>CM043705.1:38885651-39305651 GCA_023935145.1 Bretschneidera sinensis
ACAAACCGGCCACTTATTATTTTCCTTCTAATTAAAGCCCAGCTGGCCACCCAAAATTCTCTCCAAATTAAGCCCAACCGCAACCCTAATTTACATTCTAAACAAGCCTAGCTGGCCACCTCAATTGTCCTCCCACATGTACACAGCTGTAACCCTAGTTTCTTTTCTATATAAACAAAGTCGAAAACCCTTTTGAGGGATCTTTTCTCATCATCTTTTCAGAGAGCTCTGTACTCCAACTCAATAAGCAAGAGGCTGAAACACTCCACCTTTCCATCTCCAATTGTGAGCACATAAGGACTTCTCCAGATTGTGTTCTCCTTCAACGATCAGCCATAGCCGTTAGGATCATCACCATTAACATCTAAAGCTTCCTTGAGTGTGTTAAAGAAGTGTAACCCTTATGGCTATTTTTTTTAATTGTTTCAGACTTGGTTGTTATTGGATTAAAGAATATTATGTTGGAGTTTATTGTTAATTCAATGAGTTGGTTAATTTTCAGATTTATTGTTTTATGATTTCAAATTGTTTATGATATGTAGATTTATGAATTCATGATCTTTATTATATATGTTGAATTTTCAGTTCTGTTATATTGAAAACTTTGATATTGCAAATCACTGAAGCCAATAATCGCACTTTCGATCACCTAATTGATCCGAAGTACGATTTAAAGTGGCAAAAGCTATGAACAATAGGCAATGTTCTAGAAATTACATGTTCTTTATCCATGTTGAATTTTCAGTTCTTTATCCATAATCGCAATTTCAATCACCTAATTGATCAAGAGTATAATTTAAAGTGGAAAAAGCTACAACTTTGATTTTGCAAATCATTGAAGCCATAATCGCACTTTCGATCACCTAATTGATCCGGAGTACGATTTAAAGTGGTAAAAGCTATGAACAATAGCCAATGTTCTGGGAATTGCATGTTCTTTATCCATATACTTTTTCATTGGAATAAGGAACAAGTTATTGAGTCATAATTCCTTTTGATCTTAATGATTTATTTAAGTTTGTAAGGATGCGCTGAGTATTAACTTGATTGCTTAAACAAAATAACTAGTGGATGGACTTTTCCTAAGCTTAGAGATTATCTAAGAAGGAATTTATAAAATGCATGATCTCTTTAAGCTTACACTTTGATTCTATTCTGATATGTGATTGAGGCATGAATTCGTTGTCTACATTAAAACAATTTGGTTATTTATTTAATAAATTTCATTGCTTGAATTGTGAGAGAAAATGATCAATTGTAAATAATTGTACTTTAATTTCCTTAGTAAAATTCGTAAAAAAAAATATCAGATCATGAAACCTCCCCTAATTTTGTGCAATATGTTTTTAGATGAAGATTTATATTTGTTTATAAACTGCTAATTAAACCAACCAACCAAATATTTTTTTTTATAACTCTTTAGTATAGGGGTACCCGCAATCCCTAGCCAATAACAATACCTTACAAATCACTTTACTACAATCTTCTGCAAGGTTTGTTGATGACCAAATTAAAGGTCTATCAAATTAGGGATTTACATCTTTTTGAGTCATATCGTGCTTTTTTAGGACCCCTTCCAACTCAATGATGAAACTGATTATTAAGATAGATGGTTTTTAAAAGATTTTGAGCATACTTTTAAAGATAAAACAATAAAAGGAATTAATTTTCTTATATTGTAGTCATACTTGGAAATTTTGATGCACATTAGCCTTGATTTGAGTAATCTGTTGTCTTAGAGTGAAGCATGGAAACATATTGAATGATACTTGCATAATCCCGCAATATTTGTCAGTTTTTTTAGCCTTATAATTGATTCGTTATGCATATCAATTCAAATTCTCTTCTGAGTGCATCTTGTGAATATAATGTTTTCTAGAACTTGCTTTTAAACCGCTTGAGACGATCGTACATGTTCAGATTTGGAGAAGATGAAGGCAAATTAGGATTTTACCACCATGACTAAATGGCCTTTGTCCTGATCGTGATTTGATCCCTAGATAGCCTTTTGAGCCTGAATTAGCCTATTTTCTTCATTATACATTCACTTACCCTTATGAACTTAAATACTTTACCTACCCTTTTTTCCTTAGAACTAGTGAGCTAGGATCTTGTTTATGTTGATTCATAACGTGGAGATGGTGGAAAAGCATAAGTGTGGGGGAATTTTATGTGGTTCTAAAGTGGTTGAGAATTCAAAAAAAAATGAGATAAAAGGAGTAGTAGGGACATGAAAAGAAGTGTTGTGATTCAAAGAATACAAGTTCTAAAGAATTGGGAGCATTATGAGTCTTTAAAGTAAGTTGGAAGCTAAAGTGATGAAATCTGCCCTAGAGTGATCTATTTATGACGTTTTTGAATGCTTTCTAGTTTTGAGGAAATTTTGTGATATCCTTTCTCTTCTTTCTTATGAAACCTTGACCTCTTAGCCCCATTACAACCTTTTCAAAGACCTCCTGATCTTTTGACGTTCAGTTTTTGATGTGGAGAGTGAGTATGATTTAAACTGTTTTCACAAGTGATTGAGTGATTAGTATAGCTAGCACCACATTTAAATGAGTGAAAACCAGAGTGGTGCATTGTGAGAAGTAAAATTTGATACTATTTGTGCATTAACTCAAGGGTGGCATATTACACTTATACTTGGCTGATTATTCACACACACACTCAAAGTACGAATGCTATATAATCTTAATAACTTCATGGCTTATTTTTGAGGTAAACGTGTGCTCTCCCTACTTTATTATGCCATATTGCCTAAAGGATCTATGACATGTAAGTTGGAAGGATTAGAGTCATTTAATTTGTGTTATGTCATTGTTGTGTTATTTAGTTAGTTTCGGCCGTTCCTTTGATATTCTACTAGGTTACATACTGTTTTATTTTACTAAAGGACTAGCAAAAGCTAAGTGTGGGGGAATTTGATAGGAACACTTTGTGTGATGTTTTTAATACATATTCTACCCTATTTGGCTTTGTAATTCTCTTAATTTTGTTATTTTGAGCTTCGTTTCTAATCTTAGTGTTTAGAGAGCTTGTGAACGTGGGAATGGCAAAAGAAGGTGCAAAGATGAGTTTTTCTAGTTACTTTAAGAAATCTAAGTGGATCAAGAAAATAGTTTTATCATTCTAAGAAACTTTCCTAATTTGGAAACTTGCATTTTTGATATATTTTCTTTTCTAATTATGGAAACTTTCCTTATTTATTATTTTCTGATTTCTTTGTAGGGAATTTCCACCTTGGAATTTCGGGAGGACCCAACGACTAGACTTAAAATGGTCATATCTTCTTGCACGCATCTCGAAATGGGCTGAAACTTATTGGGTTTGAAAGATGTCGTCTTGAACTTCAATTTGGACCTAAGAAAGTCTCAAAAAGGATATCGTTTGAGCCTGTTATGATGGGCCTAAACCTAGTAGGCTATTGCATCTAAATTTTCTTCCACTTTGGGCTTGAAACTTGCACCTTGCTTAGTTGACTAAAGTATTATGTGATTTTTGTTGGACAGGCCCATGTTTAGGTTGGATATACCCATGTCATTAATTTACCTTCTAAATAAGCCCAACCGACACCCTATTTTTTTTATTTCTAATTGTGCACAGCCCAAAACCCTAATTTCTCTGCTAATTTTGCGCAAGCCAGCCACCTATTTTTATTTCTCATTGTGCGCAGCCAAACTCCATAATTTCTCTCCTAATTTTGCACAAGCCGACCACCTATTATTTTCCTTCTAATTAAAGCCTAGCCGGCCACCCAAAATTCTCTCCAAATTAAGCCCAGCCGCAGCCCTAATTTACATTCTAAACAAGCCTAGCCGGCCACCTCAATTGTCCTTCAACATGTGCACAACCGCAATCCTAGTTTCTCTTCTATATATACAAAGCCGAAAACTCTTTGTGGGAGATCTTTTCTCGGAGCTCTCTACTCCAAATTCAAGAAGCAAAAGGTTGAAACACTCCACCATTCCATCATTAAAGCCATAATCGCACTTTCAATCACCTCATTGATCTGAAGAATGATTTAAAGTGGCAAAAGCTATGAACAATAGCCAATGTTCTGAAAATTGCATGTTCTTTATCCATGTTGAATTTTTGGTTCTTTATCCATAATCGCACTTTCGATCACCTAATTGATCTGGAGTACGATTTAAAGTGGCAAAAGCTATGAACAATAGCCAATGCTATGAAAATTGCGTGTTCATTATCCATGTTGAATTTTCGGTTCTTTATCCATAATCGCACTTTCGATCACCTAATTGATCTGGAGTACGATTTAAAGTGGTAAAAGCTATAACTTTGGTATTACAAATCATTGAATCCATAATCGCACTCCCTTTCACCTAATTGATCTAGAGTACGATTTAAAGTGATAAAAGCTATGAATAATAGCAAATTTTTTGGGAATTGTATGTTCTTTATCCATGGATTTTTTCATAGGAATAAGGAACATGTTATTGAATCATAAATCCTTTTGATCTTAATGATTTGTTTAAGTAATTGTAAGGATGCACTGAGTATTAACTTGATTGCTTAAACAAAATAACAAGCTGATGGACTTTTCCTAAGCTTAGGGATTATCTAAGTAAGAATTTATGAAATGTATGATCTCTTTAGGCTTGCACTTTGATTCAATTCTGATATGTGATTGAGGCATGAATTCATTATCTACATTGAAACAATTTGATTAGTCATTTAATAAATTTGATTTTTTGAATTGCGAGAGAAAATGATCAATTGTAAATAATTGTTCTTTAATTTCCTTAGTAAAATTTGTAAAAAAAAAAAAAAAAAAAAATCAGATCACGAAAACCCCCTAATTTTGTGTAATATGTTAATAGATGTAGATTTATATTTGTTTATAAACTGCTAATTAAACCAATCAAATATTTTTTTTATGACTCTTTAGTATAGGAGTACCCGCAATCCCCGGCCAATAACAATACCCTACTAATCACTTCACTACAATCTTCTACAGGGTTTGTTGATGACTAAACAAATGGTCTATTATTGGTGAAGCCATCATGCTTAAATCGCCAGTCGAATTGTGATGGTCAGCCTAGTAACAAATGTCCAGCTTGCATCAGAAATACATCACACAAAACTTTATCTTCATATTTTCCAATCCAGAAGGAAACTAACACCTGTTTATTCACCCTCGCTTCACCACTATCATTGAGCCATTGCAACTTGTAAGGCCAAGGATGTTTAATTGTTAGCAGCCCTAATTTCTCAACCATTATAGTGCTAGCAATGTTAGTACAACTACCTCCCTCAATAATCACACTATATACCTTGTTTTGCACGTGGCATCTAGTATGAAAGATGATTTGTCGCTATACTTCTTCACCTTCTTTGATTTGTACACTTAGTGCTCTCCTTGCAACCAACAATTCTCCTTGGGCAGTGTATCCCTCATCTTCAACTAACCGAACAAGTATCAAAGTTTCCAAAAACAATTCACCAATAACTCACAAAAAAATTCAGATTTAAAGGCTAGAATACAAGGAAACCTTTGGAAATCACCTTGACAAGATGCCCAGGTGGTGATCTTCCAAACACCCAAGTCCAGAATGACTTGTAGAAAGAATTTCAGCAATCGAACATGAGAACAGAAAATCAAAGAAAGAAAGAAGACAAACAATTTGTTATCGAGGTTCAACAATGTGCCTACGTCCCCGTGAGTTCCTCCGAACTCTCTGCACTAAATCAATGGTTCTTTACAATTCAGCAACCCTCTCCAAGAAACCTCAAGTTCTTGAAGGAACCAAGAAGAGAACGAGAAAGTGATAGACCTATTACAATGCTTCCTATCAATTCCCTACTACCCTCTCTTCTTTATAACCAGCCTCTCTACAATGAGTCCCTCTTGTGTTTTGTGTCTTTGCATTCTCACACAATTCTCTCTTGTATTACATTTGATCTCACACAATGTCATAACAATGATTCTTCTCTTATGTGAAAAAATGAGGCTAGGGAACCCCTTTTATAGCCATCCACTTCTTAGAAATTCTTGTGTGTCATTCTTCACCCTCAGATCTTGATGACCACTTAACTATGGCCCTCTATCAATCCTAAGTGGTGCTGTGCATTTTAACCTTGCATTCACGCACCTAAGAGAAGGCTAAAGCATGCTATCCATGTGTGAGGAACCGGCGCGGCAGCTTCAAGTTTTTGTCCCTTGTGCTATTCCTGCCAAGTTCCAGCGCTGCAGCTCCAAGTTGTTGTCCCCTTCACACAACACCCTCCTGCTTGTGTGCATAAGTGTGCACACTAGTGCGTATGGCCTTCCCTTGCTCCAAAATGAAGCACACACATGTGTGCAACCTTCCAACTTGTTGAAATTTGATCCTCCACCTTTGGTTTAGACTTTAACCATCTTTGAACCATACTTGGACCTGTTCAAACCTTAACCATGTTTGAACCATGTTTAAACCTTAGACAAATACTAACAATCTCTACCTTTGTCTAAGCGTTTAAACTCAAACCATTTTTGAAGAGAGCTTTGGGATCCAAACTCATCTTGAGTCATCAATCAACTGACTCCATTCCTAAGAAGTCCAAGGCAATGATTAGACCTTCTTAGAGGTAGAACCTTGGTGCCTAAATCTGCAGGACTTTCCTCCGTGGTCTTCTTGTCAACATGAATGCATCCTTTCGTACCATTTTTCAGAATGTAATGATACCGAACATCCATATGCTTCGTCCCCTCATGGAACATCGGATTCCTCCATAAGTGCCCTGCACTTTGGCTATCCGAAGACACCACAACCTGCTCTTTTAGGACCTCCCACTCATCCAACAACCCTTTGCACCCCATAGCCTACTTTATGGCTTCCATAGCCGCTATGTATTCTGCCCCGATTGTTATGAGTGCTACCATTGGCTACCACTGAGCCTTCAAATGCCTCAGCAACCACTTCATCTCAAGTCAATGTTTCTTTCCGAGATTACTCACAAATTTGCTGAGAACACCCATTGCCCAAGAAACCCTCAACCGGTTCCTCTCCTTTTCTTGGATTATACACATCCCAAGGATCTTTTGTGTAAGGCTGAGATCCTTCCTCTCGAACTCCTCATGGAGTTGAGATGTAAATCTTTTCATCCTCTCCCTGCTATTCCAAACCAACAGCCCATCAATGACATAGGTGAGGATACTCACCATCTTCTCCACCTTGTGTCCAGGTGAGAAAGTTTCTATGAAACCTATGTCTTCTCTTCTTGTGAACCTATTCGCCACCAGCACAGCCTTGTTCTGGACTTCATCTCCTGGAGGGTACCCTTCTTTGACCTTGTAAGTCCACTTACAATCCACAACTCTCTGATTTCTCGGAATGTGCACCAATTCCCAGAAGTTGTTCTTCCTCAAAGAATCCATTTCTTCCTCCATAGCTAGCTTCGATCTTGGCGAATCCTTACATCCCATGTAAGTCCCTTGTTCACTCATCCCACCTTTTGTCCAAGGAGTTGCTGCATCCGCAGCATCCAGAAACTCATATCTTGAAGGTGGTCCGACCAGCCTTCTTTCTCGGTCTCTTGTGAGCTGATAGTCCTTTCGACTTGCTGCATCAACCTCTTCTAGTTTAGCCTCCTCTTGAGTGCCCTGAGCATGGCCTTCATCCAAGGGCTCTACCTGGTCCGAACCCTCTTACCTCCTCTGCTCTACTTGAACTGAGTTCTCCTTGATGCGATGCTCCACAAGAACCAAACTGGTTTGCTCACTAGCCCCTGCAGGGTTAGTTTTCTCCAAGTAGGGAAATAACAATTCATTAAAATTAACATCCCTACTTATTATAAGTTTCAATCCTTCTAAGGACCACAACCTATACCCCTTAGCCCCTTCCCTATATCCTAGAAACACACACTTTCTAGATCCTGGGCTAAGCTAATCATCCTTTTGTTGTGCATATGCAGCACACCCAAAAGTCCTAAGGTTGTCCAACTCAGGGGGTTTTTCACTCCACATCTCTTCGGGAGTCTTTGGATACACAATCCTAGAGGGTGATCTATTTACCAAGTATGCAGCTGTAGCCACAACTTCCCCCCAAAAACATTCGGGTAATCCGGATCCATTTAACATGCACCTAACATTTTCCATAAGGGTCTTATTCATCCACTCAACAACTCCACTTTGCTGAGGGGTTCCACAACCGTCCTATGTCTTAGAATCCTATTTAACCTACAGAATTGATCAAGTTCTTAGTTAAAAATTTCTAAGCCATTATCGGTTCTTATCCCCTTAACTACTCTACCCATTTGAGTCTCAACTAGCCCTTTCCAAATCACTAACTTATTCAAGGCATCCAATTTATTTCTAACCAAATAAACCCACACTCTTCTTGAATAATCATCAATTAATGATAGAAAGTAAAAGTTACCTCCCTATGTTGGTGTCCTTGTTGGTCCCCAAAGGTCCGCCTGAATGTAATCAAGAATGCCCTTAGACTTGTGCACTATGGTGTTGAAGCTCACCCGGTGTTGCTTCTCAAGAACACAACACTCGCAGAAATCAAGTTCCTCTACTTTGTCTCCACCAAGTAGGCTATCCTTGCTGGGAACTTGCAGGACCTCTTCGCTCATATGTCCCAAACGAGTGTGCCAAAGGGCTGCCTTGTCCATCTCAGCCATCAAGCTTGCTGCTTGATCATTGATTTCTGTCTCTCCGATCATCTCATAGAGTCCATCATTTCTTGCTGCCTTGATCACTACCAAAGATCCCTTGGCCACCTTCATTTTCCTCCCTCTATCTTGCATATGTATCCCATGGAATCCAGCTGCCCCAATGAGATCAAATTCCTCCTCAAATCCGAGAGATACCTCACATTTTCCAATAGCCTTGTCATTCCATCAAATATCCTCACCTGGATGTCTCCTATGCCTCTCACTTGGTAAGAAATTCCATTCCCCAAGAAAACCCTTTCATCATTGGTTTCCTTGAAATTCTTGAACCAATTCCGGTGAAGGCACATATGATGAGTGCACCCGAAATCCAAGATTCATTTCTCGCTGCCTTCTTGCCCCTTGCTCACATCCGAGCACACAACAAGAACATCATCATCTTGCTATTCTGTTTTGGCAATCGAAGCCTCTCTATTCTTGGTATGGCTTCCTCCTCTATCCCTTGTCATCTTCTTGCAATTTTTCTTGACATGACCTTTCTTATGGCAGTAGTAGCAGCTCTTCCCTCCAAATCTCAGTTTGGAATGCATTCTCCCATGGCTTTCTCCTCTACCTCTATCCCGGTAGTAGCCATGCATGCTGCTGTGCACTCTCCTATGGCTCTCTCCTCTACCTCTGTCCCAGTAGTAGCCATGCATGTTGTTGTGCACTCTCCTATGGCTCTCTCCTCTACCTCTGTGCCGATAGTAGCCATGCATGTTGCTGTGCACTCTCCCATGGCTCTTTCCTCTAACTCTGTCCCGGTAGTAGCCATGCATGCTGCCATACCAAGTTGCTGGCCTTCTTTTAAAGAACAACCCTTTACCACTTGATGCACTCCTTATCTTGGCATCAAGATTATCTTGCAACTCTTTCTTAGGATCAAATTTAAAAGCAAAGATTCATTTACGAAGATACCTCTTATTAGGGAGAGTCTTGGCAAGAAACAACTCATCTAGTTTTGTCCATATTGCAGCTAGATCTTCCGAGTCTCCGCACTTCCTTGTGACATTATCCGACATGTGCAAGAAAATGGTGCTGTAAGCTATCTTCTTCATCTCAATCCGCTGGTCCTCTATGGTACTTGCTGAAAAAGCATCATCTTCTACAAGAGCCAAGTCCACTTTCTGTTGCACTAGAACCTCCTTGATCTTCTGCTTCCAAAGGGCAAAGTCTCATTTTCCATCAAACTTCTCAATACCGAAATTTGAAGCCATCTTTTGCGGAAAAGATCCCTGATTTATGCACTACCCACAAATGCTTTCTTCAACCTCAAGAACACAGATCGAAGATGGATCTTAACACCGTTCTTGAATCAACCTTTAAGAACACGATCAGATCTTGATCTTTACACCGTTCTTGAATCACCCAAGAAGTTTAATCTTTGATTCTTGGAGTCGTGGCTCCGTACCTTCTACTTCTTGCTTCGATAACCAGCTGTGCAGCTCTGATTCTACTAACTAAAGCTCTGATACCACTATTGGAAATCACCTTGAGAAGATGCCCAGGTGGTGATCTTCCAAACATCCAAGTCCAGAATGACTTGTAGAAAGAATTTCAGCAATCAAACACAAGAACAGAAAATCAAAGAAAGAAAGAAGACAAGCGATTTGTTATCGAGGTTTGGCAATGTGCCTACGTCCCCGTGAGTTCCTCCGAACTCTCTGCACTAAATTAATGGTTCTTTTTAATTCAGCAACCTTCTCCAAGAAACCTCAAGTTCTTGAAGGAACCAAGAAGAGAACGAGAAGGTGATAGACCTATTACAACGCTTCCTATCAATTCTCTACTACCCTCTGTTCTTTACAACCAGTCTCTCTACAATGAGTCCCTCTTATGTTTTGTGTCTTTGCACTCTCACACAATTCTCTCTTGTATTACATTTGATCTCACACAATGTCACAACAATGATTCTTCTCTCATGTGAAAAAATGAGGCTAGGGAACCCTTTTTATAGCCATCCACTTCTTGGACATTCTTGTGTGTCATTCTTCACCCTTAGATCTTAATGACCACTTAACCATGGCCCTCCATCAATCCTAAGTGGTGCTGTGCATTTTAACCTTGCATTCACGCACCTAAGAGAAGGCTAAAACATGTTGTCCATGTGTGCCAGCCAGCGCTGCAGCGCTGATGAATTGGCGCTGCAGCTTCAAGTTTTTGTCCCTTGTGCTATTCCTGCCAGGTTCCAGCGCTGTAGCTCCAAGTTGCTGTCCCCTTCACACAACACCCTCCTGCTTGTGTGCAGAAGTGAGCACACTAGTGCGTATGGCCTTCCCTTGCTCCAAAATGAAGCACACACATGTGTACAGCCTTCTAACTTGCTGAACTTTGATCCTCCACCTTTGGTCTAGACTTTAACCATCTTTGAACCATACTTGGACCTGTTCAAACCTTAACCATGTTTGAACCATGTTGAAACCTTAGACAAATACCAACAGAAACAAAGATGAGAAATTGAAATGATTGAATCTAAATATCACACACTTTTTTTCACGTTTTTTTTAATTATAAATTTGTTCTTCTTTTTTTTTTAATTTCATTTTTCACATTTTTTTAATGAATCAAAACTAAAGATCAAGCAAACCTGCAACTAGAAGGCTCTGATACCAACTGATATGATCCACGCCAAGAACTAAGAAATTGATGGATCAAGAAGACTTCCAAGATCGTCTAGAAGTAGATTTATGTGAGACCATGACCCGTTGCTTATATTGAAGCAAGAACCTTGGTATAATAAAGACTGAGACCGCCACCCGTCGCTTATATTGAAACAAGAACCTTGGTATAATGAAGATGCCACAATCAATTATGGAAGGATTGATTGATAAGTCGAAGTTCTAAAACAACCAAAGAATCACAAAGCATGAATCCAATCTGAATTGTCTTATTCCAACAAGTCAATGGCTATTTAAATACATGAGAATTTGTAACCAAATAGAAAAAGTAAAACTAAGAAATAGGAAATAAACCTAAATAGAATTCTGGTAGGAATAGGAAACTACGAAATAGGAAATAAACCTAAATAGAATTCTGGTAACCTAAAATCCAAATAAGGAAAGTACCTAACTTAGCATGCAAGCCTTATAATTCAGCAATCAAATTAATAAGGAAACAATTTTAAAAAAAAAGGTAATAAGTAAAATTGCAGCCTGTCATTTTCCTTGATGAGCCAACCAAAACGAGTAAGTCTCCAATTTTAGGAAACTAAGATTTTAATTCACCATCTTGAGTTGCTGGATTATTCCAAAGCTTGAATTATGGAAATTCATCCTTGTGGATCACGTATAGCATCATCCTTGGGTCCCCAAAGATGGTTCTTAGCCCAAATGTGTTGAATCAGCCCATTGAGAGTTTCCTTGAACCTTTTAGCTCGAGCCCTTGTAACTGGTCCAATTGGAATTTGAATTGGAAGATGCCATTTGTTAGTCGTGTCCTCATCACAAACTCTCTAAACACTAAGAATAGAAACTAAGATCAAAATAAAAAAGTTAAGAGAATTACAAAGCCAAATAGGGTAGGAAAGGCATTAAAAATGTCACACAAAGTGTTCCTATCACATATGCGAATAGAAGTTATGTAAACAAGAAATTTCAAATATAAATTTGCATATGAATATGGATATCATCAAAGAACACTCATATGCTCGCAAAATAGATCTCATGAAAGGAGTCAAATGTTAGGATTGCAAAGCTAGCACATCGCCTATATCATATCCTAGTCAAACACCTCAAGCAAAACATACTGAGTATGAACCTATGTGATAGGAACACTTTTTGTGACATTTTTAATGCCTTTCCTACCCTATTTGGCTTTGTAATTCGATTAACTTTGTTATTTTGAGCTTAGTTTCTATTCTTAGTGTTTAGAGAGCTTGTGAACATGGGAATGATAAAAGAAGGTGAAAAAATGAGTTTTTCTAGTTGCTTTAGGAAATCTAAGTGGATTAAGAAAATAGTCGAATCATTCTAAGAAACTTTCCTAATTTGGAAACTTGCCTTTGTTGATATTTTTCCTTTTCTAATTATGGAAACTTTCTTATTTATTATTTCCTAATTTCTTTGTAGGGAATTTTCACCTGGGAATTATTTGGATGATGCGTCAAAACACGAAAGAATATTAGAGTCCACTAGGGATCCTATGCGGGCCATTTGTGTAGAAGAACCCCAATGCATGCACTTGTACTTAATTGCATGTATCTGGACATTTTTAGAAGCTTAAAGAGTTTTTGGTTCAGCTATCTTTGTGCATAAGGAAAGAAAATCAAGCCAAGAATTTGGCCACCCTAATTGTGCTTGAAATTTAAAGGCTAGAATATAAGGAAAACAAAGCTGAGAAATTGAAACAAGAATTGAAAGGATTGAATCAAAATATCACACTTTTTTAACGTTTTTTTTTTCTAAACTAGAAATTCGTTCTTTCTTTCTTTTTTTGATTTCCACATTTTTTTCACTTTTTCTTTTATGAATCAAAACAAAAGATAAGCAAACCTGCAACTAGAATGCTCTAATACCAACTGATATGATCCACGATAGACCATTTGTTTAGGTCATCAACAAACCCTGCAGAAAATTGTAATAAAGTGATTAGTAGGGCATCATTATTGCCTGGAGATTGCGGGTACTCCTATACTAAAGAGTCATAAAAAAATTGAATTTGATTAGCTGGTTTAATTAGCAGTTTATAAACAAATATAAATCTTCATCAATTAACATATTGCACAAAATTACGGGGGGTTTTCATGATTTGATATTTTTTTTACGAATTTTACTAAGGAAATTAAAGAACAATTATTTACAATTGATCATTTTCTCTCATAATTCAGGCGATCAAATTTATTAAATAACTAATCAAATTAGTTCAATGTAGACAACGAATTCATGCCTCAATCACATATCAGAATTGAATCATAGTGCAAGCCTAAAGAGATCATGTATTTTATAAATTCCTTCTTAGATAATCCCTAAGCTTAGGAAAAGTCCATCAGCTAGTTATTTTGATTAAGCAATCAAGTTAATACTAGCGCATTCTTATAATTACTTAAACAAATCATTAAGATCAAAAAGAATTATGACTCAACAACTTGTTCCTTATTCCTATGAAAAAGTCCATGAATAAAGAACATGCAATTCCTAGAACATTGGCTATTGTTCATAGCTTTTACCACTTTAAATCGTACTTCGGATCAATTAGGTGATCGAAAGTGCGATTATGGCTTCAATGATTTGCAAAATCAAAGTTGTAGCTTTTTCCACTTTGAATCGTACTCCAGATCAATTAGGTGATCAAAAGTGTGATTATGGATAAAGAACTGAAAATTCAACATGGATAAAGAACATGCAATTTCCATAACATTGCCTATTGTTCATAGCTTTTGCCACTTTAAATCGTACTCCAGATCAATTAGGTGATCGAAAGTACGATTATTGGCTTCAATGATTTGCAATATCAAAGTTTTCAATATAATAGAACTGAAAATTCAACATATGTAATAGAGATAATGAATTCATATATTTACATATCATGAACAATTCGAAATCATAAAACAATAAATATGAAAATTAACCAACTCATTGAATTAACAATAAACTCCAACATAAGAATCAAACTCAATATTCTTTAATCCAATAACAACCAAGTCTGAAACAATTAAAAAGAATAGATGTAAGGGTTACACTTCTTTAACACACTCAAGGAAGCTTGAGATGTTAATGGTGATGATTCTCACGGCTATGGCTGATCGATGAAGGAGAACACAATCTGGAGAAGTCCTTATGTGCTCACAATTGGAGATGGAAAGGTGGAGTGTTTTAGCCTCTTGCTTCTTGAGTTGGAGTAGAGAGCTCTCCGAAAAAATTGTGAGAAAAGATCCCCTCAAAAGGGTTTTCTGCTTTGTATATATAGAAAAGAAACTAGGGTTGCGGCTGTGTACATGTGGGAGGACAATTGAGGTGGCCGACTAAGCTTGTTTAGAATGTAAATTAGGGTTGCGACTAGGCTTAATTTGGAGAGAATTTTGGGTGGCCGGCTGGGCTTTAATTAGAAGGAAAATAATAGGTGGCCGGCTTGTGCAAAATTAGCAGAGAAATTAGGGTTTTGGGCTATGCACAATGAGAAATAAAAATATGTGGCTGACTTGTGCAAAATTAGGAGAGAAATTAGAGTTTTGGGCTGTGCACAATTGGAAATAAAAAATAGGTTTCAGTTGGGCTTATTTAGAAGGAAAATTAATGACATGGGTATATCCAACCTAACATGAGCCTGCCCAAAAAAAATCACATAATACTTTTGTCAACTAAGCAAGGTGCAAGGTCCAAGCCCAAAGTGGAAGAAAATTCGGATGCAACAGCCTACTAGGTTTAGGCCCATCATAACAGGCTCAAACAATATCCTTTTTGAAACTTTCATAAGTCCAAGTTGAAGTTCAAGACGTCATCTTTCCAACCCAACAAGTTTCAGCCCATTTGGAGATGTGTGCAAGAAGATATGACCATTTTAAGTCTGGTCGTTGGGTCCTCCCGAAATTCCAAGGAAATTCCCTACAAAGAAATCAAAAAATAATACATAAGGAAAGTTTCCATAATTAGAGAAGGAAGGATATTAAAAAGGCAAGTTTCTAAATTAGGAAAGTTTCTTAGAATGATAAGACTATTTTCTTGATCCACTTAGATTTCCTAAAGTAACTAGAAAAACTCATCTTTTGCACATTCTTTTGCCATTCCCACGTTCACAAGCTCTCTAAACACTAATAATAGAAACTAAGCTCAAAATAACAAAATTAAGAGAATTACAAAGTCAAATAGGGTAGGAAAGGTATTAAAAACATCACACAAAGTGTTCCTATCAAATTCCCCCACACTTAGCTTTTGTTAGTCCCTTAGCAAAATAAAACAATATGTAACCTAGTAGAATCTCAAAGGAACGGCTGAAACTAACTAAATGACACCACAATAACATAACACAAATTAAATGACTCTAATCCTTCCAACTTACATATCAGAGATCCATTAGGCAATATGGCATAATAAAGTAGGGAGAGCACACGTTTACCTAAAAAACAAGCCACAGAGTTATTAAGATTATATAGCATTCGTACTTTGAGTGTGTGTGTGTGAATAATCAGCCATGTATAAGTGTAATATGCCACCCTCGAGTTAATGCACAAATAGTATCAAATTTTACTTCTCACAATGCATCACTCTGGTTTTCAAAAAGGTCATAAATAGATCATCATTTTTAAGTACCACGTTTCCATCACTCTAGGGCAGATTTCATCACTTTGGCTTTCAACTTACTTTAAAGACTCATAATGCTCCCAATTCTTCAGAACTTGTATTCTTTGAATCACAACACTTCTTTTCATGTCCCTACTACTCCTTTTATCTCGTTTTCTTTTTTTCTTTTTTTCTTTTTTTGAATTCTCAACCACCTTAGAACCACATGAAATTCCCCCACTTATGCTTTTCCACAATCTCCACATTACAAATCAACATAAACAAGATCCAAGCTCACTAGTTCTAAGGAAAAAAAAATGGTAGGTAAAGTGTTTAAGTTCATAAGGGTAAGTGAATGTAGGTTAATGAAGAAAATAGGTTAATTCAGGCTCAAAAGGCTATATAGGGGTCAAATCACGATCAAGACAAAGGTCAATTAGTTATGGTGGTAAAATCCTAATTTGCCTCCATCTTCTCCAAATCTGAACATGTACGATTATCTCAAGCGGTTTAAAAGCAAGTTCTAGAAAACATTATATTCACAAGATACACTCAGAAGAGAATTTGAATTGATATGCATAATGAATCAATTATAAGGCTCGAAAAAACTTAAAAATATTGCAGGATTATACAAGTATCATTCAATATATCTCCTTGCTTCACTCTAAGACAACAGATTACTCAAATCAAGGCTAATATGCATCAAAATTTCCAAGTATGACTACAATATAAGCAAATTAACTCCATTTCTTGTTTTATCTTTAAAAGTATGCTAAAACTATTTTAAAAACCATCTATCTTAAGAATCAGTTTCATCATTGAGGTGGAAAGGGTCCTAAAAAAAACCTGATATGACTCAAAAAGATGTAAATCCCTCCCCCACACTTAAATCCTACATTGTCCTCAATGTATATTAGAATAAGCATGTAATATAGAATATAAACATGGGCAAGGTATTTACGAAAATCATACAAAACAAATAACATATAAAGATCAACCAAAGTAAATGGAAGAGAGAAAGAGAATGCAATTCTCTGTTGATGGCTCCTCCACAGCTTCGGTTGAATTGGGTTGCCTCCCAAGCAATGCTTTAATTTTTACAGTCTTTTAGCCTAGACTTTGTACCTCGTTTTTAGTCCTTTGTGCGTGGTGCCTCCAAGAGGGGTACCTCCTCCACAGTCTCCTCCTGAAAAGCTTTATAGTAAGGCTTCAAGCGATGGCCATTCACCTTGAATTCATTTCCAGTTTTGTCACTTTTTATCTGCACAGCACCATGAGGAAAAATATTAGTGACAATGAATGGACCAACCCATCTAGAATGTAATTTACCAGGAAAAAGTTTAGGTCTAGAATGGAAGAGAAGAACTTTTTGGCCCACAACAAAGACCTTGCCACATATCATCTTATCATGAAAAGCTCTAGTTTTCTCCATGTAGATCCATGCACTATCATATGCCTCGTTTCTGATTTCCTAAAGTTCATTCAGTTGGAATTTTCTATGTAAACTAGCCTCATCAATGTCCATGTTGAAATACTTAACAGCCCACCATGCCCTATGCTCAAGCTCAACTGGTAAGTGACACGCCTTACCATAGACAAGCCTGAATGGAGACATCCCAATTGGTGTCTTGTAAGCTGTCCTATAAGCCCAAAGTGCATCATCAAGTCTTTTGCTCCAATCCTTGCGTGTCAGTCCCACAGTCTTCTCCAAAATCCCCTTAATCTCATGATTTGAGACCTCTGCTTGTACACTCGTCTAAGGATGATAAGGTGTTTGCCACCTTATGAGTCACTTTGTACTTCTTGAGCAGGGCCTTAATCATACGGTTGCAGAAGTTTAATCCACCATCACTAATAATCACATGAGGCATTCAAAACCTAGCAAATATATTAGATCTCAATAAATTTGCAACAACTTTAAAATCATTAGTTCTGGTAGCCTTAGCCTCCACCCACTTGGACACATAATCAACAGCCAAAAGAATGTAAAGAAAACCGTTAGATGAAGGAAACAACCCCATGAAATCAATGCCACAAACATCAAAAATCTCAACAGTTATATTACGGGCCATGGGCATCTGATCCCTAGAGCCTAAGTTACCTGTTCTCTGGCACCTGTCACAAGTTATGCAATACAAGTATGCATCCTTAAAAATAGAAGGCTAGAAGAAACCACAATCTAATACCTTACGAGCTGTCCTACGTGCACCAAAATGTCCACCACAAGACTCAGAATGACAAAAGGCAAGTATTGATTTATGTTCAGATTCAAGGACACATCTCTTTATGATTTGATCACTACAATGCTTCCACAAATAAAGTTCATCCCATATGTAATACTTAACCATATTCTTAAGCTTTTCTTTATTAGAACGAGGTAAAGTTTCAGGAAATTGCCTAGTAACTAAATAATTCACAATGTCTGCATACCAAGGTTCACTTACCTCAATCCCAAAGAGCTGCTCATCTGGGAATGATTCTTGCAGGGGTAGGACATCCTCCTCATGAATAAGTCCGCTCAAATGGTCAGCTACCAAGTTTTCACTCCCCTTCTTGTCCTTGATCTCCAAATAAAATTCTTGAAGCAAAAGCACCCATCTAATCAGCCTTGGTTTGGCCTCCTTCTTTGTCATCAGATACTTCAAAGCTGAATGATCAGTATAAACAACAACTTTAGTTTGAAGTAAATAAGATCTAAATTTATCTAAGGCAAAAACAATAGCAAGGAGCTCTTTTTTAGTTGTAGAATAATTCAGTTGAGCATCATTGAGCGTCTTAGAGGCATAATATATGATGTAGGGCTTCTTGTCCATTCTTTGTCCCAAAACAGCCCCAACAGCGTAATCTGAGGCATCACACATCAATTCAAAAGGTAAGGACCAATCAGGTGGAGACATAATGGGAGCAGTAGTCAATAACTCCTTCAGCTTCTCAAAAGCTGTCTTGCACTCCTAATCAAACTCAAAGGGAGTGTCCTTCTGGAGCAAACAGCACAAGGACCTTAATACCTTGGAGAAATCCTTGATAAACCGCCTGTAAAATCCTGCATGACCAAGAAATGAATGACCTCTCTCACATAAGTGGGAGAGGGTAAGTAACGCATAAGATTTACCTTAGATTTATCAACCTCAATCCCCATAGCAGATATGATATGTCCTAAAACAATCCCTTAAGTCACCATGAAATGACACTTTTCCCAATTTAGAACCAAGTTAGTTTCAAATTTCCTAAGCATGCATCGAAATCTCTACCAAAGACACTAAAATCATCTATAAAGACCTCAATGATATTCTCAATGTATTCAGAGAAAATGGAAAGCATACAACGTTGAAACGTACCTAGTGCATTGCACAATCTGAATGGGCACCCTAAAAGCAATGGAGTGGAATTTAGAGGCAAATCTTCCATATCAAGGATATAGAAGTCAGCAGGAAAAACGAGTTGATTCACCTGCACAAAAACATCCTCAACGTATCCTTTAGGATATTTATTAGATCGATCAGCCAATTGGATAACATCATTATTACTTTTAAGTGCATCTAGCTCTAATGATGCATAAAGACTATAAGGCATCACATTAATTGAAGCTCTTAAGTCTAGCATGACATTATCAAATTTGTTGGTACCAATCACACAAGGAACATAAAAACTCCCTGGATCCTTAAGCTTTGGTGGTAATTCCCTTTGGATGACAGCAGAGACTGTCGCATTCATCTTCACCACCTCCTTCTCACGAGTCTGCCTCCTTATAGTGCAAAGCTCCTTCAGAAACTTGGCATATCTTGGCACTTGCTTCACACACTCAATCAAAGGCATGTTAACTTGTACCTTCGTAAAAATCTCCAAGATGGCCTGATCAGATTCATCCTTCTTGGTTTTGGCAAACCTACTAGGAAAAGGTACACGAGCAAAAATATTAGAATCAAAAGAGTGTTTAGGGTTTTGATCATTACCTTGAGGTTTCAAAGCATTCTCAGATGATGAAGGACTAATTACTTCTGCCATTGAGGTGGTGGGATCTTTTTGTAATTCCTTCTTGTTGCTCTCAATGTCCTCTTCCTCATCGTGGGTCACTTTGGCTTTCTCTTGAGTTTGAGGAACGTCCATAAAGGTCTTACCACTCCTTGTGGTAACAACTTTAGCTTACTCGATAATCGGGTTGGGAACAGTATTGCTAGGCAATTTTCCACTCTCAATTATCTTCCTCATGAAGTCCACCACTTGTCCCAATTGCTTCTTCAGCTCTGCAATATCCTTAGTGTGAGCCTACTGACCTATAACAAGAGCTTGAGTAGCAGTAGTTAAATTATGTTGCCCTTGAGTAAGGGATTTTAAAATTTCATCATAATTAGAAGCAGCAGAATTTGTAAGCACAAAATGATTAGGGACAAAGTTTTGAGGTACCCGTGGCCTCATAAACAAACCTGGAGAGCATGGAAACACTTGCCCTTGACCTTGAGGGTTCTGAACATTATCATTGTTGGCCCAACAAAAATTGGGATGATCTCTAAGCCCAGGGTTATATGTGTTAGAGAAAGGGTTGTACCTTTGTCCACCTTGAAACCCAACAGCATTAAGAGACTCCCATCCTCCATTGTTGATCAGTTGGGGACATTGGTTAGTTGGATGCCCTTGAGTACAGCACACACCACAGACTTAAGTAACTTGTTGTACTTGTGCTCCATTAACGTTCAGTACCTGAGACAAAAGAGTAGACATTTTATTAACTTTTTCCTCAAGAGAAGATTTAGAAGATACCTCATTCACCCCACGAGTGGTGTTTCACACTCCCTCGTATTGTTGATAATTAAGAGCACGTTGGGCGAGCAACTCCTTAGCAACAAAAGCAAAGGCATCAATATATAAGTTAAAGTATGAAATACAAATAATAATGAGCTTCCCTTCATATAAACATTACAAATGGTTTTAAGGAAGTCACATGCTAAAATTCCAATCAAGTAAAACACAAGGTACATTATATGCAAATTTTACAAGTAAGCATAATATTAATAAGTTAAATGACACTAAAATATAGGGATTTTGCAATCCCCGACAACAGTACCATTTGATAGACCGTTAATTTAGTCATCAACAAACCCTGCAGAAGATTGCAGTAAAGTGATTAGTAGGGTATCGTTATTGGCCGGGGATTGTGGGTACTCCTATACTAAAGAGTCATAAAAAAAATGAATTTGATTGGTTGGTTTAATTAGCAGTTTATAAACAAATATAAATCTTCATCTATTAACATATTGCACAAAATTAGGGGGGTTTTCATGATCTAATTTTTTTTTTTCTAATTATACTAAGGAAATTTAAGAATAATTATTTACAATTGATCATTTTCTCTCACAATTCATAAAATCAAATTTATTAAATGACTAATCAAATTGGTTCAAAGTAGACAACGAATTCATGCCTCAATCACATATCAAAATTGAATCAAAGTAAAAGCCTCAAGAGATCATGTATTTTATAAATTCCTTCTTAGATAATCTCTAAGCTTAGGAAAAGTCCATCAGCTAGTTATTTTGTTTAAGCAATCAAGTTAATACTCAGCGCATCCTTCAAATTATTTAAACAAATCATCAAGATCAAAAGAAATTATGACTCAATAACTTATTCCTTATTCCTATGAAAATGTCCATGGATAAAGAACATGCAATTCCCATAACATTGGCTATTATTCATAGCTTTTACCACTTTAAATCGTACTCCAAATCAATTAGGTGATCGAAAGTGTGATTATGGCTTCAATGATTTGCAAAATCAAAGTTGTAGCTTTTTCCACTTTAAATCATACTCCAGATCAATTGGGTGATCGAAAGTGCGATTATGGATAAAGAACTGAAAATTCAACATGGATAAAGAACATGCAATTTTCATAACATTTCCTATTGTTCATAGCTTTTGCCACTTTAAATCGTTCTCCGAATCAATTAGGTGATTGAAAGTGCGATTATTGGCTTCAATTATTTGCAATATCAAAGTTTTCAATATAACAGAACTGAAAATTCAACATATGTAATTGAGATCATGAATTCATATATCTACATATCATGAACCATTCGAAATCATAAAACAGTAAATCTAAAAATTAGCCAACTCATTGAATTAACAATAAACTCCAACATAAGAATCAAACTCAATATTCTTTAATCCAGTAACAACTAAGTTTAAAACAATTAAAAAAATAGCCGTAAGAGTTACACTTCTTTAACACACTCAAAGAAGCTTGAGATGTTAATGGTGATGATCCTCACGGCTATGGCTGATTGATGAAGGAGAACACAATCTGGAGAAGTCCTTATGTGCTCACAATTGGTGACGGAAAAGGTGGACTGTTTCAGCCTCTTGCTTCTTAATTTGGAGTAGAGAGCTCTCTAAAAAGATGATAAGAAAAGATCCCCTCAAAAGGGTTTTTCGCTTTGTATATATAGAAGAGAAACTAGGGTTGCGGTTGTGTACATGTGGGAGGAAAATTGAGGTGGCTGGCTAGGCTTGTTTAAAATGTAAATTAGGGTTGCAGCTGGGCTTAATTTGGAGAGAATTTTGGGTGGCTGGCTGGGCTTTAATTAGAAAGAAAATAATAGGTGACCGGCTTGTGCAAAATTAGGAGAGAAATTAGGGTTTTGGGCTGTGCCCAATTGGAAATAAAAAAAAATTGGGTTTTGATTAGGCTTATTTAGAAGGAAAATTAGTGACATAGGTATGTCCAATCTAACATGGGCCTACCCAACAAAAATCAGATAATACTTTTGTCAAGTAAGCAAGGTGCAAGGTCCAAGCCCAAAGTGGAAGAAAATTAAGATGCAATAGCCTACTAGGTTTAGGCCCATCATAACAGGCTCAAATGATATCCTTTTTGAGACTTTCTTAAGTCCAAATTGAAGTTCAAGACGTCATCTTTCCAACCTAATAAGGTTCAGCCCATTTGGAGATGCGTGCAAAAAGATATGACCATTTTAAGTCTGGTCGTTGGGTCCTCTCGAAATTCCAAGGTGGAAATTCCTTACAAAGAAATCAGAAAATAATAAATAAGGAAAGTTTTCATAATTAGAAAAGGAAAGATATCAAAAAGGAAAGTTTCCAAATTAGGAAAGTTTCTTAGAATGATAAGACTATTTAATTGATCCACTTAGATTTCCTAAAGTAACTAGGAAAACTCATCTTTTGCGCCTTCTTTTGCCATTCCCACGTTCACAAGCTCTCTAAACGCTAATAATAGAAACTAAGCTCAAAATAATAAAATTAAGAGAATTACAAAGCCAAATAAGGTAGGAAAGGTATTAAAAACATCACACAAAGTGTTTCTATCAATCCACGCTAAGAACTAAGAAATTGATGGATCAATAAGGCTTCCAAGATCGTCTAGAAGCAGATTTATGTGAGACTGCGACCCGTTGCTTATATTAAAGCAAGAATCTTGGTATAATGAAGACTGAGACGGTGACCTGTTGCTTATATTGAAGTAAGAACCTTGGTACAATGAAGACATCACAATCAATTATGGAAGGATTGATTGATAAGTCAAAGCTAAATGCCACGGAGACTCCGATAAGTTCAGAAGTTCTAAATGAACCAAAGAGAATTTTCTCTCACAAGTATGAATCAAATATGAATTGTCTTATTCCAAAAATCCAAAAGTTATTTAAATACATGAGAATTCATAACCAATTAGAAAAATGAAACTACGGAATTCGTAACCAATTAGAAAAAGGAAACTAAGGAATAGGTTTCATATTAGAATTCTGGTAACCTAAAATCCAAATAAAGAAAGTACCTAACTTGGCATGCAAGCCTTACAATTCAGCAATTAAATTAATAAGGAAACATTTTAAAAAAAAGGTAATAAGAAAAATTGCAACCAACCATTTTCCTTAATGAGCCAACCAAAACGAGTAAGTCTCCAATTTTGGGAAACTAAGATTTTAATTCACAATCTTGAGTTGCTAGATTATTCCAAAGCTTGAATTATGGAAACCCATTCTTGTGGATCACGTATAGCATCATCCTTTGGCCCCTAAAGATGGTTCTTAGCCCAAATATGTTGAATCAGCCAATTGAGAGTTTTCCTTGAACCTTTTAGCTCGAGCCCTTGTAATTGGACCAATTGGAACTTCAATAGGATCTGCCTCCCATTTGTTAGCCGTGTCCTCATCAAACTGGGTGGCTCTAACTATTATTTTCTCCAATCTTGATGTCCCAATTAGATGATAAATGAAATTTTAAAGCATCCCAATTTTAGTTGGAACATGAATGGAATCAAAAGGGAAGTAGTATGTTTTGAAAGGCTTGATTACAAATTAGTTATGGATGTAAATTAGATTTTTGCAAATTGAGAAAAATATTTGTGGAAAGTCAAGGCGTACTAGTGTTTCAAAGTTCAACTGAATTTTTCTTTAAACACATCTTGCAATTCTATTTTTATGTTATATATGCTTTTCTTCCATAGTATTGTAAGATTGAAAGGAACTGGATGATAAGCAATCAAAGTGACACTTCTTGAATTCAGGACTTATGTCGAATCGCTTTCATGTTTTTCAAGATCATTGTTTTCTTAATTCATTTGTTGTGTTATCCATTTTTTATCTACTGTTAGATGCTATGCCCATTGTGTCATGTTGAAAGTTTTAATTTTTTGCACAACAGTTCACTGGGACTATTTTTATTTCCTACCAAATACATCCTCGTTGCGGTTTTTTTTTTTTCCAAATGCTAATCACCAGAGAGGCCCAAGTTATCCACTTCCTATACTTGAAATGAGCGCATAACTAGGTTCCATAGTTGCAACAACATTGAGTTCCATTTGATTTAGTTCTAGACCCGCCATTTTTAAAATGAAACTCAGAAGGATGAAAGAGAGAGAAAAACCAGTTTTAGAAAGAGGATGTAGTTTAACACTTTAGGCCAAAGGAAACAGAGGCCAACAAGTCAACAACTATGGTAGCACATATGGGAAACATGATTTAAATTGACTGCACCATTCATACATAAATGTGTTGGGAACAAAATAAAATCCAAAGATAGATAGAAACGTGAATGAGAGAGGGTAGATCTCTTACTTGATTTGTACTAGCGGCCGGTGCGGTGTGGCAACAAGTAGAAAGAGAAGGGGAAAGAGGAGAGGCAATTGGACCGGTACGGTGGCATAGCGTGGTTGGTGACTAGTGCGGTGGCCTGGCGTGGTATGGCAACAAATCAAGAGATAAGGGGAGAGTGAAGAGGCGACTAGAGTGGCGTGGTTGCCGATCAGTGCGGCGGCGTGGCTGGCGACAGTGAGATCGAGAGAGAAAGGGAGAGGCGAGATAGGCGGTAGTGTTTTGTGGTTGTTTAAAAATAGGAATTAGGGTTTATATATATATACCAAGAAATTTTTTAATGTAATAGACACATTTTTTAAATGGGTCATAAACAGGTCATGGGTCATAATCATGTGAACACGATCCATCAGACCAGCCAATTTAATCATGTCATTTTGGGTTAGTGGGTCAACCCGTGACAAGACACAATTTCTGTGTCATAACATGTCGACAAGATTACGAAACGAACCTGATTATACTCAACACTATCACACTTTATTTTGTGTCGTGTCGTGTCCAAAATTGCCACCCCTATCTTTAACCGAAAGACTAACCCAAGCTCTTCCTCGGCAACAAATCCAGGAGGTTGCTCCATATAAACTTCCTCCTGTAGAGAACCATTAAGGAAAGCATTCTTGATATCTAACTGATATAGTGACCAATTAAACGGAGCCGCCAAAGAGACAAACATGAACAAATGTAATCTTAGCCACATGAGAGAACATTTCAGCATAATCAATACCATATAACTATGTATATACTTTCACTACCAGAAGAGATTTCACTATGTCAACAGTACTGTCAGGATGAACTTTTATAGTATAAACCTGATTACACCCAAAGTGCAACGCGATAGTTGTAGCACAGCTTTGGGGTGTCGATTACACAGGGAAACAAGTTAACTACAAAAGAAGGTGTGAACCATAAGACAAATGATAAAGATTTAAGTGGGAAAGTATGAACTATTGATAATGGAGTAATTGTGTAAAATAGATTGTAAAATATAATAGGGGAACAACAAGGTTCCAGGAATCCTCCCTAGGTTCGTTGCCCTAATCCTAACTTGATTCAGTTATTTTTATCTCGGTTGCGGGTTTCACATCCCAAACAGGCAATCAGCAAATATTCAATAAGAGCATGTATAAACCCTAATGTAATTGTTATGAAATACTTTACTTTTGATTCATGCACACATGATCTACCCTATAGGTTTATCAAGAAACGACAATATATCTTTTATGACAATATTGCAGTAATGGACAAACCTAAAGGGTAAACCTACCGGACTCAATCATATCCAAACAATCTTCACATAAGAAAAGCATTACTAGATTTATATCAAGGAAAAAGATACAATCACCGGATTAGAGAAAATCTTATAATTAGATAGCAAAGTAAATCATAACAATATCTTGACAAGAAATCCTTATTACAACTAAACCAAGTAAAGGAAAATAGGAATAACTACACCTAGGGAATCATCTCTTTGCTTGCTTGGAGATTAGTTAGCCATGGGGCTCATGGTTAATCACTTTGATGAAGGAGAATTGGTTGCTTCCTTCAGTTTTCCAGGTTTTGTGAATCTTCACTCCTGATACTGGAAACTTTATATGGAATTTCCAACTGGAATGAAATTAGTATGGAAACTCAAATAGATGTTCCAACTAATAGGGGGGATGGCTGGATCTATGTGTTTGGGATAGGGATACGTGAATATGGTACACTCAAAATAAAAGATAGATTGGCTCACAACTCAATGGAATCCACTAATGAGATACGAAAACCAAACTCGCCACCCAAAGGAAGTCCACCCAAGGGATAAGAGTTAAAATAGAAGAAATCCTTCTTCTAAAAAAGCACAAAGCTTATTTTCTGAAAATTCTATGTCTCTTTTTTCATTCCAGCCAAATAGCTTATATAGATGCTTAGAACAAGCCTCTAAGCATAGGAAAACGAAATTACATTAAATGAAACTCTAGACAACACAATAAATACTAGAGACAACATAATAAATGCTAGACAACATAATAAAGACTAGACAGCATAATAAATGCTAGACAACATAATCAATGTTAGACAACATAATAAATGACAAGAGATAACAAATTAAAGGCTGGGATATTTCCAAGAGAGTCCAATAGATGCCGATTCACTTCTTGGAAAATTCGTTCAACATATTGGCTTGAATATTTGAAACTTCAAAATCAGCATAATTGGCCTTTTTTTAAATTCAAATGGCTGATTGAAGCTTCTGGAAAAATGAGGCCTTATTTGTTGGGTTTGTTGGACACACCTGTGCCAATCTCCCCCAGTTGATGAAAACTTGCCCCCAAGTCCACTTGGTCTTCTTGATCCTCAAAGTAAGGAGAAAGATCAGAAACATTAAAGGTTGCAGAAACTTCATAATCACCAGGCAGCTCAATCTTATAAGCATTCTCCCCAATGCGTTGAAGCACCCTAAATAGACCATCAGCTCAAGGCATCAACTTAGAAGATTGCTTAGAGGGAAACCACTCTTTCCTAAGATGAATCCAAACCAAATCACCCTCATTGAAAGTTGCTGGTTTCCGATGCTTATTAGCTTGCTTGCTATACTATTCATTTTTCTTCAAAATGCTTCCTCGGATCTACTCATGTAATTTCTTGATTTCCTTAGCTCTTTCTTCAGCATCTCCACTAAAATGTTTATTAATTGAAAGTGGTGCTAATTCAAGCGGTCTAATGAGATTAAGACCATACACAGCTTCAAAAGGACTATGGCTAGTAGTTTGGCTAAGGGATCGATTATAAGCAAATTCAGCTTGAGCTAAAAGAAGATCCCATTGCCGAATGTTCTTCCCCACAAAGCTTCTTAAAAGATTTCCCAAACTTCGATTCACTACCTCAGTTTGACCATCAGTTTGTGGATGATAAGAAGAGCTGAATTGTAGCGTAGTACTAAGCTTTTCCCAAAGAGTACACCAAAAATGACTTATGAACTTCGAATCCCGATCAGATGTGATAGTTTTTGGAACTCCATGGAGCTTAACTACCTCCCTAAATTATAAGTCAGCAATATGAGAAGCATCTGCCGTCTTGTTACAAGGAACAAAATGCACCATCTTTGAAAATCGATCAACAACCACCATAATAGAATCCTTGTTCCTTTGGGTTCGAGGCAATCCCAAAACAAAATCCAAGCTGATATCTTCCCATGGAGCTTTGGGAACTGGTAGAGGTGTGTATAAGCTGGTGTTCTGGCTATGACTCTTAGTAATTTGACAAATTCTACAACTTTTGACAAAGTGTTCAACCTCATGAGCTACCTTAGGCCAAAAAAATTTTTCTTGCATAAGAGCAAGAGTCTTATCTCTCCCAAAATGTCCCGCCAAACCTCCTCCATGAACTTCCTGAATAATTGCCCTTCGTAAAGAACATTGAGGAATGCACAATCTGTTGTTCTTGAAAAGAAAACCTTCTTGCACCAAGAAAGGATTGAATGAACGCTTAGAACAATTTTCTCATGCATTTCCAAAGTCAGGATCATTCTTGTACAATTCCTTGAGCACTTCAAAACCCAATACTTACACCTCCATAGTGCTGAGCAAGGAATTCCTTCTACTCAATGCATCAGCCACTTGATTTAACTTTCCAGATTTATGCTTGATAGAAAAAGAATAGGGTTGAAGGAATTCAACCCAACTCGCATGCCAGCTGTTAAGTTTTTGTTGGCTATTCAAATACTTCAAAGCTTCATGATCGGAATGCAACAAAAACTCATTTAGGAGGAGATAGTGACTCCAATGACCCAAAGCATGAATAATAGCATAAAATTCCTTATCATAGGTAGAATATTTCCTACGACTCTCATTCAGTTTCTCACTTAAAAAAGCAATAGGCTTACCTTTTTGGCTGAGCACAGCACCAATTCCCACTCCAGATGCATCACAATCAACTTCAAAAAGCTTGTTAAAATCTGGAAGTATAAGCACTAGAGCTTCTGTTACTTTCTTCTTGATCAACTCAAAGCTCTTTTAGGCTTCTTCATTCCATTAGAACTTTCCTCCCTTCAAGCATTCACTAATAGGAGCAATGATGCTACTGAAACTTCTTATAAAACGATGATAAAAAGAAGCAAGCCCATGATAGCTTCGGATATCATGTAGAGATTTTGGTACGGGCCAACTGATTATTGCCTCTATCTTGCTAGGATCCATCTTGACTCCTTCAGCTAAAACCATTTAGCCTAAGAACATAAGGCTATCTGTTAAGAAATGACACTTCTTCAAATTCACATATAACTTCTCTTTTCGAAGAGTTTGAAACACTTGATAAAGGTGCTCCATATGATCTCACTGAGTTTTGCTGTATATCAGAATGTCATCGAAATACATAACAACAAAAAGCCCAATGAAAGGCTTAAACACATGATTTATCAGTCGCATAAAAGTGCTAGGAGCATTAGAGAGCCCAAAAGGCATCACCATCCATTCATACAGCCCCTCTCTAGTCTTGAATGCTGTTTTCCACTCGTCTCCCGACCTCATTCTGATTTGGTGATAACCGCTGCAAAGATCAATTTTTGAGAAAACAACAGCTCCATAAAGCTGGTCAAGAAGATCATATAATCGCGGAATAGGAAAGCGATATCTGATAGTGATCTTATTCACCGCTCTACTATCAAAGCACATACGCCAAGAGCCATCTTTTTTGGGAACAAGGAGTGCCAGAAGAGCACACGGACTCATGCTCTCTCTAACAAGACCCTTTTCTATCAACTCTTCAACTTATCTTTATAATTTTTCATGCTTCTTAGGGTTCAATCGATAGGTTGGTTTGTTAGGCAACACAGATCCTGGTATAAGATCAATGCAATGCTGTATATCCCTCATAGGTGGAAGGCCATGGGGAATCTCCTCTAGAACAACATCACTAAATTCCATGAGGAATGGAATCAAAGAAGGGGGAATTTCTGTTGGTGCTTTCTCTTCCCTTACCATGATTACAAAGCCTTCACCATTCTCCATCAATGCTTTCTCAACCCCAGATCTGGCCAACAAATTAGTTCCCTCCCCAAAAGATGGTTTAGGAACATGAACCATTTTCAATGGAACCAAAAGGACCTTAACTCCATCATTTTCCAAAGAATAAGTATTTTTGAAACCATTATGCTTAGTCTTTCTATCATACTTCCAACGTCTACCAAGCAACAAACGACAAGCATCCATAGGCACTATGTCACACACTACAGCATCTTTATAATTCTTGCCTATGGAAAATTCAACCAAGCATCTTCTATTTACCTTCACTTCATTGCCTTTAGGAAGCCACTGGAGTTTGTAAGGTTTCGGATGATCTTCAGTTTTTAACTTCAGTTTCTCCACCATTGTTAAGGCCACCACGTTTTCACAACTTCCTCCATCAATGATGACGTTACAAATCTTTTCATGAGAAGTGCGTTGATGAGAGTCATAAAATGCTTCTCAACAGTGGTTAATTGTTAGCATTTTAGGATTGATCTCGGTCTTTATTGTGCTTTTATGTGTTAATAACTCTAAAGTAATATTATTGAACCACTGACTTATTTCAGTATAATTCTCAGGTACTTTGAGTTTAAAAGAGAAAAAGAAGTGATTGTTACTTAAAAGACTAAGAGCCCAGGCTTCTGGAAGGACAAGATGGATTGCTGCCTGTATTGCGATTGAGCACATATCCCACATCGACCAAGAAGTACTTTGCAGCGCAACTGCTATCGAGTGCAAGAAGGCTGCGATCAAGCGCTTTCGGGCAGAATCCCACATCGGATAGAAAACGCACAGCACTCCGGGGGTTGCCCTATAAAAACCCCCCTCCATTTCAGCTTTAAGCATCAATCAGAGCTCATCTGAAATCATTAGAGAGTGAATCCAGAGGGCCTTTAGGAGCAATCTAGAGGGCCTTTAGGACGAATCCAAAGTATAATTTTGGAGGGCAAGCTAAGGAATCGCCGAAGCTTTCGCTACCAAGGAGGAGATGATCGTTGAGAGGTCGGAGGCAACTTAAGGAAGCATGAGCTCCATGGCTGACTAGTCTCCAAGCAAGGCGAAGGGATGAATCCCTAGGTGTAGTTGTTCTTATTTTCCTTTATTTGATTCAGTTGTAGTTTGGTAAACATTGTTATGTTTTATTCTTTAATTTAATTAGTAGATTTTTTATTAGTCCGGTGATTGCATGCTTCTTTTCCATATAAGTCTAGTCATGCTCTTCTTATATGTATTTGTTTGGGTGTGATTAAGTCTGGTAGATCTCTTTTATAGATTTGTCCATTGCTGCGATATTGTCATTTAGATATATCGTCGTCTTTTGATAATTTATAAGTTAGGTCATGTGTGCTTGAAAGTAAAGAATAATTCGTATCAATTACATTAGGGTTTATACATGCGCTTTAATTGAATATTTGTCGATTGCCTGTTTGGGATGTGAAACTTGCAATCGAGATAAAAACAACTGAATCAAGTTAGGATTAGGGCAACGAACCTAGGGAGGATTTTCAATACCTTGTTGTTTCTTTATTATATTATCCATCAATTATTTACACAATTTTCACACAATCAACAATTCAGATTTTGTCACTTTAACTTTTATCGTTTGTGTTAAGGTTTACACCTTCTTTTGTAATTAGTTTGTTTCCCTGTGGAATCGACACCCCAAAGCTGTACTACAATTACCGCGTTATGTTTTGGGTGTACTCAAATTTTGGCGCCGTTGCGGGGGAAACGCACTTAAGTACAAAGAAGATTGTCAACTTTTGACATGACGGTAGAAGAACTGTAAATAGTTTTTCTTTTCAGCAGCTGTAAAGGTGGTAACTTTGTTCCTTCTTTTAGCTTATTGCATTAATTTATTTTATTTTATTCTTCTTTTTTAGGATTTTTGTGAACTTGCATGCCCAGATATAGAGACAATTTGGGTAGATTTGCTTGTAAGCTTGTGCTAGAGTCAGGATTGAACTTTTTAAACCCTTTATTTGATAATCAATCTAGTCCTGAGGAAATGAGTGAACATGAAGATCAACCTGCTAGGACCCTTCATGATTACCTCCACCCTACACGTACAACCACACCATCTTGTATTATGTTTCTAGCCAACATTCCCCAATTAGACCTTAAAACAGGGATACAGTTACTCCCTACATTTTTTGGCATTGAAAATGAGAACCCATTTATGCACATCAGAGAGTTTGAGGAAGTAGTAGCAACTTTCCATAGTCAAGGTGCAACTGCTGACATTGTGCGGCTTAAGTTCTTTCCTTTCGCTTTGAAGGATAGAGCTAAGAGTTGGCTATACTCACTAAGACCATGATCTATTGGATCATGGATTCAGATGACTAGGGCTTTCTTTAACAAATACTTCCCTCAGCACAAGACTAATGCGTTGAAAAGAAAAATCTCCACCTTTGCACAAAAGGAAAGCGAGACTTTGTATCAGTCTTGAGAGAAATTTAAAGAGCTGTTAAGTATATGTCCACACCATGGGTATGAAAATTGGCGTTTAGTGAGCTACTTCTATGAGGGTTGATGAGAGTCATAAAATGCCTCTCAACAGTGGTTAATTGTTAGCATTTTAGGATTGATCTCCGTCTTTATTGTGGTTTTATGTGTTAATAACTCTAAAGTAATATTAATGAACCACTGACTTATTTCAGTGTAATTTTCAGGTACATTGAGTTTAAAAGAGAACAAGAAGCGATCGTTGCTTAAACGACCAAGATCCTATGCTTCTGGAAAGACAAGATGGACTGCTGCTTGTATTGCGATCAAGCGCACAAGTAGTGCGATCGAGCGCATATCCCACATCGAGCAAGGTACTCTACAGCGCATATGCGATCGAGCGCACAAGCCGCGATGCTCGATCGCATGTGCGATCGATCGCACTCTGGCTGCGATCGAGCGCACCAGGACAGTATCCCACATCGGCTAGATAACACATAATGTTCCAGGAGTTTGCCTATATAAAGACCCACTCTGCTCAGCTAAAATCATCAACCAATCGGAGCTCTTCTAAGATCATCTTTTGAGATCATTAGAGAGTGACTCTAGAGGGCCTTTAGGAGTAAATCCAAAGGGCCTTTAAGAGGAATCCGAAGTATAAAATTTGGAGGGCAAGCTGAGGATGATCGTTGAGAGGCTAGAGGCAACTCAAGGAGGCATGAGCTCTATGGCCAGCTAATCTCCAAGCAAGGCGAAGGGATGAATCCCTAGGTGTAGTTGTTCTTATTTTCCTTTATTTGATTCAGTTGTAGTTGGTATTATTTTTATCAAACATTGTTATGTTTTATTCTTTAATTTAATTAGTAGATTATTTTATTAGTCAGGTGATTGCATGCTTCCTTTCCATATAAGTTCAGTCATGCTTTTCTTATGTGTATCTGTTTGGATGTGATTGAGTCCGGTAGGCCTCTTTTATAGATTTTTCCATTGCTACGGTATTGTCGTTAGATATATCGTTGTCTTTTGATAATTTATAAGTTGGGTTATGTGTGCTTAAAAGTAGAGAATAATTCATAACAATTACATTAGGATTTATAATTGCACTTTAATTGAATATGTGCTGATTGCCTGTTTGCAATGTGAAATTAGCAATCGAGATAAAAACAACTGAATCAAGTTAGGATTAGAGCAACGAGCCTAGGGAGGATTTCCAGAACCTTGTCATTCTTAATTATATTTCAAACCTATTCACACAATTATCCTTTTTCTCAAACAAACTCAGATTCAGTTAATCTTTTATCGTTTGTGTTGAGGTTTACACCTTCTTTTGTAATTAACTTGTTTCCCTTTGGAATCGACACCCCAAAACTATATTACAACTACCGCATTATGTTTTGGGCGGAATCAAATTTTGGCGCTGTTGCTGGGGAAACACACTAAAGTACAAGGAAGTTTGTCAACTTTTGACATAACAATAGAATAATTGTAAATAGTTTCTTTCAGCATTTTATTTGATATTTTGTGATCTTGCATGCCCAGATATAGGAACGCTTTGGGTAGATTTACCTGTAGGCCTGTGCCAGAGACAAGAGGAACCTTTTTAAACCTTTTGTTTGATAATCCATCTAGTCCTGAGGAAATGAGTGAACACGAGGATCAACCTACTAGGACCCTTGAGGATTACCTCCACCCTACACGCACAACCACACCATCTTGCATCATGTTTCCAGCCAATATTCCCCAATTAGATCTTAGGACAGGGATGATACAGTTACTCCCTACATTTTGTGGCATGGAAAATGAGAACCCATATATGCACATTAGGGAGTTTGAGGAAGTAGTCGCAACTTTCCATGATCAAGGTGCAACTGCTGACATTGTGCGACTTAAGTTCTTTCCTTTTGCTTTGAATGATAGAGCTAAGAGTTGGCTATACTCACTTAGACCACGATCTATTGGGTCATGGACTGAGATGACTTGGGCCTTCTTTAACAAGTACTTCCCTCAACATAAGACTAATGTGTTGAAAAGACAAATCTCCACCTTTGCACAAAAGGAAAACGAGACTTTATATCAGTCTTGGGAGAAATTTAAAGAGCTGTTGAGTATGTGCCCACACCATGGGTATGAAAATTGGCGCTTAGTGAGCTATTTCTATGAGGGTCTTACCTACAGAGAATGCCAATTTGTAGAGATGATGTGGAATGGGGAATTTTTGAAAAAAGACCACAATGAGGCTATTGAATACCTCAATGAGCTTGCTGAGAAAACTCATACATGGACTGGACCTAGTGCTACTGAAAGCACGAATAGGTCACGACCTATAGGAAACCCCAGTGGTGGAGGGATATACCATCTTAGGGAAGAAGACAACCTAAAAGCTAAGGTTGAAATGCTCACTAGGGAGTTAGAGGCATTAAAAACGAAGGGCTCAAAGCAAACACATGTGGCTAATCATGCCGAGTCTTTAGAGTCGTGTTTTGTATGTGACGGGGTAGATCACCTCCTCCAAGAATGCCCCATATTTGCTGATACGAGAGGGCTGTATGAGGAACAATGTAATGCCCTAGACATGTACAAGAAGCCTCTTGAACCTTTCTCTAACACTTATAACCCGAGGTGGCGAAATCACCCCAACTTCAGCTGGAAATCTGAAAACCAGCATGTGCAGCCCTCTAGATCATCCCCTACACCTTATCATGCACCCTTATCCTCTAAGAACTCACTAAAAGACACCTTACAGGCCTTTATAGAGGCACAAGGTAAGACAAACCAAAGGTTTGAGGCATTATTTACGCAGGTGATGGAAGAGAATAGAGAAACTAGGAGCCAAGTGTCAAAGTTAATAAGCTCCTCAAGTATGACTGAGCGAGGTAAGTTCCCCTCCCAAACTCAGTCCATACCTCACGGTTAACATATGGCACAAGAAAACCTGAAAGATGTAAATGCAATTGTGACCCAAAGTGGTAAGTCACTACACATCCCACCAATTAATGTACCCGAGGATATGGAACAGGGTCAAACTAGTAGTAATACTGAACTGACCAAAGACCCTGAAGTGACCAAAAGTCCTGTTAAGGCACCATACTCTTAAGCCTTAAAGTCAAAAAAGAAAAATCTGGACTTAAACAATGAAATCCTAGAGAACTTAAGGCAAGTGAAACTCAATCTTCCTCTTTTGCATGTGATTAAACAAGTGCCTACCTATGCAAATGTTCTCAAGGATTTATGTACAATCACGAGAAGACATCATGTCAAGAAAACTGCATTCCTAACTGAGCAAGTTAGTGCATTAATTGAGGAAAGAATTCCCCCAAAATACAAGGATCCAGGCTGTCCTACCATTGCTTGCAGCATTGAAAATCATGAGGTTGGACAAGCCTTACTAGATCTAAGAGCTAGTGTGAACCTGATGCCATTTTCCATTTATGTATAGCTAAGTTTAGGGGAAATCAAACCAACCGGTGTGGTGTTACAGTTGGCTGACCATTTAGTCAAAGTGCCCCGGGGTGTGGTAGAGGATGTGTTGATTCAAATTGATAAATTTTACTATCCTGTTGATTTCTTAATCCTTGATACAACTGACACTAACCCGAAAATTCCTTTGATTTTGGGTAAACCTTTCCTTGCTACTGTAAATGCTCTGATTAATTGCAGGAATAGACTCATGAAGCTGTCTTTTGGAAACATGACCTTAGAAGTGAACATTTTCAATGTTGCAAAACAGCCCGAATATGAGGATGAAAATCACCAGCTATATATGCTTGAGTCACTCATCGATGAGGGAGTTTCCATAGCTCACGATTTTGATCCTCTTAAGAATTCTCTTGTTAATTCTGAGATTGATTTATTTGATGATAAAACTGATGTAATTGATATTTGTGCTATTTTTGACAAATCTCAGGATTATAGCACCCGCTCATGGCAACCAAGGTTTGAAGAGTTGCCCGAAAGAAGCGGAAAACAAATATCCTCAAGTATGGCAGCACCTAAAGTCGAATTGAAGCCACTACCTAAAGGTTTAAAGCATGTATTTCTCGGTCCAGGTGATACCTTTCCTGTTATTATTTCATCTGAATTATCTGAGACCCAATATGAGAAACTGATTCAGACCTTAATTGCACATAAATCAGCCTTAGGTTGGAGCATGGCTGATTTGAAGGGAATTAGTCCCCTGATCTGCTCCAATAAAATAAATTTGGATGAAGGAACCAGTCCTCGTAGAGACCCTCAACGTAGACTTAACCCCACCATGAAAGAAGTAGTGAAAAATGAAGTACTGAAACTGTTAGATGCAGGTATTATATACCCCATAGCTGATAGTAAATGGGTAAGTCCTACACAAGTCGTTCTCAAAAAGTCTGGAGTCACTGTGGTAATGAATGACCTAGGAGAGTTAATCCCTACCAAACTTGTGACCGGGTGGCGTATTTGCATCGATTACAGAAAATTAAATGCTGCCACCCGGAAAGACCATTTCCCACTCCCTTTTATTGATCAAATTCTTGAGCGTGTAGCTGGTCATCCTTTTTACTGTTTCTTAGATAGTTATTCTAGCTATTATCAAATAGAAATTGCATTAGAAGACCAGGATAAAACCACTTTCACTTATCCTTTTGGCACTTATGCTTTTCGTAGAATTCCATTTGGATTATGTAATGCCCCTGCCACTTTTCAACGTTGCATGATGAGTGTTTTTAGTGATATGGTTGAAAATTGCATGGAGGTTTTTATGGATGCCCTAACTATTTTTGGATCTTCATTTTATGCATGCTTAATGAATTTGGAAAGAGTTTTAATTCGTTGTTAGGAAAAAGAATTGGTCTTAAACTGGGAAAAATGCCATTTCATGGTACCATCTGGGATTGTTTTAGGGCATATTGTCTCTTCTAGAGGAATAGATGTCGATCAATCTAAAATTGAATTAATCTCTAAACTGCCTACACCTAAGACAATAAAGGATGTGAGATCTTTCCTTGGTCATGCTAGTTTTTATAGGAGGTTCATACAATATTTTTCCAACATATCTAGACCATTATGTGCCCTCCTAGTTAAAGATGCCCCATTTGAGTGGACTCCAGCTTGTCAAGAGGCCTTTAAAACGCTAATTGGCAAGCTTACTTCAGCACCTATAATGCAGTCACCTTATTAGAATTTACCCTTTGAAATCATGTGTGATGCTAGTGACTACGCTGTAGGTGCTGTCCTTGGACAGCGAAGAGAGGGAAAACCTTTTGTAATTTACTATGCTAGTAAGACTTTGAATAGTGCTCAGATGAATTACTCCACAATTGTAAAAGAATTGCTAGCTGTAATATTTGCTTTAGATAAATTTCGTGCATACTTAATTGGTTCTCCTATCCTTATTTTTACAGATCATGCGGCTCTCAAGTACCTTCTTACAAAGAAGGATGCTAAGGCACGCCTAATCCGATGGATCCTACTCCTACAAGAATTCGACATCACCATCAAAGAGAAGAAAGGAGTAGAGAATGTAGTAGCTGACCATCTTTCAAGGCTCACATTTGAGGACACATCTGATAACATGCCAATCAAAGATGACTTTCCCGATGAGCATTTACTTGTTGTTACTGCCTTAATATGGTTTGCTCACATTGTGAATTATTTGGTTACAGGTGAGATACTAATGGATTGGAGCGCTCAAGACAAGAGGAAATTTTTATATGAGGTATATAATTTTTATTGGGATGACCCCTATCTTTTCAAGTACTGCCTGGACCAAATTCTAAGGCGTTGCATCCCTAATGAAGAGATTGCTGCAAGTGTCTTAGAATTTTGTCATTCCCTAGCTTGTGGAGGCCACTTTTCAATGAAAAAAACTGCTGCAAAAATTTTGCAGTGTGGATTTTATTGGCCTACCTTGTTTAAGGATACAAACACCTATTGTCACTCATGTGAAAGGTATCAAAAGTTAGGAGCTGTGTCTCGGTGAAATATGATGCCCTTAAACCCCATTTTAATAATTGAAATCTTTGATTGTTGGGGCATCGATTTTATAGGACCCTTTCCTCCTTCTTTTGGATACTTATATATCATTGTGGCAATAGATTATGTATTTAAGTGGGTACAGGCAGCAGCTTGCTGAAGCAATGATAATAGAACGGTACTTAAATTTCTTAAAGAAAATGTGTTATCTCGATTTGGTACACCACGTGCTATAATTAGTGATCAAGGTACACATTTTTGCAACCGTTCTTTTGAAGCTTTGATGCAAAAATACGGGTTTTACATAAAATTTCTACTGCTTATCATCCTCAGACTAGTGGGCAAGTAGAGCTTGCTAATAGGGAGATTAAACAAATTCTAGAAAAAACGGTTAACCCGGATCGCAAGGATTGGTCTTTGAGACTAGTTGATGCGCTTTGGGCCTACCGTACAGCTTTTAAAACTCCCTTAGGTATGTCACCTTATCGGCTTGTTTATGGAAAGCCTTGCCACTTACCTGTAGAGCTCGAGCATCGAGCATATTGGGCAATCAAATCTTTTAATTTTGACATAAGGGAAGCAGGTAAGCTTCGAAAATATCAATTGACCGAGTTGGAGGAATTAAGAAACAATGCTTATGAGAGCTCTAGAATCTATAAGTCTAAAATGAAAATATTCCATGATAAAAATATTTTGAGAAAAATGTTTAAACCTAATGATCGGGTGTTCTTATACGAATCTAGACTCCATAAGCATCCTGAAAAACTTCAGTCGAGGTGGACCGGCCCTTTTGTAGTGAAAACTGTTTATGAAAATGGGGCAGTAGAAATTGAAGATACTATGGATGGTCGAATTTTCAAAGTCAATGGTCAACGACTTAAGATCTTAGTCGATAGACAAGATTCAGAAGTGGAAGACATTCCGCTTATAGATTCGGTCTACGCATCTTGACCACACAACACAGGTACGTATTTACTTTTATTTTTCTTTCTTTTGTTTTGTTTGTTTTGTTTTTATTTTATTTTATTATTGAGTCCATTTTAATTTTTAGTGTGCCAACACACGGTGGTACACCGCAATTGCTTTCCTTTTTGTTTGTTCTATGTTGTAGATCGGACTTTCAACAAGAAGTTGAGCATGAGGTTCAATTGGTCGTGCATGATTTTCAGCTCCACGCACCTTTGGTTAAAAAGGGAGTTTCCTTAATTTTTGCTTTAAAATTGAGGACAATGTTTATCTTCAGTTGGGGGTGGAGGAAACACATTTCTTATTGCATACCATTGAACTGTTGAACTGCTTGGTGTCATCTTGGTGTGTGTTTAGCATACTTTATGTTAGCCTTAGAGTCAATTTACATGTCAATGATATAAACTTAATTGAGACAGCATATAGCATTTAGAAGTAGTTAAATCTTGCTTCGGTTTGAAATTAATTTAAGTATCAATCTTAATCTGGTTTGAGACTCTAGTTTGTGGTAAGATTGTATGATTAGTCTTAAACATTTAGAAAAGTTTTATATGTGATTATTTTGTGAATATTTTTGCAGTCTCGACAAGCTCTAGAACTTACTTGATAACCACTTGAGGCGAATTCCTAGAATGCATACTACTTAGGATATGATATAGGGCATTTTTGAACCGTTTGAGCCTTTCAAACCTACCATTGCTATATTTATCACTAGTCACCTATTTGAGCATTGTTTCTTTGGATAAACCATTTACTTACCTTTATGAGCCAAAAAAAAATATTTTATCCTTACTTTTCTTTTAAAAGAACTTAGTTATACACATGTTGGGAGAAGCACTTAAAAGGAGTAAGGGTGGAAATATGAAAATATATCACTACCACAACCCAAGTACATTAAAGGAGATAAGTTGGGGGTTGTGGAAAAGATAAGAAAAAAATGATGAAAAAGAAGGTGAATGGTTATGTGCCAAAATAAAAAATAAAAATTGAATTATGGCAAAGAAAGAAGAAAGAAAGAAAAAAGAAAAGAAAAAATGGTGATTTGTTGAAAGAAATGCTCAAAAAATGGTTGAAAGAGTTGGGTGTGGAAGTAAAGGTTATCAAGTGCTTAAAGTGATTGTGTTAAAAGCTAAGAGATGGAGTTCTTTTACTTGTGAATCTTTCCCATTCTTCCTTAGCCTTTACCTTAGCCTAACATTACAAGCTTATTAAAGACCTTTTGATCCAATGTAGTGTGATTTTTCTACAATAGTGGAGAGTGGTTTGAAATGTAAGCATATGGAGCTTGTTTTTGTGATTGACGTCACGCTATTTATTATGTTTTTAGAGACCAAGATTTGTATTCATAAATGTTATGCATAAAATCATCCGGATGTTTGGATTAATGGTTTGTGGTAAGATGGATGTTAAGAGTCAATAACGATTTTAAGATTGATGCTTGAATTACTTTTGGATTTGGGTGAAATTTAATGATTCTTTGTGCCATGTGTTATGTGCAATTTTTGAGACAAAATGTGAATTACTCTTGGTTAACACTAATATTGCTTTTCATTTACTTTGATTCCCACCATGGAATTCATCTCTTAATTTCGCTTGAATTGCTAGGGACTAGCAATAAGCTAGTTGGGGGTTGTGATGAGAGTCATAAAATGCCTCTCAACAGTGGTTAATTGTTAGCATTTTAGGATTGATCTCGGTCTTTATTGTGGTTTTATGTGTTAATAACTCTAAAGTAATATTAATGGACCACTGACTTATTTTAGTGTAATTTTCTGGTACATTGAATTTAAAAGAGAACAAGAAGCGATCGTTGCTTAAAAGACCAAGATCCCATGCTTCTGGAAGGACAAGATGGGCTGCTGCCTGTATTGTGATAGAGTGCACAAGCAGTGCGATCGAGCGCACATCCCACATCGAGCAAGGTACTCTGCAGCCCATATGTGATCGAGCGCACAAGCCGCGATCGAGCGCATGTGCGATCGATTGCACTCGGGCTGCGATCGAGCGCACCAAGACAGTATCCCACATCTGCTAGATAACACGTAACGTTCCGGGAGTTTGCCTATATAAAGACCCACTCTGCTCAGCTGAAATCATCAACCAATCGGAGCTCTTCTAAGATCATCTTTTGAGATCATTAGAGAGTGACTCTAGAGGGCCTTTAGGAGTAAATCCAAAGGGCCTTTAAGAGGAATTCGAAGTATAAAATTTGGAGGGCAAGCTGAGGATGATCGTTGAGAGGCCGGAGGCAACTCAAAGAGGCATGAGCTCTATGGCCAGCTAGTCTCCAAGCAAGGCGAAAGGATGAATCCCTAGGTGTAGTTGTTCTTATTTTCCTTTATTTGATTCAGTTGTAGTTGGTATTATTTTTATCAAACATTGTTATGTTTTATTCTTTAATTTAATTAGTAGATTATTTTATTAGTCCGGTGATTGCATGTTTCCTTTCCATATAAGTTCAATCATGCTTTTCTTATGTGTATCTGTTTGGATGTGATTGAGTCTGGTAGGCCTCTTTTATAGATTTGTCCATTGATGCGGTATTGTCGTTAGATATATCGTCGTCTTTTGATAATTTATAAGCTGGGTCATGTGTGCTTAAAAGTAGAGAATAATTCATAACAATTACATTAGGATTTATAATTGCACTTTAATTAAATATGTGCCGATTGCCTGTTTGGGACGTGAAACTAGCAATCGAGATAAAAACAACTGAAAGTTAGGATTAGAGCAACGAGCCTAGGGAGGATTTCCAGAATCTTGTCATTCTTAATTATATTTCAAACCCATTCACACAATTACCCTTTTTCTCAAACAAACTCAAATTCATTTAATCTTTTATTGTTTGTGTTGAGGTTTACACCTTCTTTTGTAATTAACTTGTTTTCCTATGGAATTGACACCCCAAAACTATACTAAAACTATCGCGTTATGTTTTGGGCATAATCAAGGGTCTTACCTATAGAGAACGCCAATTTGTAGAGATGATGTGCAATGGGGAATTTCTGCAAAAAGATCCCGATGAGGCTCTTGAATACCTCAATGAGCTTGCTGAGAAAGCTCATACATGGATTGGACCTAGTGCTACTGAAAGCACGAGTAGGTCACGACCTATAGGAAACCCCAGTGGTGGAGGGATATACCATCTTAGGGAACAAGACAATCTGAAAGCTAAGGTCGAACTGCTCACTAGGGAGTTAGAAGCATTGAAAACCAAGGGCTCAAAGCAAACACATGCGGCTAATCATGCCGAGTCTTTAGAGCTGTGTTTTGTGTGTGGCGGGATAGATCATCTCCTCCAAGAATGCCCCACATTTGCTGATATGAGAGGGCTGTATGAGGAACAATGTAATGCCTTAGGCATGTCCAAGAAGCCTCTTGCACCTTTCTCTAGCACTTATAATCCGGGGTAGCGGAATCACCCCAACTTCAGCTGGAAATCCGAAAGTCAGCAGCATGCACAGCCCCCTAGATCATCCCCTGCACCTTATCATGCACCCTTATCCTCTAGGAACTCCTTAGAAGACACCTTATAGGATTTTATAGAGGCACAAGGTAAGACAAACCAGAGGGTTGAGGCATTAATTACGCAGGTAGTTGAAGAGCATAAAGAAATTAAGAGCCAAGTGTCCAAATTAATAGGCTCCTTAAGTGTGACTGAGTGAGGTAAGTTCCCTTCCCAAGCTCAGTCCACATCTCGCGGTCAACATGTGGCATGATGAGTCTTAAATATTGCATATTTTAGACCCTTAACTTATATTTGTTATGCTCTTAGTTAGTAGTATTTTACTTTATTTTACGTCTTTCTTGTGTTTTGTGTATTTTTACAGGTTTGTGGAGAAAATGAAGCATTTCAGGAGATTTGAAGCTTCTGGAGACATTGCGCTCGATCGCACGAGAAATGCGATCGAGCGCACCTGCGCTCGAGTGCACCTGCCTATGAACGAGCGCAAGGTCAACATCCCACATCAAAATAGTTGCTGTTCAGTGCGTCTGCGATCGATCGAACAGACATACGATCGAGTGCACATGCGATCGTGCGCACATGACATGCGATCGAGCGCACATGCGATCGATCGCACCATTCTGCGATCGAGCGCACTCGGGCAAGTATCCCATATCGAATCTGAAACCTGCAGTGCTCCGTGACTCCCCTTATATAAACACCATATGGCCTCATCATTCAAGGTACAATTCCTGAGCCACTTTGGTGTTTACCAGTGGACGTCCGCCAGCATTTTGGTGGATCCCGAAGGCATTGCTACCACGAGGGGAAGCGCCGCCCGTCAGCGAGTGGAATTTCTCCCATGTAAAGTTGTTTATTTATTTCTTTATATTCAGTTGTTTTAGTTTAAATGTTTAGCACGTTTTATTATAGTTTTATAGTTATGAGTGGCTAGACTCTTCAGCTAAGGTTGAAGATGAAGCCCCGCCGTTGTTTGGCGTAATAGTTCAGATTTGCTTGTACAAATCTGACAATTTTTAGTATAAATGTTCTGTCAATTATTTGAGTTAATCTTATAATTGATTGAGTTTAAATTGTCTGTTGGATTTTATTTGTGTTTCATCTGATGGATACATTGAATGCTTTTCGATTAAATTGGATTCCCTTTGTGATTTGTTAAGAGCGGATACATCGGGTGCTTTTGGTTTAGTTGGGATATTCTTTGTTTTTTGTCTTATAGTTGGATTCATGGAATGTTTTGATAGGCTATATTTTTAGAACATGTATGCTTAACTTCGGTGGGGTGGATTCGGAAACCTTAGTGCTTTTTATTATTAGTTTTAAAATCAACTTAGTTTAGTTTTAATTTATTTTGCAATATCATTCTGAAATTTGGAACTAGGTTAAGATAGAGTTAATTTAGATTAAAAATTATATTTTCACAACGCAATTCCCTGTGGATTCGATCTCGCACTTGCACAACGCTATACTGCAAATGACTCGTGCGCTTGCGAGTAATTTAAAACTCACAACAAGTTTTTGGCGCTGTTGTCGGGGAATTGTTTTGTTTGTGAAAATTTTTGGTCTGAATTGATTTTATTTTTCTACTAGTTAGTTATAAAAGAATATATATATATATAATAAAATAAAATAAAAAATTTGCTTTATTCTGTTGCTTCTGCTGGTTAGTATCTCATTATTTTTCTGTTGGTGTATGCTTGGTTGGAGATCCTTGAACTTAGATTTGACATATTTAGATCCCGACTTAGAAAGAACTCTTAGGAGGCAGAAAAGAGCACTAGTTGAGAGAGAGACTGTTGAGATGGGAGAAAATTTTAATCATCCTGAACATGTAGAGCAACCTAGAGCTTGGAACGTGGACTCCACTACATCCCTTAGGGATTTGTTCGCACCCGTCGCGACTAACTCATCTTCCAGCATAGTGTTGCCACCAACCAATGCCACACACTTTGATTTGAAGCCACATGTTATCCAACTCCTACCCTCATTCCATGGCTTAGATCTTGAAAATCCTTATAGTTATGTGAAGAAGTTCAAAGATATTTGTGCTACATTCAAATTCCAGAACTTCTCTGAGGAGTCAGTCCATCTTCGACTCTTCCCTTTCTCCCTTCACGATAGAGCTAGGGCGTGGTTGGACTCCAACACGTCCGGGTCTATTACATCTTGGGAAAATCTGCTTAGCAAATTTTACCATAAGTTTTTCCCAATGTCTAGAGTGAATGAGTACCGAAAGGAGATTAGCTCTTTCACTCAGGACGAGGATGAGAAGTTCTCTGAAAGCTGGGAGCGCTTTAAAGAGTTATTGATCAGATGCCCTCCACATGGATATGAGAAGTGGAGACTCGTTCAATTCTTCTACCAAGGGTTGACTCAACCTAATTGTAGCATGATCGAGTCTATGAATGGGGGGGCATTCTTGAGTCTGACAGGAGACGAAGCATATATGGCGTTGGACAAGTTGTCTGACAACTCACAGCAGTAGGATTTTTCAAGCTGTCGAGATAAGTACATTCGTGCTCCTAAGAGGGGAGGCATCTATGAGGTCAGGGAGGACGCTGATTTAAGGATAAAATTAGATGCCCTCACCAAGAAGATTGACGCTCTCACTGTGAGCCAATCCATCAATGCTGCCAACACATTCAATGTTGAAAGCTGTTCCATCTGTGCTAGTCCCATGCATCTAGCACAGAATTGCCCATTAATGCCGGCTTGTGCCGAGTATCCTATGGAACAAGTAAATGCTTTCAATGACTTTCGAAGGCAGCCAAATGGATCATACTCCGAGACGTACAATCCAGGGTGGCAGAACCACCCAAATTTTTCATGGAGGCAGAACCAACCAATGAATCAAGGAGGAGCCTCTCATCATGCTCAAAATCAATATCCTCATGGATTTGCCCCACAAATTCCTAATCATGGTCGTTCTGCCCATCCAGCACCTTCACCTGCTTACCACGCACCCACCCAAACACCAGTGCCAGTTTCACAGTCGCTTGAGGACACTCTTAAGAAGTTCATGAAGGCGACTAGCCAAAATATGAGCGATGTGAGGAGTGCAACAATGGTAAACACCCAAGCAATTGCCAAGCTGGAGAGTCAAATAGGGCAAATTGCAAGTCACTTGGGTGAGAGAGAGAAAGGAAAGTTCCCCAGTCAGCCCGTGCAAAACCTAAAAGGACAATTTATGGTTGAGAGTTCATCAACTCCTACGCACGGGGAGGCACAAGTACAATCGATTGTCACACTGAGGTCTGGGAGATAAGTGGACAATCGAGTGGAAGAGAGCCCTGCTACGCAGCAAGGGCAAGGGAGTGGCAACACAGAGAAGAGAAATGCTGAGCCATCTATAGCAACACCTACTGAGAAAGAACCTCCTAGGTCGTTTGTACCTAGAGCGCCCTACCCCGAGAGATTACAGGCGCCCAAGAAAGGAGGGAAGTATGAGGAAATTCTGGAGGTATTCAAGCAAGTCTAAATCAATATCCCATTTTTGGATGCCATCCATCAAGTGCCATCATATGCCAAGTTTTTAAAGGACTTAGTCACTATCAAGAGGAGGACGAATGTCCCAAAGAAGGCATTTTTGACCGAGCAGGTCAGTTCAATCCTTCAGTGCAAGCTACCCATCAAGTATAAGGACCCGGGGTGTCCTACCATCTCTTGCACGATAGGAGTCAGCCATATTGAGAGGGCCCTTTTGGATCTAGGGGCGAGTGTGAATCTTCTACCCTACTCAATCTATATGCAGTTGGGGTTAGGAGAATTGAAGCCCACATCCACGATGCTTCAATTGGCTGACAGGTCAGTGAAAAGACCACGGGGGATAGTTGAGGACGTTTTGATAAAAGTGGATAAGTTTTATTTCCCCGTGGATTTTATTGTGCTTGATACAGAGCCGGTTCAGAATGTAGGGATTCAAATACCGGTGATTCTAGGGCGACCATTCTTAGCCACGGCTAATGCCCTAATCAATTGTAGGACAGGGGTGATGAAGATCTCCTTCGGAAATATGACAGTGGAGTTGAACATTTTTGATATCACTAGGCAACCACTGGAATATGATGAAGTGAGAGATGTATGCTTGATAGAGGAGATTCTTGGGGATACTGTGGATGAATCAAGCATTGAGGATCCCATGGAGGCATGCTTTGCTCACTTTGGAGAGGACTTGGGTTTAGATAAGTTACTCAAGGAAGTAAATGCCATTTTGGAGTCTGATCCTCAAGAAAGCAAGGAGGAGGAGGAGAAGGTGTCACCAGAACCTCAAAAGAAGGAACTTAAGCCTTTACCGGATAATCTTAAGTATAAGTTCCTGGGTCCAGCATACTGTTTGCCTGTGATAATAGCTTCAGATTTGGGAGAGGATCAAGAGGAGAAATTATTAGATGTTTTAAGAGAGCATAAGGAAGCTATCGGCTGGACCATTGATGATATTAAGGGAATCAGCCCCTCGGTGGTGATGCACAGGATACATTTGGAGGAAGATGCTAAGCCATCGAAGGAGCCGCAAAGAAGGCTCAACCCTGTTATGCAAGAGGTTGTGAGGGCAGAGGTTATTAAGCTGTTAGATGCAGGGATCATTTATCCCATCTCTGATAGCAAGTGGGTGAGCCCCATTCATGTCGCGCCCAAGCGAGCTGGATTAACGGTAGTAAAGAATAAGGACGATGAGTTGGTGCCAACTCATGTGCAGTCTGGGTGGAGAGTGTGTATAGACTACCGTAAGCTGAACATTGCCACAAGGAAGGATCACTTTCCACTTCCATTTATTGATCAGATGGTGGAGCGTTTGGCTGGGCATGAGTATTATTGCTTTTTGGATGGTTATTCTGGATATAACCAGGTCCCTGTGGACCCCGAAGATCAGGAGAAGATGACATTTACCTGTCCCTTTGGGACCTTCGCCTACCATCGCATGCCCTTTGGGTTATACAATGCGCCCGCCACTTTTCAGCGATGCATGGTCAGTATATTCTCTGACATGGTAGAGCGGTTCTTGGAGATTTTCATGGACGACTTCTCCGTCTTCGGTTCAACATTTGAGGAGTGCCTGCACCGTCTCTCTTTGGTTTTGGTACGGTGCAAGGAGCAGAACCTGGTGCTTAATTGGGAGAAGTGCCATTTTATGGTCAAGCAAGGAATTTTACTGGGGCATATCGTACCTCATCGAGGGATTGAGGTCGACAAAGCGAAGGTGGATTTGATTTCCAGCCTTCCACCCCCACGTATGGTGAAAGAGGTTCGATCTTTTCTGGGCCATACAGGTTTCTATAGGCGATTTATCTAGAATTTTAGCAAGATCGCCAGGCCCTTGTGCAAGTTGTTGCTAAAAGATGCCCCATTTCTATTTGATGAGGATTGTAAGAAAACATTTGGGGATCTGAAGAAGATTCTGACGTCCATACCCATTATTCAGCCACCTAACTAGGATGTGCCTTTTGAGATTATGTGTGACGCATCAGACTATGCCATTGGAGTTGTTTTGGGGCAGTGTATTGATAAACTTCCCCATGCTATCTATTATGCAAGTCGAACTCTAAACGACGCACAACTCAATTACTCTACCACTGAGAAGGAGTTGCTTGCAGTCGTTTTTGCATTAGACAAGTTCAGATCCTACTTGTTAGGATCTAAAGTCATTATCTACTCGGACCATGCTGCATTGAAGTATCTTTTCTCTAAAAAAGATGCTAAATCTCATCTTATCCGATGGATCTTGCTACTTCAAGAGTTCGACATTGAGATTCGGGATAAGAAAGGTTCGGAAAATGTGGTGGCGGACCATTTGTCTAGATTGATTGTGGAATTCAGTGAGGCTGCCACTCCCATTTCTGAGACCTTTCCTGATGAGCAATTGATGCACATTTCTCACAGTCTCGCACCATGGTTTGCTGACATAGTGAACTATCTTGTCACCGGACACATGCCCTTGCATTGGCGGAGGCAAGATAAATCAAAATTTTTGGCCATGGTAAAACACTTTTTCTGGGACGATCCTTACCTGATCAAGTATTGTCCTGATCAGATCATTAGACGGTGTATTCCTGAGCATGACCAATCTAGTGTCATCACCTTTTGTCATGATCATGCATGTGGAGGCCATTTTAGTGCTAACAAGACCGCTGCAAAGATTTTGCAGTGTGGATTTTATTGGCCTACCCTGTTCCGGGACTCTCACACCTACTGTATATCTTGTGAGCGTTGCCAAAAGCTAGGGAGTCTTTCTAGGAGAAATATGATGCCCCTCAACCCTATTCTGATTGTTGAGATTTTTGATGTGTGGGGCATTGATTTCATGGGACCATTCCCAAACTCTTTTGGCTACTTATACATTCTAGTTGCTATGGACTATCTGTCCAAGTGGGTGGAGGCCGTTGCGTGCAAGACCAATGACCACAGAGTTGTGGTCCAGTTCTTGAAAGACACTATTTTTGCTCGTTTTGGTACGCCTCGAGCAATCATAAGTGATGAAGGTAAGCACTTTTGCAACAAGATCTTTGAGCAGTTGATGAAGAAGTATTGTATCACGCACAAAGTTGCCACCTCATATCACCCACAGACGAGTGGTCAAGTGAAAATTTCAAATCGCGAGATCAAACAAATTTTGGAAAAGACTGTGAACCCTAATAGAAAGGATTGGTCTCTGCGGTTGACGGATGCACTGTGGGCATATCGGACAGCCTTCAAGACACCAATTGGCATGTCTCCCTATCGCATTGTATACGGAAAGGCATGTCATCTTCCGGTTGAATTAGAGCATCGTGCGTATTGGGCTGTCAAGCAACTAAATTTCAATCTTTCCAAGGCTGGCTCACAACGGAAGCTCCAACTTAATGAATTGGAGGAGCTACGGAATGATGCATATGAGTGTGCCCGATCATACAAAGCACAAATGAAGAAGTCTCATGACCAAAACATTTTGAGACGAGCTTTTGAGCCGGGTCAGAAAGTTCTTCTTTATAATTCGCGCCTGCATCTTTTTCCAGGCAAGCTCAAATCTCGATGGTCAGGCCCATTCATTATTCGATCAGTTTTTCATCATGGGGCCATCGAGATTGAGGATCCTAAGAATGGTAATACTTTCAAGGTAAATGGACAGAGGCTAAAACCATTCTTAGAGTTGAGGAGTCCGGACATTGAGACGATACTGTTAGAGGATCCTAGTTACTCAGATTGATTATAGTATTCTAGGGAGAGTCTGGCAGAAGATGTTAAACTTAGCGCTCATGGGAGGCACCCCACAGCTTATCTTTTCTTTTGTTTATTTATTATTTCGCATTTTTATGATTAATGTTTCTTTCCAGTATTTTTTGTTTTCCAGTTTTTATTTTTCAGGGACAAAGCGTACTTCAGTTCAAGTTTGGGGGTATGCTATGAGCCATACTAGTCCAGATAGTTCTCCATATCTCAGGTCAGCTCTTTCCATATTAGTCACACATTGGGGTCAATTTGTAATTTAAGTTTGGGGGTATGGGAGACACATCACACACTTTGTCCTAATTTGTTGTCTTTTCGTCATAGAGATAAATACATGCTCATGTTATCGTGAAATTCTGTGATGTGATGTCATTGGTGAGCTTAACATTTTGAACACATGATCTGGTGATAAATTTTTAAAATTTAGTTACTTACTTTAGTCATTTTGAGAATTCACATGTTTGATCTAATCCAGCACGAGCACATTAGCACAAATTATGTGAGGTATGACATGTGATTTTAATGTGTATTTTTCCTTATCTTAACTGAAACTGGATGACTTGTTGGATGAACTCTTGGGCATAGGAAAATATTTAAAAAAAAAAATTATCAATAAATTTTCCGCTGAGTAACTGGACCTCTTGCCTCAGTAAGCAGTGAGTGTTCACGTCAAAAGGTGGAATTTTGCTTGATAATATTAAGGTCGGTTTAATTTCGTAGCCTTTTTGACTCGAGTTAGTAAGTCCTTAGGGGTGTCTTTACACCTAATGCCCTAAAACCATCTGGTTTGGGAGTCATTGACTCAACACTCGCTACATGGGTCAATTAGAAAGCTTAAGGGAACTAAATATAGCCGTGCCTTATTAAAAAAAAAAGAAAGAGAAAAAAGAATAAAATAAAAACAATGCCTTTTCGTTCATTTTTTATGGGAAATTCGGTGAATCTTGAGACATGGAGACCTTACACACTAGAGTTACTTGGAAGCTTCATTTTTATATGCTAATTCACCTTACACTGATTCAAGCTTGTGATGCCTTATCCTGCCTTTTGTAAGTAATTAGATTTTAACATTTCTATTCATTGCGAAAATGGGTTTACCTTTTTAAACTTTCTTATGAATGAATATCATGGTGATGTGTGCTCCTTAAATTTTTGGATACCATGAGTGATGACTTTATCTTTATGTTCTTTGTTTTTCATTGAGTCTTTTATTTTGTTTTGCTAAGGGACTAGCAAAATATAAGTTTGGGGGTATTTGATGAGTCCTAAATATTGCATATTTTAAACCCTTAACTTATATTTGTTATGCTCTTAGTTAGTAGTATTTTACTTTATTTTACGACTTTCTTGCGTTTTGTGTATTTTTACAGGTTTGTGGAGAAAATGAAGCATTTCAGGAGATTTGAAGGTTCTGGAGACATTGCGCTCGAGCGCACCTGCCTATGAACGAGCGCAAGGTCAACATCCCACATCGAAATAGTTGCTGTTCAGTGCGTCTGCGATCGATCGTAACAGACATGCGATCGTGCGCACAAGACATGCGATCGAGCGCACATGCGATCGATCGCACCATTCTGCAATCGAGCGCACTCGGGCCAGTATCCCACATCGAATCTGAAACCTACAGTGCTCCGTGACTCCCCTTATATAAACACCATCTGGCCTCATCATTCAAGGTACAATTCCTGTGCCACTTTGGTGTTTACCAGTGGACGTCCGCCAGCATTTTGGTGGATCCCGAAGGCATTGCTACCACGAGGGGAAGCGCCGCCCGTCAGCGAGTGGAATTTCTCCCATGTAAAGTTGTTTATTTATTTCTTTATATTCAGTTGTTTTAGTTTAAATGTTTAGCACTTTTTCTTATAGTTTTATAGTTATGAGTGGCTAGACTCTTCAGCTAAGGTTGAAGATGAAGCCCCGCCGTTGTTTGGCGTAGTAGTTCAGATTTGCTTGTACAAATCTGACAATTTTTAGTATAAATGTTCTGTCAATTATTTGAGTTAATCTTATAATTGATTGAGTTTAAATTGTCTGTTGGATTTTATTTGTGTTTCATCTGATGGATACATTGAATGCTTTTCGATTAAATTGGATTCCCTTTATGATTTGTTAAGAGCGGATACATCGGGTGCTTTTGGTTTAGTTGGGATATTCTTTGTTTTTTGTCTTATAGTTGGATTCATGGAATGTTTTGATAGGCTATATTTTTAGAACATGTATGCTTAACTTCGGTGGGGTGGATTCGGAAACCTTAGTGCTTTTTATTATTAGTTTTAAAATCAACTTAGTTTAGTTTTAATTTATTTTGCAATATCATTCTGAAATTTGGAACTAGGTTAAGATAGAGTTAATTTAGATTAAAAATTATATTTTCACAACGCAATTCCCTGTGGATTCGACCTCGCACTTGCACAACGCTATACTGCAAACGACTTGTGCGCTTGCGAGTAATTTAAAACTCACAACATGGCACAAGAAAATTTGAAGGATGTAAATGCCATAGTGACCCGAAGTGGTAAGTCACTACACATCTCACCAATAAATGAATCCGAGGATGTGGAAAAGGGTCAAACTAGTAGTAATACCGAGCTGTCCAAAGACCCTGAAATGACCAAAAGTCCTGTTAAGGCACCATTTCCTCAAGCCTTAAAATCAAACAAGAAAAATCTGGACTTAAATAACAAAACCCTAGAGAACTTGAGGCAAGTGAAACTCAATCTTCCTCTGTTTCATGTGATTAAACAAGTTCCTACTAATACAAAAGTTCTCTAAGATTTATGCACAATTAAGAGGAAACACCATGTCAAGAAAACTGCATTTCTAACTGAGCAAGTCAGTGCTTTAATTGAGGAAAGAATTCCCCCAAAATGCAAGGATCCAGGCTGTCCTACCATTGCTTGTAGCATTGGAAATCATGAGGTTGGATAAGCCTTGCTAGATTTAAGAGCTAGTGTAAACCTGATGCCATTTTCCATTTATTTACAGCTAGTTTTAGGAGAAATCAAACCAACCGGCATGGTGCTACAACTGGCTGACCGTTCAGTCAAAGTACCCCAAGGTTTGGTAGAGGATGTGTTCATTCAGATTGATAAATTTTACTATCCTGTTGATTTCTTAATCCTTGATACTACTTCTGCGGTTGACACTAACTCTAGAATTCCTTTGACTTTGGGTAGACCTTTCCTTGCTACTGCAAATGCTCTTATTAATTGCAGGAATGGACTCATGAAGCTGTCTTTTAGAAACATGACCTTAGAAGTGAACATTTTCAATGTTGCAAAACAACTCGAAGATGAGGATGAAAACCACCAGCTATATATGATCGAGTCACTCATCGATGAGGGAGTTTCCTTGGCTCATGATTTTGATCCTTTTAAGAGTTTTCTTGTTAATTCTGAGATTGATTTATTTGATAATAAAACTGATATAATTGATACTTGTGCTGTTTTTGACAAATCTCAGGATTATGGTATTCGGGCATGGCACCCGAGGTTTGAGGAGTTACCTAACAGAAGCAGAAAACAAATCCCCTTAAGTTTGGAAGCTCCTAAATTCGAATTGAAGCCACTACCTAAGGGTTTAAAACATGTCTTTCTCGGTCCAGGTGATACCTTTCCTATTATTATTTCTTCTGAATTATCTGAGACTCAATGTGAGAAATTAATTCAGACTTTAATTGCACATAAATCGACCTTAGGATGGAGCATGGCTGATTTGAAGGGAATTAGTCCCCTGATCTGCTCCCATAAAATAAATTTGGATGAAGGAACCAGTCCTCGTAGAGACCCTCAACGTAGACTTAACCCCACTATGAAAGAAGTAGTGAAAAATGAAGTGCTGAAATTGTTAGATGCGGGTATTATATATCCTATAGCTGATAGTAAATAGGTAAGTCCTCCACAAGTCGTTCCCAAAAAGTTCGGAGTCACTGTGGTAATGAATGACCTAGGAGAGTTAGTCCCTACCAAACTTGTGATCGGGTGGCGTATGTGCATTGATTACAGAAAATTAAATGCTGCCACTCGGAAAGACCATTTCCCACTCCCTTTTATTGATCAAATTCTTGAGTGTGTAGCTGGTCGTCCTTTTTACTGTTTCTTAGATGGTTATTCTGGCTATTATCAGATAAAAATTGCATTAGAAGACCAGGATAAAACCACTTTTACTTGTCCCTTTGGCTCTTATGCTTTTCATAGAATGCCATTTGGATTATGTAATGCCCTTGCCACTTTTCAACGTTGCATGATGAGTTTTTTTAGTGACATGGTTGAAAATTGCATGGAGGTTTTTATGGATAACCTGACTATTTTTGGATCTTCATTTGATACATGCTTAATGAATTTGGAAAGAGTATTAATTCGATGTGAGGAAAAAGAATTGGTTTTAAACTAGGAAAAATGTCATTTCATGGTCCCATCTGGTATTGTCTTAGGGCATATTATCTCTTCTAAAGGAATAGAGGTTGATTAATCTAAAATTGAATTAATCTCTAAATTGCCTACACCTAAGACAATAAAGGATATGAGATCTTTCCTTGGTCATGCTGGCTTTTATCGGAGGTTCGTACAAAAATTTTCCAACATATCTAGACCATTATGTGTCCTCCTAATTAAAGATACCCCATTTGAGTGGACTCCAGCTTGTCAAGAGGCCTTTAAAACACTGATTGGAAAGCTTACTTCAGCACCTATAATGTAGTCACTTGACTGGAATTTACCGTTTGAAATCATGTGTGATGCTAGTGACTACGCTGTAGGTGCTGTTCTTAGACAGCGAAGAGAGGGAAAACCTTTTGTAATTTACTATGCTAGTAAGACTTTGAATAGTGCTCAGATGAATTACTCCACAACTGAAAAAGAATTGCTAGCTGTAGTATTTGCTTTAGATAAATTTCGATCATACTTAATTGGTTCTTCTATCCTTATTTTTACAGATCATGCTGCTCTCAAATACCTTCTTACAAAGAAGGATGCTAAGGCGCGCTTAATACGATGAATCCTACTCCTACAAGAATTCGACATCACCATCAAAGACAAGAAAGGAGTAGAGAATGTAGTGGCTGACCATCTTTCAAGGCTCACATTTAAAGACACATCTGATGACATACCGATCAAAGATGACTTTCCCGATGAGTATTTACTTTCTGTTACTTCTTTACCATGGTTTGCTCACATTGTGAATTATTTGGTTACAGGTGAGATACTAGTGGATTGGAGCGTTCAAGACAAGAGGAAATTTTTATATGAGGTATGCAATTTTTATTGGGATGACCCCTATCTTTTCAAGTACTGCCCTGACCAAATTCTAAGGCGTTGCATCCCTAATGAAGAGATTGCTCGTGTCTTAGAATTTTGTCATTCCCTAGCTTGTGGAGGCCACTTTTCAATGAAAAAAACCGCTACGAAAATTTTACAGTGTGGATTTTATTGGCCTACCTTGTTTAAGGATGCAAACATCTATTGTCACTCATGTGAAAGGTGTCAAAAGTTAGGAGCTGTGTCTCATCGAAATATGATGCCCTTAAACCCCATTTTAGTAATTGAAATCTTTGATTGTTGGGGCATCGATTTTATGGGACCCTTTCCTCCTTCCTTTGGTTACCTATATATCATTGTGGCAATAGATTATGTATCTAAGTGGGTAGAGGCAGCAGCTTGCTGAAGCAATGATAATAGAACAATAATTAAATTTCTTAAAGAAAATGTGTTATCTCGATTTGGTACACCACGTGCTATAATTAGTGATCAAGGTACACATTTTTGCAACCGTTCTTTTGAAGCTTTGATGCGAAAATATGGGGTGTTACATAAAATTTCTACCACTTATCATCCTCAGACTAGTGGGCAAGTAGAGCTCGCTAATAGGGAGATTAAACAAATTTTAGAAAAAACAGTTAACCCGGATCGCAAGGATTGGTCCCTAAGACTAGTTGATGCACTTTGGCCTTACCGTACAGCTTTTAAAACTCCCTTAAGTATGTCACCTTATCGGCTTGTTTTTGGAAAGCCTTGTCACTTACCTGTAGAGCTCGAGCATCGAGCGTATTGGGCAATTAAATCTTTTAATTTTGACATAGGAGAAGCCGGTAAGCTTTAGAAATATCAGTTTACCGAGTTAGAGGAGTTGAGGAATGATGCTTATGAGAACTCTAAAATCTATAAAGCTAAGATGAAAGTATTCCATGATAAAAATATTTTGAGGAAAATGTTTAAACCTAATGATCGGGTGTTCTTGTACGACTCTAGACTCCATAAGCATCCTAGAAAACTTCGGTCGAGGTGGATCGACCCTTTTGTGATGAAAAATGTTTTTGAAAATGAGGTGGTAGAAATTGAGGATACTAGAGATGGCCGGGTCTTTAAAGTCAATGGTCAACGCCTTAAGATCTTAATGGATAGACAAGATCCGAAAATGGAAGACATTTCACTTATGGATCCTGTCTACTTACTTTGACCACACAACAGAGGTACATTTTTTTCTTTTATTTGTTTTTGTGTTGTTTATTTGTTTCGTTTTTTTATTTTTTATTATTTGCATTTTACTTTTAATTTTTAGTATGCTAACACACGATGGAAGTCTTAATGGTACACCACAGATGCTTTCTTTTTGTTTGTTCTATGTTGTAGATCAGACTTTCAACCAGAAGGTTAGCATGCAGTTCATATGGAGGTGCACAAGTTTTAGCTGCCGTGCATTTTTGCTTACAAAAGGAGTTTCCTTTACCTTTCTTTAACATTGAGGACAATATGATTTTTCAGTTGGGGGTGGAGGAAACATATTCTTTTTCTTTCATTGAACTGTCTAGTGTCATCTTTGTTTTTGTTTAGCATGCTTTGTGTTAGCCTTAGAGTCAATTTACATGTCGATGATATAAACTTAATTGAGATAGTAGATAGCATGTAGAAGAAGTTAAATTTTGTTTCGGTTTGAAATTAATTTAAGTATCAATCTTCATTTGGTTTGAGACTCTAGTTTGTGGTAAGATTGTATGATTAGTCTTAAACATTTAGAGAAATTTTATGTGTGATTATTTTGTGAATATTTTTGCGGTCTCAACAAGCTCTAGAACTTACTTGATAACAACTTGAGGTGAATTCCTAGAATGCACACTACTTAGGATATGATATAGGCCATTTTTTTTGGACTGTTTGAGCCTTTCAAACCTACCATTGCTATATTTATCACTAGTCACCTATTTGAGCCTTTTTCTTGAAAAGAAAAATTGAGCCTTGTTTATTTCGATAAACCATTTACCTACCTTTATGAGCCTAAAAATATTTTATCCTTACCTTTCTTTTAAAAGAACTTAGTTATACACATGTTGTGAGAAGCACTTAAAAGGAGTAAGGGTAGAAATATGAAAAAATATCACTACTGCAACCCAAGTACATTAAAGGATAAAAGTTGGGGGTTGTGTAAAAGAAAAGAAAAAAAATAAAAATGAAGGTGAATATGTGCCAAAAATAAAAATAAAAAATAAAAAAAAGAATTATGGCAAAGAAAGAAGAAAGAAAGAAAAGAAAAAAATGGTGATTTGTTGAAAGAAATGCTCGAAAAATGGTTGAAAGAGTTGGGTGTTGAAGTAAGGTTATCCAGTGCTTAAAGAGTTGTGTTCAAAACTAAGAGATTAAGTTTTTCTACTTATTGAATCTTTCCCATTCTTTCTTAACCTTTACCTTAGCCTAACGTTACAAGCTTATTAAAGACCTTTTGATCCAATATAGTGTGATTTTTCTACAATAGTGGAGAGTGATTTGAAAAGTGAGCCTATGGAGCTTGTTTTTGTGATTGATGTCACGCAATTTATTATGTTTTTAGAGGCCAAGACTTGTATTCATGAATGTTATACATAAAATCATCCGGGTGTTTGGATTAATGGTTTGTGGTAAGATGGATGTTAAGAGTCAATAACAATTTTAAGATTGATGTTTGAATTACTTTTGGATTTTAGTGAAATTTAATGATTCTTTGTGCCGTGTGTTATGTGCAATTTTTTAGACAAAATGTGAATTACTCCTGGTTAACACTAATATTGGTTTTCATTTACTTTGATTTCCACCATAAAATTCATCTCTTAGTTTCGCTTGAATTGCTAGGGACTAGCAATAAGCTAGTTGGGGGTTGTGATGAGAGTCATAAAATGCTTCTCAACAGTGGTTAATTGTTAGCATTTTAGGATTGATCTCAGTCTTTATTGTGCTTTTATGTGTTAATAACTCTAAAGTAATACTATTGGACCACTGACTTATTTTAGTATAATTCTTAGGTACTTTGAGTTTAAAAGAGAAAAAGAAGTGATCATTGCTTAAAAGACTAAGAGCCCAGGCTTCTGGAAGGACAAGATGGACTGCTGCCTGTATTGTGATCGAGCGCACAATCAGTGCGATCGAGCACACCTCCCACATCGACTAAGAAGTACTTTGCAGCACAACTGCGATTGAGCGCAAGAAGGCTACGATCGAGCGCACATGCAATCGAGTGCAAGAAGGCTGCGATCGGGCACACTCGGGCAGAATCCCACATCAGATAGAAAACACACAGCACTCCGGGGGTTACCCTATAAAAACCCCCCTCCACTTCAGCTTTAGGCATCAATCGGAGCTCATCTGAAATCATCAGAGAGTGAATCCAGAGGGCCTTTAGGAGCAATCTAGAGGGCCTTTAGGACGAATCCGAAGTATAATTTTGGAAGGCAAGCTGAGGAATCACCGAAGCTTTCGCTACCAAGGAGAAGATGATCGTTGAGAGGCATAGGCAACTCAAGGAAGCATGAGCTCCATAGCCGGCTAGTCTCCAAGCAAGGCGAAGGGATGAATCCCTATGTGTAGTTGTTCTTATTTTCCTTTATTTGATTCAGTTGTAGTTTGGTATTAATTTCATTAAACAATGTTATGTTTTATTCTTTAATTTAATTAGTAGATTTCTTATTAGTCCGGTGATTGCATGCTTCTTTTCCATATAAGTCTAGTCATGCTCTTCTTATGTGTATTTGTTTGGGTGTGATTGAGTCCGGTAGATCTCTTTTATAGATTTCTCCATTGCTGTGGTATTTTCATTTAGATATATCGTCGTCTTTTGATAATTTATAAGTTAGGTCATGTGTGCTTGAAAGTAAAGAATAATTCATATCAATTACATTAGGGTTTATACATGCGCTTTAATTGAATATTTTCCGATTGCCTGTTTGGGATATGAAACTTGCAATCGAGATAAAAATAACTGAATCAAGTTAGGATTAGGGAAACGAACCTAGGGAGGATTTCCAACACCTTGTTGTTTCTTTATTATATTATCCATCAATTATTTACACAATTTTCACACAATCAACAATTCATATTTTGTCACTTTAACTTTTATCGTTTGTGCTGAGGTTTACACCTCCTTTTGTAATTAGTTTGTTTCCCTGTGGAATCGACACCCCAAAGCTGTACTACAATTACCGTGTTATGTTTTGGGCATAATCATGCATCTAGTATGAAAAATATTGTTCCGCAACCATTTATCTTCCACATAAGTTACTTTGAGACTTCTTTGAACCATAAGAGCCTCCCCTCGATCAGCATAAGTAATTTCTTCTTCCACAACAACATGTTCATCAGTTTCTGGTGAAAAATCCTTCTGACTTTCAACTTCCATATCTTCTTCCATAAGAGACACCATTTTGCGATTTGGACAATCAGAAGCAATATGTCCAAAACCTTGACATTTGAAACACCTTCGAGTTGTATTTGAAGTGATTAAACGATTTGAACCTGATGTAGTTTCATTCTTTGGCTTGGTCGCGGCTGTCTTGGGTATGGTCGTGGTTTTAGAAGTGGAACCACTCCCACGGTTAAAAACTCCATCTCGAATAAAGGATCAAAAACTATTGCCACATTTTTCTTTCAGTTGCTTCTCCACCTTCATAGCTAGTTTGCAAATTGTAAGTCCAATATGGTTGTCGCTGCACCACATCACTGATTTCAACACGTAACCCACCAAGATAGTGGGCTATCATCTGCTCCTCTTGCTTAACAACATCACAGCGAATCATTAGATGATCAAACTCCGCTGTATACTCCTCCACGGACAACTCCCTTTGCTTGAAATTATGAAATTTCATAAAAGCATCTTGCTTGTAGGGGTTAAGTAAATACTTTCTTTTTAGCTCTCTCTTCATCTTTACTCATGTTGTAATACGCTCTCTTCCTTCACATTCTCACTGCCTCTTCAAATGCTCCCACCAGATTGAAGTATGTTTCCTTAGCTTGATGGCAACAACTTTCACTTTACGATTTTCTGGAACATCTTGAAATCAAAGATTCGCTCAACGGTAGTAAGCCAATCAATGAAATCATCTGGTTGCATCCTTCCTTCAAAATCTGGTTTGTCCACCTTCATATCAAAACTTGGTTCTAAATTTCTCACAAAATGGGGTTGGGGTGGAGTGCTCTTACCAGAGGAGTGACTATGGGCATGGTGGAATGGATTTTCATTATCACTTTCAGAATCATGATGACTAGCACCACGTCCTTGATTCTCATACCGCTCCAAACATTGTTGGAGTTCTTGAAGTTACCTTTTTAGCACACCCATTTCGACATTTGCATGACCCTCATCATGGTCCTCCATGTTATAACCTTGATGATGATGTCCAGCCATTAAACCTAAGCTCTGATACCAATTGATACCAGAAACTTTTTATGGAATTTCCAACTGGAATGAAATTAGTATGGAAACTCAAATAGATGTTCCGATTAAAAGGGGGGATGGCTGGATCTATTTGTTTGGGATAGGGATATGTGAATATGGTACACTCAAAATAAAAGATAGATCGGCTCACCACTCAATAGAATCCACCAATAGATACAGAAACCAAACTCGCCACCCAAAGGAAGCCCACCCAAGGGATAAGAGTTAGAACAAAAGAAATTCTTCTTCTAAGAAAGCACAAAGCTTATTTTCTGAAAATTCTATGTCTCTTTTTTCATTCCAGCCAAATAGCTTATATAGATGCTTAGAACAACCCTCTAAGCATAGGAAAATGAAATTACATTAAATGAAACTCTAGACAACATAATAAATACTAGAGACAACATAATAAATGCTAAACAACATAATAAAGAGTATACAGCATAATAAAAGCTAGACAGCATAATAAATGCTAGACAACATAATCAATGTTAGACAACATAATAAATGACAAGAGACAACAAATTAAAGGCTGAAATATTTCCAAGAGAGTCCAACAGATGCTGATTCACTTCTTGGCAAATTCGTTCAACATATCGGCTTGAATATTTGAAACTTCAAAATCAGCATAATTGGCCTTTTTTTAACTTCAAATGGCTGATTGAAGCTTCTGGAAAAATGAGGCCTTATTTGTTGGGTTTTTTAGACACACCTGTGTCAACTCCGGTGTTCATCGAGTCATTGTGCTTCAAGCAATGATAGCTTTTCCATCTCTTTTGAACTTAAAGTACCTGAAAATGCATCGAAATAGATCAATGATCCAAGAATGACACTTTAGAGTTGTTAAGGTATAAAAGTACAATTCAAACCTAGATCAACCCTAAAATGCTAACAATTAAGTACTGTAAAGATGCATTTTATGACTCTCATCATAACTCCCAACTAGCTTATTGCTAGTCCCTAGCAATTCAAGCGAAAACAAGAGATGAATTCTATGGTGGGGATCACAACAAAGTAAAACAATATTAGTGTTAACCAAGAGTAATTCACATTTTGTCTCAAAAATTTCACATAACATAGAACACATAGAATCATTAAATTTCATCCAAATTCAAAAGTAATCCAAACTTGAATCTTGAGATCGTTATTGACTCTTTACGTCCATCTTACCACAATCCATTAATCCGAACATCCGGATGATTTTATGCATAACATTCGTGAATACAAGTCTTGGCCTCTAAAACATGATAAATTGTGTGACATCAATCACAAAAACAAGCTCCATAGGCTTATATTTCAAACAACTCTCCACTATTGTAGAAAAATCACATTACATTGGATCAATAGGTCTTTAATAAGCTTGTAACGTTAGGCTAAGGTAAAGGTTAAGAAAGAATGAGAAGGATTCACAAGTAAAAGAACTCAATCTCTTAGCTTTAAACACAACCACTTTTAAGAACTAGATAACCTTAATTCAACACCCAACTTTTTCAACCATTTTTCGAGCATTTTTCTCAAATCACCACTTTTCTTTTCTTCTTTCTTTGCCATAATTCACTTTTCTTTTCTTTATTTTCTTTTGTATTTTGGCATAAGACCATTCACCTCCTTTTTCATTTTTCTTTTCTTTTCCATAACCCCCAACTTATCTCATTTAATGTACTTGGGTTATGGTAGTGATATTTTCTCATTTTTCCATCCTTACTCCTTTTAAGTGCTTCTCAACAAATGTGTATAGCTAAGTTCTTTTAAGAGAAAGGTAAGGATAAAATATTTTCTTAGGCTCATAAAGGTGAGTAAATGGGCTATTGAAAGAAACAAGGCTCAAATTCATTTTCAAGAAAAGGGCTCAAATAGGTGACTAGTGGTAAATATAGCAATGGTAGGTTTGATAGGCTCAAACGGTCCAAAAATGGCCTATATCATATCCAAAGTTATGTGCATTCTAGGAATTCACCTCAAGTGGTTATCAAGTAAGTTCTAGAGCTTGTCGAGACCGCAAAAATATTCACAAAAGAATCATACATAAAGCTTCTCTAAATGTTTAAGACTAATCATACAATCTTACCACAAACTAGAGTCTCAAACCAAATAAAGATTGATACTTAAATTAATTTCAAACCGAAGCAAAATTTAACTTCTTCTAAATGCTATCTGCTATCTCAATTAAGTTCATATCATTGGCATGTGAATTAACTCTAAGGTTAACAAAAAACATGCTGAAAAAAAAAAGGCAGAACGACAACAAACAGTTCAATAGAAAAAGAAAAAAATGTATGGAAATAAAGAATATGGAAATAAAAAGATGCGTTTCCTCCACCCCCAACTTAAAAATTGCATTGACCTCAATGCAAAAGAAAGAGTAAAGGAAACTCTCTTTGTAGCCAAAGGTGCAAAGAAGCTGCAAATTGTGTTCCACCATTTGAACTGCTTTGTATATTTGTCCCTGAAAAAGAAATACTACGTTAATACTGGAAAACAGAAAAAAAAAATACGAACAATAAACAACAAAAAGAAATATGAAAACAATAAAAGTAAAAAGGATAAGTTGTGGGGTGCCTCCCATGAACACTAAGTTTTACATCTTCAGCCAGGCGCTCTTATTCCCGCCTAGACAAACATGAGCTGAATGCAACAGCAACTGCTTCACTGTCAAATTGGGTGCTTGTATGCTTTGAAGAGGCCTCAAGGATGTCATCAGTAACATCTCCAGATTTTGGCTCCATATATGCTCTTGTGAACCCGTGGGTGTGGATTGACTCCAATGGATTAAGGTGCTGGACCTTTTCCATAAATGAGTCAATCATGTATGCTTGGTGGCTTTCGTCCACATCCTCTGATTTTTTTGGTGTTGGGATATGTAATAACTTACCACTTAGTGTCTCAATGGCATTCACCTCTTTCAAATTATGTTGCGCTAGGTGCTGACCTTGGGATGTGGACTGATCTTGAGAAGGGAACTTACCTCGCTCAGTCACACTCAAGTAGCTCATTAACTTGGACACTTGGCTCTTTATCTCTTTATTTTCTTCAACAACCTGCGTACTTAAAGATTCAAATCTTTGATTTGTCTTACCCTGTGCCTCAATAAAAGCATGTAAAGTGTCTTCTAAAGAACTCCTAGAAGATACAGGTGCATGATATGGTTCAAGATATGGTGTAGGGGGTTGTGCAAGCTACTGGTTTTCAGACTTCCAGCTGAAATTGGGGTGATTTCGCCATCCCGGATTATAGTTATCAGAGAAGAGTGCCAAAGGCTTCTTATACATGCCTAAGGCATTACATTGTTCCTCATACATCCCTCTCATCACTTTTAAAAACTCAGTTGTTGTATGCTTAGACCGGAGATTCGCGAGGGAGATTCATTAAAGGACCCAAAATAGAAATATCTTTCCCTTCCATGTCCGTTCGTGAAACCTCACTTAGATCAAACCATAGTGTACACCCAACAGAAATTTTTTAAAAGTGATAAATAAAACAGAACAAAACAAAATAAAAAAAAATCAGAAAATCAAACTAATACAAAGGAATGATAGTACCGTCTTGTCTTAGAGTTGACAAACTTCCTTGTTAGTAAGTGCGTTTCCCCGACAACTGTGCCAAAATTTGATTACGCCCAAAGTGTAACACAGTAGTTGTAGCACAGCTTTTGGGTGTTGATTCCACAGGGAAACAAGTTAACTACAAAAGAAGGTTTGAACCATAACACAAACGATAAAGATTTAAGTGAGAAAGTATGAATATTCGAAAATGGAGTAATTGTGTAAAATAAATTGTAAAATATAATAGGGGAACAACAAGGTTTCGGGAATCCTCCCTAGGCTCGTTTCCCTAATCCTAACTTGATTCAGTTATTTTTATCTCGGTTGCAGGTTTCACATCCCAAACAGGCAATCGGCAAATATTCGATAAGAGCATCTATAAACCCTAATGTAATTGTTATGAAATACTTTACTTTTGATTCATGCACACATGATCTACCCTATAGGTTTATCAAGAAACGACAATATATCTTTTATGACAATATTGCAGTACTGGACAAACCTAAAGGGTAAACCTACCGGACTCAATCATATCTAAAAAATCTTGATATAAGAAAAGCATGACTAGATTTATATCAAAGAAATAGATACAATCACTGGATTAGAGAAAATCTTATAATTAGATAGCAAAGTAAATCATAACAATATCTTGACAATAAATCCTTATTACAACTGAACCAAGTAAAGGAAAATAGGAACAACTACACCTAGGGAATCATCCCTTCGCCTTGCTTGGAGATTAGTTAGCTATGGGGCTCATGGTTGATCACTTTGATAGAGGAGAATTGGTTGCTTCCTTCAGTTTTCCAGGTTTTGTGAATCTTCACTCCGGTGTTCATTGAGTCATTGTGTTTCAAGAAATGATAGCTTTTCCATCTCTTTTGAACTTAAAGTACCTGAAAATGCATCGAAATAGATCAATGATCCAAGAATGACACTTTAGAGTTGTTAAGGTATAAAAGTGCAATTCAAACCTAGATCAACCCTAAAATGCTAACATTTAAGTACTGTAAAGATGAATTTTATGACTCTCATCAAAACCCAACAACATCCAACTGTAGATTTTCCAAATGAGAGAGGAACCAAGTCCCATGTGTCATTAGTACTCAAAGCATGCATCTCTTCTTCCATTGCTGTTTTCCACTCAGAATGAGATAAAGCTTCTATAACATACTTACGAACAAAGATAGTAGAGACTGAAGCCACAAATGAAATGAAATGAAACAAATAGATTGGGTCTTAACCAAACACAAGGTACAAATATTAATTTTTGCCAAAATCCAACGGGATATCTGAAAAGCGAGAAATAACCAGAATACATTGGATAAAATAAAACAACCATTTAAAGAATGCCAAAAAATTTTCCAAAAAAAACATAACATACACTAAAAGTAAAATCTAAACCTTGATATGTATTTTTTTTCTTTTTTTTTCTATGGTCTATTTTAGTCTACCACCAGGGTCTCAAACCATGGGCTATGATACCATGTTTAAAATAAGAATTAAAATAATTTTGTATTATTGATTGATGATTTGAATACAGTTTAACAGTCATATATACAGACTTATGAATATCAAACCTAATAGGACTAAGAGACATAACTAGATAAGATAGACATAAAATAGATAAGATTTAGGAAACTTATTATGACATATAATAAGAAAACTAATTAGGACTCTCAACAACTTGTAATCTTTGTCTCAACTTCTGATGAGGACACGGCTAACAAATGGGAGGCGGATCCTATTCAAGTTCCAATTGGTCCAGTTACAAGGGCTCGAGCTAAAAGGTTCAAGGAAACTCTCAATGGGCTGATTCAACACATTTAGGCTAAGAACCATCTTTGGGGGCCCAAGGATGATGCTATACGTGATCCACAAGGATTGGTTTCCATAATTCAAGCTTTGGAATAATCTAGCAACTCAAGATTGTGAATTAAAATCTTAGTCTCCCAAAATTGGAGACTTACTCGTTTTGGTTGGCTCATCAAGGAAAATGGCTGGCTGTAATTTTTCTTATTACCTTTTCTTAATTTTTTCTTTATTAATTTAATTGCTGAATTGTAAGGCTTGCATGCAAAGTTAAGTGCTTTCCTTATTTGGATTTTAGGTTACCAGAATTCTAGTATGAAACATATTCCTTAGTTTCCTTTTTCTAATTGGTTATGAATTCATTTTTTTCCTCTTTCTAATTAGTTACGAATTCTCATGTATTTAAATAGCAATTGACTTTTTGGAATAAGACAATTCAAATTTGATTCATACTTTTGGAGAAAAAATTATCTTTGGTTCTTTTAGAACTTCTAAACTTATCGGAGTTTCCATGGCGTTCATCTTCGACTTATCAATCAATCCTTCCATAATTGATTGTGACGTCTTAATTATACCAAGATTCTTGCTTCAATATAAGCAACGTGTCGCAGTCTCACATAAATTTTCTTCTAGACGATCTTGTAAGTCTTCTTGATCCATCAATTCCTTAGTTCTTGGCCTGGATCATATCAGTTGGTATCAGAGCCTTCTAGTTGCAGGTTTGCATATCTTTTGTTTTGATTCATAAAAAATAAAAATAAAAAAGTGAAAAAAATGAGGTAGAAATTCGAAAAAAAAAAGAACAAATTTCTTGTTTAAAAAAAAGTGTGTGATATTTTGATTCAATCCTTTCAATTCTTGTTTCAAATTCTCATGCCTTTTTCCACTCGTAATAATCCTCTATAGGTTCTTATCAAACTAACCGAACAAGTATCAAAGTTTTCAGCAACAATTCACCAACAACTCACAAAGAAATTTGGATTTAAAGGCTAGAATACAAAGAAAACAAGTAAAAAACACGAGTGAAATTGAGTGACTCATTCTTTGAGTGAAACACATGAGGGAGTGTGTGAGGTCTTTTTGTTCCTTTTTTTTTCTCTAACTTTGTTTTTGCACCAAACATGTCAGACAACAAGAACAAAAATAATTCTGGAGATACGTTAGGAGAGGGTAATCTGAAGTTGCTCATGGAGGCTTTAATGGGTGAGATGAGGAGAGTATTGAGAACGGAGATGGAACAGGTTCATGAGCGGATAGATCGGGTAGAGAATGCACGTGTGGGGCAGCATCAAAACACTCCTAATATGTGTAGGGGGGAGAGAGTTCAACCTAGGGGAGAGAGAGTTGAAGATGAAGAGTATTATGGGAATGGATTTGATGAAGAATATGATCGGGAATCAGTTGTTAGCCATAGGAGATTTGGTGGCCGAGGTAGAGAAGCTAGGAATCGGGAAGATAATAACTTGGCTAGTATTAAGATGAAGATTCCATCGTTTCAAGGAAAAAATGAACATGAAGCTACCTTGAGTGGGAAAAAAGATAGAATTGGTATTTGATTGTCATAATTATTCCAAGCTTAAAAAGGTTAAACTTGCGGCCATTGAATTTTTTGACTATGCGATTGTTTGGTGGGATCAACTAGTGTTAAACAGGAGGAGAAATAGAAAGTGTCCAATAGAGACTTGGGAGGAGATGAAAACCATGATGAGGAAACGGTTTATTCTAAGCCATTACTACTGTGAGTTGTACCAAAAATTACAAATTCTTACACTAGGTAGTCAGAGTGTGGAGGATTATTATAAAGAGATGGAAGTAGCTATGATCCGAGCAAATGTAGAGGAAGACCGAGAGGCTACTATGGCTAGGTTCTTGGCTGGTTTGAACCGGGAAATTGCTAATTCGGTGGAGTTGCATCATTATGTGGAGTTGGAAGATATGGTGCACATGGCTACCAAAATTGAGAACTAACTCAAGAGGAGAGGCAATAATACACGGCAAAACCCTAACTCAGGTTCATCTTGGAGGCCTAATTTTGTGAAGAGAGAGGAGAGGCAAGCCACGGCCAAGCCCAAAACCGAGCAAAAGCAAGAAAGTACCAGCCATGGAAATCAAGGTAAAACTGATTCTTCCACCACTAAAAATCATGATATTAATTGTTTTAAATGCTAAGGCAGGGGTCACATAGCAAGCCAATGTCTGAACAAAAGAGTTATGGTATTATGAGATAATGGTGAAATTGAAACCGAGGGCGAAGAAGATACCAAATCTATGCCACCATTGGAGGATGCGAGTGATGAAGAATACACTACCCAAGGAGAATTGTTGGTTCCAAAGAGAGCTCTAAGTGTGCAAATCAAAGAAGATGACGAAATACAGCGAGAAAACATCTTTCATAATAGATGCCACATGCAAAACAATGTATGTAGTGTGATTATTGATGGAGGTAGTTGTACTAATGTTGCTAGCACTACAATGGTTGAGAAATTAGGGCTGCCAACAATTAAACATCCTCGACCTTACAAGTTGTAATGGCTCAATGATAGTGGTGAAGTGAGGGTGAACAAACAGGTGTTAGTTTCCTTCTAGATTGGAAAATATGAAGATGAAGTTTTGTGTGATGTAGTTCCAATGCAAGCTGGACACTTATTACTAGGCCGACCATGGCAATTCTATCGGTGTGTTAAGCATGATGGCTTCACCAACAAATATTCGTTTATAAGCAATCAAAGAACAATCAATCTGGTTCCTTTGACACCAAAACAGGTTTATGAAGATCAAGTGAGGTTACAAAAAGAGAGTGAGCAAACAAAAGAAAGTGAGAAAAAGAGAATGAATGAAAATCAGAAAAAGAAAATGAGAAAGGCCAGAAAAATTGAGAGAGAAAATAAGAGAGCTGATTCGGCCATTGAAAGAAAAACAAATTTCTATGCAAGAGCGAGTGAAATAAAAAGAGTGATGGTTTTAAATCAGCCAATGATTGTACTTTTGTACAAAGACGCGTTAAACACTAACCACTAATTTGACTCATCTTTGCCTAGTTCTATTGTTTCTCTTTTGCAAAAGTTTGATGATATCTTTCCCGAGGAGATTCCACATGGCTTACCTCCTATTCGAGGAATTGAACATCAAATTGATTTCGTGCCCGGTGCTACAATTCCAAACTGACCAGCCTATCAAAGCAATCCCAAAGAGAAAAATGAGCTACTAAGGCAGGTTGGTGAATTGATGGAAATGGGGTACATAAGAGAAAGCATGAGCCCGTGCGTTGTTCCGATGATTTTGGTTCCTAAAAAGGATGGGACGTGGAGAATGTGCGTTGATTGTCGAGCGGTCAACAATATAACGGTAAAGTATCGACATCCTATTCCTCATCTAGATGATATGCTAGATGAACTGCATGGTGCTTGTGTATTTTCTAAGATTGATTTAAAAAGTGGATATCATCAAATAAGAATGAAAGAGGGTGATGAATGGAAAACTACTTTTAAAATGAAATATGGTTTATATGAGTGGTTAGTTATACCGTTTGGACTAACAAATGCACCAAGTACCTCCATGAGATTAATGAACATGTTTTGTGAGCTTTTATAGGTAGATTCATTGTTATTTATTTTGATGATATTATTATTTATAGCACAAACTTAGATGATCATGTTGTGCATTTAAAATCAGTTTTGGATGTACTTAGAAAAGAGAAGTTCTTTGCTAACGTGAAGAAAGTGCACTTTTTGCGCCGATAAGCTTGTGTTTCTTGGTTTTGTTGTGAGTGCACAAGGAATACAGGTTGATGAAGAGAAGATTTGTGCGATTAAAGAATGGCCAAGACCCATGAGTGTAGGTCAAGTTCATAGTTTTCAGGGATTTGCTAGTTTTTACAGGAGGTTCGTGAAAGACTTTAGCAGTATTGCCACACTGCTTACCAAAGTCATCAAGAAGAACATTGGATTCAAATGGGGAGACGAGCAAGAGAAGGCATTCCAATTGATCAAAGAAAAATTAACTCATGCTCTTTTACTTGCTTTGCCTGATTTTACTAAAATGTTTAAAATTGAATGTGATGCTTCAGGTTTAGGTATCGGCATAGTTCTTATGCAAGGAGGAAGATTAATCGCATATTTCAGTGAGAAATTAAGTGGAGCAGCTTTAAACTACCCTATTTATGATGAAGAATTTTATGTGTTGGTTCGAGCATTGGAAACTGCCCTATTTAAGTTCCTCATATGTATGTGTATGGCCAGCGTATGCATGTGGTATGGACCTGTTAGTTAGATCAATTTGGATGACCGAGTCCTGGGTCTAACATTGGTAACAAGGGATATCTTATCCGGATATCCGGGTTAATCAACATGGGAAACTGAGAGTAGATACCATGCCCTAGGTCTCATATGGGTGTCGATTTCCATAGTACTTATGCTTTCTTAAGGAACAACTCAAGCAGATACCATGTTGAATCCCTTAAGGAAGAAAAGAGTTAGAGTAGATACCATGCCTAACTCGTTGCTTAGGGAAATCAATAGCTTAAGGAGTAGATACCATGCCCTTAGGTTGGCAACCAGTAGGTATACATGATAAGGCTAGTGCACTAATACCTTATACGAATGGGAAAATATGACTAGTGGTGGATATCAAAGCCCTATGTCTTTATTTTTATCAAATCTTGTTATTTTATTTCTTTTTACTTAAAGAAACTAATTCTAAAAACCGAACTTTACCAATCCCTGTGGAGATGACCTTGCTTTCGCACACTATACTACACTGTTGACCTTGTGTACTTGCAAGTAAAACTAGTACGATTATCTGCTTAATTATTTAAGTAGATAAACGCATAACAAGTTTTTAGCACCGTTGCCGGGGACTGCGCTAAAGTTCTTTATAGAATTACTTTCGTTTAAATATTATTATGCTATTTTTGTTTACCATCTTTATTTTTCATCAAACCTAATTAAATTGTTTTTTGTTTCAGGCACATCAAACCCTAACTCACACTTTTTGTGATACGTGCGATCGATCGCAACCTCCTGTGCAATCAAGCGCATTTAGGGCAGAGAGTATCCGAGCAGCAGAGTTGAACTGCTGCACTGAAGCTGTTTCTTCTGATTTATGCACGGACTGCGATCCCGACATCCAACATTCTTTCCCCTTGATCCTGAGCTTGAGCGGACTATCTGACAAAAGCTAAGGAACAACTTCAAGGAGAACGAAAAAGAAGTCGAGAACGAAACACAAATGGCGGAATAGCTCGAGAACCAGCAACCACCTGCACGAGTACCGATGAAGCACTCCTTCATCCCTCGGAACATTGATCAACCATCATGCATTGCATATCAACCTGAGGCGGCAGGAAATTATTACATATCTCCGCAAATCTTGAATGCTTTGACTCATTTTAGAGGCACTCCTAACGAAGATCCACACTTGCACCTCCGAGAATTTTTTGATCTTTGCAAGTTCCAGCACATACAAGGACTAGACCAAGAAGGAATAAGGTTAATTATTTTCCCTTTTTCCTTGAAAGATAATGCTAAACTTTGGTATAATTCTTTGCCTGCAGTTTCCATCCATACATGGGAGGAGTTGGCAAGCAAGTTCCTGAAGAAATTCTTCCCAGCCCAAAAGACGAGACAAATGAGGAAGGAGATCCAATCCTTCCAACAAAAGGATGGAGACCTCTTCTTCGAAGCATGGGGACACTTCAACGAGCTGCTACTAAAATGCCCACACCACAACCTGCCTCAAGATGAACTGGTATAAGCATTCTATGAAGGTTTAAATGATATTAACAAATGCATTGTTGATTCAGGTTGTGGAGGAGTCCTGATGGAGAAAAGCAGTGAAGAAGCAATAGAGCTCTTCGAAACCCTCAGCGAGCACACCCAACAATTCTCCTCTCGAAGTAAACATGTGACCAAGGGTAAGGGTATGTATGAGGTAAATGTAAATGGAGGATCTTCCCCTCAAATGGCAGCAATGGAGAGAAAACTAGATATGATTGTAAAAGCCATGACTACTCAAAATGCCTCATCCAGCCTACCATCCACCCCACTCCAGGTATGTGCAATTTGTTCTCAATACGACCATAATACTGATACGTGTCCTTTGTACTCATCTACAGATTCGGAACAAGCCAACTACGTGGGGCCTAACAACTATCCACCGAAGAACAACCCATATGCCAACACGTACAACCCTGGATGGCGAAACCACCCAAATTTCTCGTGAAGCAACAACCAGAACAATCAAGGACAGCAACGAAACCCCCATCCCACTGCTCATGCTACTCCCGAACCAAAGAAGAATGACCTCGAAAGTCTAGTAAGATAACTGGTGACGTCACAAGAACAGTTCATGACTCAGCAAAAACAAACCACTGTGGCACATGAGCAAGCAACTCAAAGACTAGAGGTACAAATGGGACAACTAGCTAAAGAGCTCAGTGGAAGAAAGCAAGGGGAGCTCCCAGCTCAAACATTACCCAACCCAGGGGGGCATCAACAACTAAAGGCTGTCACAACCTTGAGAAATGGCAAAGTGATCGGATCTGAGGAATCTCCAGTAGCATCCAAAGAGACACCATCAGCATCAAGGGTAAGTGAGATGGAGAAGGTGAATGCACCACCCTTCCCGCAAAGGTTAGTAAAACAAAAAAAAGATAATAAACTACTTGATATTTTTGAAACCTTGCGAAAAGTTGAAATTAATATTCCATTACTAGATGCAATTCATCAAATACCCGCCTATGCTAAGTTCCTAAAAGATTGTTGCACTCATAAAAGGAAATTTCAAGAACATGAAACTGTAGCATTAACTAAAGAAGTAAGTGTTGTACTACTAAGAAAACTCCCACCCAAACTAAAAGATCCGGGTAGTTTTACTATTCCCTGTAGAATAGGTGATCAGCTATTTGACAAAACATTATTAGACTTAGGAGCGGGGGTAAACTTACTACCTTACATGGTATTCGAGACCCTAGGTTTGGGGGAATTACAACCAACGTCTATTACCTTACAATTGGCAGATAGGAGTATTAAAAAACCTAGGGGTATTCTCGAGGATGTCCTAGTAAAAGTTGGAGAGTTCATCTTACCTGCTGATTTCATCGTCTTAGACATGGAAGAGTGCCCTATGCCAATGCCTTTACCCATCGTATTAGGGAGACCCTTCAAGAGAACTGCTGACACTAAGATTTTGTGAAAAAGGGTATAGTGAGTATGAAAATCAATGGTGAGAAAATAGAGTTTAAAATATTTGATGCAATGAAACTCCCTCAAGATGACTTGGAATGCTTTAATGTATGTATGATACAAAAATTTGTTGAGTAAGCTTTTCAAGTCCAAAACATTGATCCATTGGAGACCACTCTCACCCATAGCTTCACAGAGGTGGATGTGGAGCAAGACTATGAAGATATTACTAATGACATCATCATAACTGCGCACCTCCTTGAGACTTCTCCAAAATATTCCAGTAAGTATCGTCCTCCATTTGAATCTCTCATACCCACTAATACTACTCTTCTTCCATCCATTGTCCAAGCACCAACATTGGAACTAAAGCAGCTACCCGAACATTTGACATATGCCTATTTGGGAGAAAAGAAGACTTTACCTGTGATTGTAGCTGCTAACTTGAGTAGTGGAGAAAAAGAGAAGTTGTTAAGAGTTCTTAGGGAACATAAATCTGCCATTGGGTGGACCATTGCTGACATCAAAGGGATAAGTCCAGCAAAATGCATGCATAGTATCTACCTTGAAGAAGAAGCAAGGCCCACTCAAGATGCTCAAAGACGACTTAACCCACACATGAAGGAGGTAGTAAAGGTTGAGATATTGAAGCTACTAGATGTCGGCATCATCTACCCTATATCAGATAGCAAATGGGTGAGCCCAGTCCAAGTTGTTCCTAAAACGAGTGAGATCACGGTAATGAAAAATGAAAATGAGGAGCTCATACCTACAAGAAAAACAATGGGTTGGAGAGTATGTAACGATTACCGGAAACTAAACAAGGAAACTAGAAAAGATCATTTCCCCTTACTGTTCATCGATCAAATGTTGGAGAGATTAGCCGGTCACAGTTATTATTGTTTCTTGGATGGGTACAGTGGATACAATCAAATTGCCATAGCACCTGAGGATCAAGAAAAGACTACCTTCACATGTCCTTATGGTACATTTGCTTATAAAAGAATGCCATTCGATTTATGCAACGCACCAGCCACTTTTCAAAGATGTATGATGAGCATTTTTTCTGATATGGTAGAAAAATATATTGAGGTGTTCATGGACGATTTTAGTGTCTTTGGATCTAATTTCAATGAGTGCCTAAATCATTTGGAAAATGTCCTAAAGAGATGTGAAGAGAGTAATTTAGTGCTAAATCAGGAGAAATGTCACTTCATGGTTCAACAAGGCATTGTGTTGGGTCATTTCATCTCAAACAGAGGTATTGAGGTCGACAAAACTAAAATAGATATTATTTCAAAGTTACCTCCCCCTCTCACAGTCAAAGGCATTAGAAGTTTCCTTGGACATGCTGGTTTCTATAGAAGATTCATCAAGGACTTCTCCAAAATCTCGAGACCTCTTTGTGCGTTGTTAGCCAAGGATACCAAGTTTGAATGGAATAATGATTGTATGCAAGCTTTCAACACATTAAAGAATGTTCTCACATCTGCCCCGATAATGATGGCACCAGATTGGAATCTCCCTTTTGAATTGATGTGTGATGCCAGTGATTTCGCCTTAGGAGCTATCTTAGGTCAAAGGATCAATAAGGTACCTCATGTTATTTACTATGCTTCTAGAATGTTAAATGATGCCCAGCTTAACTATTCTACTACTGAAAAGGAGTTGTTAGCTGTCATTTTTGCTTTAGAGAAGTTTAGATTATATCTTATTGGTTCTGAAGTTATTGTATTCACTGACCATGCTGCTTTGATATATTTGTTTTCTAAAAAAGATGCAAAGCCTAGGCTAATCAGATGGGTACTCCTACTACAAGAATTCGATTTAGAGATCAAAGACAAGAAAGGTAGTGAGAATGTAGTTGCGGATCATTTGTTAAGACTTCCTTATGAGAGTGATGATAAAGAGTTACCATTAAATGAGAACTTCCCCGATGAACAACTATTCGCACTAGAGGTAAAACTCCCATGGTACGCTGATATAGTAAATTATCTAACTGCCAAAGTTTTTCCTCCCGGCATGACTACTCAAGAAAAGAAACGGCTGATATCTCTGTCAAGACATTACTATTGGGATGATCCTTATCTTTTCAAAGCTTGCCCCGATCAAATCATCAGACGATGTATCCCAGAAGAGGAACACTTTAGCTTATTACAACACTGCCACTAGTTTGCTTATGAAGGACATTTTGGGGCAAAATGAACAGCTCTTAAGGTACTCCAATCTGGTTTTTATTGGCCTAATCTGTTTAAAGATGCTTTCTCCTTTTGCAGCTCATGTGATAGATGCCAGCGGACAGGTAACATCTCTTCCCGAAATCAAATGCCCTTACAAAATATTCATATAGTAGAACTTTTTGATGTATGGGCATTGATTTCATGAGACCATTTCCTAACTCATTTGGTTATTTATATATTCTTGTGGGCATGGATTATGTGTCTAAATGGGTCGAGGGTGTCCCCTCAAGGACTAATAATCACAAAGTAGTTATCAAGTTTTTGCAGGCTAACATTTTTACTAGGTTTGGGACTCCAAGAGCAATCATCAGTGATGAGGGTAGCCACTTTCATCATCGTTGTTTTGCCAAACTACTCTGGAATTATGGGATCACTCATAAAGTTGGCACTGCATATCATCCTCAAACCAATGGCCAAGTGGAGATTAGTAACCGAGAGATCAAGGGACTATTAGAAAAGATTGTGAAGCCTAACCGGAAGGATTGGTCTCTGCGCCTAAATGATGCTCTATGGGCATATAGGACAGCCTATAAGACCCCAATAGGCATGCCTCCCTACCGTCTAGTTTTTGGAAAAGCATGCCATCTACCGGTGGAATTAGAACATCGAGCATTTTGGGCCATAAAGCAGTTCAACTTCGACATGAAGCAAGCGGGTGAGAAAAGAAAGCTGCATCTAAATGAACTTGAAGAATTGAGATATGATGCCTATGAGAATGTAAATTTGTACAAGGAATGGACAAAAGCTTATCATGACAAAAAAACTAGTACGGAAGGAGTTCCATATAGGACAAAAAGTGCTGCTATATGACTCACGATTGAGACTGTTCCCAGGCAAGCTCAAATCCAGATGGTACGGTCCGTACATGGTCACCAAGGTCTTCCCTCATGGTGCATTAGAAGTCTGTGGCCCAAGCGGGATCAGCCCTTTACAATAAATGGACACAGAGCCAAACCTTACCTCGACATTCAATTGCCTCCAAGAGATGAAGACTTGGCATTTGAAGAGGTTCAGTATACAGCTGACACACAGGCATTAGAGCCACAAGAGGTGGACTCTAAGTGCCCCCCTCCAAACAACTAGCATGGTGACACGAGAGTGCTTGAGCAAGTGCAAATTTAATTACTCATACAGCTCAAGCAACTCTACGGAGGTTAGTGGTACTGAGGCCACTAACACATGGTAAGGATGTATCATTCCAAATTTATCATTTTTTAGCTAACGATAAGTTTCTCTTTTATCCCATGCACACTACTTGCGATCGATCGCATCATCCAATGCGATCGAGCGCATGTGTGCGATCGAGTGTGTCTCTCCATATGCTCGAGTGCACAAGTACAATCGAGCGCGAGCGCACTCGTGGCAAAAACAGTTATAAATCTGAAAACCTTCATTCACTCAGAGACTCAATATCTCACTGTTCACTCACTTCCTCTCGCACAAGACTCACACTCTCACACTCACACACTCAGCCGTTCTCACTCACACTCTCCACTTCACAATTGCCTCCATCCTCACTCCCCATCACCACTAACATCCACTATCACCACCGTCATCGGCCATTTCAACCACATACACCCTCCCCATTACCCATTACATCCATACACAAGGTACCCATTTCGGTACACACACACGAATTTTTAATATGTTTTAATTACTTTTCAAGTATAAATAGATGTATCTCGTGAATAATTGGGTGCTTGTCTATTTGCAGGAGGTTGGGATCACATTCACATCCTCAAGACCATAGCTTGGTCTTTTGGTGCACACAAGCTGTTCGAGGAAAAGCCTGACCATGTGCGATCGAGCGCACGACATTTGCGATCGAGTTCATAGCCAGTGTGCGATCAAGCGCACCTCCTTAGGATCAATCGCAACTCAGGCAGAAACTATAGAAAAGCATGTCTAGACCATCTGTTTCAACTTCTGGTGCATCCAGCAGTCGTGCCTGGTCATCTCGACCCAGCATAGAGCAAAGAGAGTTTTTATTTGAGACCTCTTTCGCCATCGACGATGTATTCTAGCACATAGACGCCACTCAATGGGCCGTCCAAGCTTTCCGACACCGAGGGTTGAAAAGGCTGTTTAAGCCAGTCTGTTCCACTTCTTACTCCTAGCTCATAGTCTAGTTCTACGCGAGCCTATCATTTGACTGCAGCAGACCGAGAGTTCTCACTTCTTCAGTCCAGGCTACACCCATCGAGGTGACTAGTGCAGATATAGCCGCTACTCTTCATTACACCGACGAGTCCCCTCCTGAGGACATAGATATTGAGGAGCAACCGGAGTCCTTTGCCCTGGCTGAGATCATCACAGACATGTGCGCTGGCCAGTATGCCAACAGGCATAACAATGCGGCCAGTCGGTCCAAGTTGCCTCCATGACTGTGGCTTGTCGACACGATCCTACAGCGTAATGTGTGTCCATTGGGGCACAAGACACAGCGACGAGACCAGTTTCTCCAGTCCTTATATGCCTTCCATAGAGGCCACTGGTACTCCATCTCGGCTGTCATTTAGAGCCAGCTGCACAAGTTTTGGGATCACGTACATGGCTGTCAGACCACCACGACCAATGCTTGGGGCCTCTCTTTCCCGTTCCTACTCTCCTCCATCCTCAAGAAGAAAGAGATTAATGGGACCCACAGCAACGGGCCAGTGCGAGAGCATCCCTTCTTCGAGAAGGCTCAGTGGACACACAGCATCTCGCATATGCCACGTGGACCCCCAGTACCTGCTCCAATAGCTGAGCGAGTTGAGGAGGATCGCATGGAGACCGAGACCTCGGTCATTAGCCCAGTACGTGAGGAGGACCATTCGGACATGGGACCCATCGAGTCCTAACACTTTTTAGCTGAATTATCCTCCTTCCGAGGTGAGGTCTCTGCTGCTACCACACTCGTGCATCAGCACATGGATAGTTTGGAGGCATGGTTAGCACGACAGGAGGCTATGCTGTAGGCCATTCTTGATCGCCTATCTCCGACACCCGGTACCTCTTCGACTGCACCACCTGATGATCAGCAGTGAGAGGATACCACGTCTGGCTGAAGACGTTAAACTTAGCGCTCATGGGAGGCACCCCAAAGCATATTCTTTTTCTTAGTTTATTTCATTTTATTATTTCCTAGTTTATTTTTCTATCTGTTTATTATTACTTGTTTTCCATTTTATGTTTGTTTTTCTTTCTTTTTCAAGGGCAGCGTGAGTGGATCCAGTTGACGTTTGGGGGCATGCTACGAGCCATGCCATCCATCAGTTCTCCATCTCCCAAGTCAGCTCCTTCCATGTTATTCACACATTGAGGACAATGTGCAATTTAAGTTTTGGGGTATGGGGACACACACACACTCACTATGTCCCACATTTTTCTTTTTTTTGTTGTTATTTTCATAGATAAATACATGTTCATTCTGTCCAATAAATTTTTTATGATCTAAACAGAACTTTATGATTCGACTTCATCAGCTAGCTTAACACTTTGAACATATAGGCCAATAATCAAGTTTTGAACCTAGATCACTGCCTTTTTGACATTTAAGATTCACAAGTTTAACTTAAAATATCACGAGCACATTAGCACATAATTGTGTGGGGTATGACATGTTATTTGGATTGGTATGTTTCTTTTGCTTGACTGTGAACTAGATGACCTATTAGATTGACATTTTGGCATATGAAAATAGAAAAGATTGATTAGTTCTCAAAAAGAAAAAAAATGCTCCTAATGATCAATAAAAACAAATCTTCCGCTGAGTAACTGGCCCTCTTGCCTCAGTAAGCATTGAGTGTCACGTCAAAAGGTGGAAAATTCTAAGTAATCATTAAAAAGAACTTTCCACTGAGTAACTAGCCCTCTTGCCTCAGTAAGCATTGAGTGTCACGTCAAAAGGTGGAAAATTCTAAGTGGTAGCATTAAAACCAGTTAGTTTTGTAGCCTTGTTGACTCGAGCTAGTAAGTCTTTAGGGGTGTCTTTACACCTAATGCCCTAAAACCATCTGGTTTGGGAGTCATTGGCTAAACGCTCGTTACACGAGTCAACAAGAAAGCTTAAGGGAACTAACTTGGCAAAAATCTCATAAATAAAAGTCTATGCCATATTTGTTGACTCTAATAGGAAATTTGGTGAATCTTGAGTCATCGAAACACTACACGTTTGAATTTCTTGGAAACCCAATCTTTTGTGTACTAGTTCACCATACACCAAAGTCGAGCTTGTGATGTCTTAAATTGCCTTATGAAAGTGATTTGTGTTCAAAACTCTTATTCATTGCAAAAATATGTTTATATCTGTTAAGCATGCTCATGAATGCGCATCATAGTTTTGTAAGATCAAAACTTTTGTTGGACACCATGAACATTTGATTTATCTGTTGTTTTTCGTTTTAATTCTTAATTTTGTATTGCTAAGGGACTAGCAATATGTAAGTTTGGGGGTGTGATAGGTGCTTAAATATTAAGCCCCCCTTATTTACATTTGTTAGGTCCTTAATTACATTAATTTTATCTCTTTTACTCCATTTGTGTGTTTTACATGTTTTTATAGGGTCTTGGAGAAAAAGAAGCAGTTTTGGCACTTAAAGGAAGAAGCCTGGAATCCCTGGAGAAGTCTCAAGACAAACTGCGATCGATCACAATATGCAATGCGATCAAGCGCACATTGCGATCGTGCGCACAGAAGAGGGATCAAGCACAGCACTGCGATCGAGCGCAAGACACATGCGATCGAGCGCACATGTACGGGCGTGAACAGTAAACTGCAGAACTCTATTTTGGAAATAAAAGATTTTTGTTTTTAGGAATGTTTTAGGAACTCATGGGCCTCTTAGGACTTCTCAAAGACCTATAAATACACATGTAAAGCACACACAACATACACCACAACTTAGAGAACACTTCTCTTAGCTTTTACTTGGAGTTGTAAGCTTTGGGAGAGAATTTACGCCTCTTCTCTCGGGTTTATTCTTCTCTTTATGTTTAGTTTATATATGATTTTTTAGACAGCATGTGTAACTAACTTTCTTATAGGGCTCGATTGAAGCCCTAGTTATGCTTTCTCATATATTTATGCATTTATAAATCTTTGCCAATAGCCTTTATTATGTTGTTTAACTTGATTAATGTTTGTGCTTATTTAAGTTCCTCATATGTATGTGTATGGCCAGCGTATGCATGTGGTATGGACCTGTTAGTTAGATCAATTTGGATGATCGAGTCTTGGGTCTAAAATTGGTAACAAGGGATATCTTATCTGGATACCCAGGTTAATCAACATGGGAAACCGGGAGTAGATACCATGCCCTAGGTCTCATGTGGTTGTCGATTTCCATAGTACTTATGCTTTCTTAAGGAACAACTCAAGCAGATACCATGCTGAATCCCTTAAGGAAGAAAAGAGTTAGAGTAGATACCATGCCTAACTCGTTGCTTAGGGAAATCAATAGCTTAAGGAGTAGATACCATGCCCTTAGGTTGGCAACCAGTAGGTATACATGATAAGGCTAGTGCACTGATACCTTATACAAATGGGAAAGTATGACTAGTGGTGGATATCAAAGCCCTATGTCTTTATTATTATCAAATCATACACAACAGATATTTTATATCTTTTTACTTAAAGAAACTAATTCTAAAAACCAAACTTTACCAATCCTTATGGAGATGACCTTGCTTTCGCACACTATACTACACTGTTGATCTTGTGCACTTGCAAGTAAAACTAGTACGATTATCCGCTTAATTATTTAAGTAGATAAATGCACAACAACTACGAACTTGACGTACACTCGTGGGACTTGGCTATTCTTTAATCGCACGGATCTTCTCTTCATCAACCTGTATTCCTTGTGCACTCACAACAAAACCAAGAAATACAAGCTTATTGGTGCAAAAGGTGCACTTCTTCAAGTTAGTAAACAACTTCTCTTTTCTAAGCACATCAAAAACTGATTTTAAATGCACAACATAATCATCTAAGTTTGTGCTATAAATGAGAATATCATCAAAATAAACAACAATGAATCTGCCTATAAAAGCTCACAAAACATGGTTCATTAATCTCATTAAGGTACTTGGTGCATTTGTTAATCCCAACGGCATAACTAACCGCTTATATAAACCATATTTCGTTTTAGAAGCAGTTTTCCATTCATCACCCTCTTTCATTCTTATTTGATGATATCCACTTTTTAAATCAATTTTAGAGAATACATGTGCACCATGCAGTTCATCTAGCATATCTTCTAAACGAGGAATAGGATGTCGATACTTTACCGTTATATTGTTGACTTCTCGACAATCAACGCACATTCTCCACATCCTATCCTTTTTATAAACCAAAATCACCGGAACAGCGCACAGGCTAATTCTTTCTCTTACGTACCCCGTTTCCATTAATTCACTAACCTGCCTTTGTAGCTTCTTTGTCTCCTCGGGATTGCTCTGATAGATTGGTCGGTTTGGAATTGTAGCACCGAGCACGAAATCAATTTGATGTTCAATTCCTCGAATATGAGGTAAGCCATGTGGAATCTCCCCAAGAAATATATCATCAAACTCCTGTAAAAGAGAAACAATAGAACTAGGCAAACATGAGTCAAATTGGTTAGTGTTTAATGCCTCTTTGTAAAGAAGTACAATCATTGGCTGATTTAAAATCATTGCTCTTTTTATTTCACTCGTTCTTGCATAGAAATTTGTTTTTCTCTCAATGGTCGAATCAGCTCTCTTATTTTCTCTCTCAATTTTTTTGGCCTCTCTCATTTTCTCTTTCTGATTCATTCGTTCTTTTTTTCTCACTCTCTTTTGTAACCTCACTTGATCTTCATAAACCTGCTTTGGTGTCAAAGAAACTAGAGTGATTGTTCTTTGATTTCTTACAAACGAATATTTGTTGGTGAAGCCATCATGCTTAACATGCCGATCAAATTGCCATGATCGGCCTAGTAACAAGTGTCCAGCTTGCATCGGAACTACATCACACAAAACTTCATCTTCATATTTTCCAATACAAAGGAAACTAACACCTGTTTGTTCACCCTCACTTCACCACTATCATTGAGCCATTGCAACTTGCAAGGCCAAGGATGTTTAATTGTTGGAAGCCCTAATTTCTCAACCATTGTAGTGCTAGCAACGTTAGTACAACTACCTCCATCAATAATCACACTACATACCTTGTTTTGCACGTGGCATCTAGTATGAAAGATGTTTTCTCGTTGCACTTCGTCATCTTCTTTGATTTGAACACTTAGAGCTCTCCTTGCAACCAACAATTCTCCTTGGGCAGCGTATTCCTCATCGCTTGCATCCTCCAATGGTGGCATAGACTCGGTATCTTCTTCGCCCTCAGTTTCAATTTCACCATTATCTCGCAATACCATAACTCTTTTGTTCGAACATTGGCTTGCTATGTGACCCCTTCCTTGGCATTTAAAACACTTAATGTCATGATTTCTAGTGGTGGAAAAGTCAGTTTTACCTTGATTTCCATGGATGGTACTTTCTTGCTTTTGCTCGATTTTGGGCCTGGCCATGGCTTACTTCACAAAATTCGGCCTCCAAGATGGACCCGAGTTAGGGTTTTCTCATGTATTGTTGCCCCTCCTCTTGAGTTGGTTCTCAATTTTGACGGCCATGTGCACCGTATCTTCCAACTCCACATAATGATGCAACTCCACCGATATTGTGAGTTTTAATTTACTCGCAAGCGCACGAGTCGTTTGCAATATAGCGTTGTGCAAGTGCGAGGTCGAATCCACAGGGAATTGCATTATGAAAATATATTTTTAATCTAAACTAACTCTATCTTAACCTAGTTCCGAATTGTGAATTATATTTTGGAAAACAAATTAAAACTAAATTAAATTGATTTTTAAAACTAATAATAAAAACACTAAGGTTTCCGAATCCACCCAACCAAAGTTTAAGCATATATGTTCTAAAAATATAGCCTATCAAAACATTTCATGAATCCAACTATAAGACAAAAAACAAAGAATATCCAAACTAAACCAAAAGCATCCAATGTATCCGCTCTTAACAAATCACAAAGGAAATCCAATTTAATCGAAAAGCATTCAATGTATCCATAAGATGAAACACAAAGAATATCCAACAGACAATTTAAACTCAATCAATTATAAGATTAACTCAAATAATTAACAGAACATTTTATACTAAAAATTGTCAGATTTGTACACGCAAATCTGAACTACTACGCCAAACAACGACGGGGCTTCATCTTCAACCTTAGCTGAAGAGTCTAGCCACTCATAACTATAAAACTATAATAAAAAGTGCTAAACATTTAAACTAAAACAACTGAATATAAAGAAATAAATAAACAACTTTACATGGGAGAAATTCCACTCGCTGACGGGCAGCGCTTGGCCTCATGGTAGCAATGCCTTCGGGATCCACCAGAATGCTAGCGGATATCCACCGGTAAACACCAAAGTGGCCCAGGAATTGTACACTGAATGATGAAGTGGAGTGGGTCTTATATAGGCAAATACCACGAGTGCAATGTGTTTCCAATCCGATGTGGGATGTGGGATATAGAAATGTGTTTCCAACCGATGTGGGATATGGGATTTAAGTCTTCACATGCCCTTCAAAACTTCTGTTCACGCTGAAATCCCGCACAGCCCGCACAACCTGACCTTTGTCTACTAAAACGGCCATAACTTTCTGTAGAAAAATCATTTTTATGAGCCGTAAAATTCTCCAGAAAATAGACTTCTGGATATTTCTAAGCATATATCGCTCATATCTTGGTTCTTCTTGAATCAATACAGTTTAATTTTCAAAGATGATTGATCTATACGGGCAATTCTGGCAATTTTAGTGAAACTCCTTTCCCAGTGCTTGTAAACCTGGAAAACAACGAAAACAACTCAAAGTAACAAAATCCTAAGCTAACAAATGTAAATTAAGTGGCCAAAATATGCAATATTTTTCTCTCATCAAATACCCCCAAACTTACATTTTGCTAGTCCCTTAGCAAAACAAAATAAATAAAAAAACTAAATGAAAAACAAAAAACATAAAGATAAGTTCAGTATTCATGGTATCCAAAAATTTAAGGAGCATTCAAAATCATGAGATTCATTCATGAGCAAGCTTAAATAAGTCCAACCCATCTTCACAATGAATAAGAATTTAAAACCTAATTACTTACAAGAGGCATGATAAGACATCACAAGCTTGAATCAGTGTAAAGTGATTTAGCATATACAGATGAGGTTTCTAAATAACTTCAATGTACAAGGTAATCAAGTCTCAAGATCCAAAGAATTTCTCATCGGAAAGAACAACGATGGCGTAGTTTTTTTTTATTTATATATATATATAAGGCTCTGCTATGTTTAGTTCCCTTAAGCTTTCTAATCGATCCATGTAGCGAGTGTTGAGTCAATGACTCCCAAACCAGATGGTTTTAGGGCATTAGGTGTAAAAACACCCCTAAGGACTTACTAACTCGAGTCAAAAAGGCTACGAAATTAAACCGACCTTAATACTACCAAGTAAAATTCCACCTTTTGACGTGAACACTCACTTCTTACTGAGGCAAGAGGTCCAGTTACTCAGCGGAAAGTTTCGCAATGATCATTATGAATAAAATTCCCACCTTTTGACGTGAACACTCACTGCTTACTGAGGCAAGAGGTCTAGTTACTCAGTGGAAAGTTTATTGATGATGATCATTATAAATATTAGTAGTATTAGTTGTTTTTTTATTTTTTTATTTTTTTTATATGTATGCCCAAGTGTTTATCCAACAAGTCATCCGGTTTCAGTTAAGACAAGGAAACGTATACATTCAACTCACTTGTCATACCTCACACAAATATGTGCTGATGTGCTCGTGTTAGATTAGATCAAACATCTGAATTCTCGAAAATGCCTAAAGTAAGTAACTAAAGTTTAAACTCTATCATCAGATCATGTGTTCAAATTTTTAAACTCACCAATGAAATCACATCACAATTTTTTAGAACAACCAAAATTTTTAGACGAACATGAACATGCATTTATCTTTACGACAAAAAGATAATAAATTAGGACAAAGTGTGTGATGTGTCTCCCATACCCCCAAACTTAAATTACACATTGACCCCAATGTGTGACTAATATGGAAAGAGCTGACCTGAGATATGGAGAACTATCTGGACTGGTATGGCTCATAGCATACCCCCAAACTTGAACTGAAGTACGCATTGTCCCTGAAAAATAAAAAAATTGGAAAACAAAAAATACTAGAAACAAACATTAATCATAAAAATGCGAAATAATAAATAAACAGAAAAGATAAGCTGTGGGGTGCCTCCCATGAGCGCTAAGTTTAACGTCTTCAGCCAGACACAACATTAGTAAACATGCCCAACTAAGCGCTCCACCATCTGATCAATAAATAGGAATGGAAAATGATCAGGCCTAGTGGCAGCATTCAACTTACGGTAGTCTATACTCACTCTCCCTCCTGACTGAACACGAGTTGGCACCAACTCGTTGTCCTCATTCTTCACTACCGTTAATTCAGCATGTTTGGGCACGACTTGAATCAGGCTCACCCACTTGCTATCAGAGATGGGATAAATGATCCCTGCCTCTAACAGCTTAATATCTTCTGCCCTCACAACCTCTTGCATAGCAGGGTTGAGCCTTCTTTGTGGCTCCCTCGATGGCTTAGCATTCTCCTCCAACTGTATCGTGTGTATTACCAATGAGGGGTTGATTCCCCTGATATCCTCAATAGTCCAACCGATAGCTTCTTTGTGCTCTCTTAAGACATCTAATACTTTCTCCTTTTGAGCCTCACCCAAATCTGAAGCTATAATCACAGGCAAACTATCGGCTGAACCTAGGAACTTATACTTAAGATTATATGGTAAAGGCTTAAATTCCTTTTTGGGGGTTTCAGGTGCGGCAGTCTCCTCTGTTTTAGTGCTCTTCCGAGGAGGAGACTCCAAAATAGCATTTTCTTGCTCAAGTAATTTATCTAAATCCAAATCCTCTCCAAATTGAGCAAAGCATGCCTCTAAGGGGTCCTCAATGCGAGATTCATCCACAGTCTCCTCTGTCTTACTGCTCTCTCGATGAGCAAACTCCAAGATAGTATTTGCTTGCTCAAGTAACTTATCTAAATTCAAATCCTCTCCAAACTGAGCAAAGCATGCCTCCATAATGTCCTCAGACTTCCCTTCTTTCTTGGGCTCTTGTAGTTTCTCAGAGTAAGGCGCTTTAGGAAAAAATGACCTAGGGAGATCCTTAATAATATGAGTGGCTGTAGATGGCTCAGCATCTCTCTTCTCATTGTTGCCACTTTCTTGCCCTTGGTGCATAACAGGGTTCTCTTCCACTTGATTGTACACTTGTCTCCCAGACAAGTATGGGACAGTTGATTGCACTTGTTCCTGCCAATGCATAGGAGTTGATAAATTTTCCACCGCAAACTGTTCCTTTGGGTTAGGATCAGGTTGACTAGGGAACTCTCTATTCTCTCCTTCACCCATATAACTTGTGATTTAATCCATTTAACTCTCTAGATTGGCAATCACTTGGGTGTTTTCTATTGTTGCACTCATTACTTCGCTCATAGATTGGCTAGTCATTTTCATGTACTCCTTAATGGTGTCCTCAAGTGACTGTGAAACTGGTGCTGGTGTTTGAATGGGAGCTTGGTAAGCAGGTAATGGTGCTGGATAGGCTGAGTGACTATAACTTGGAACTGGTGAAGGAAATTCAGGAGGGTATTTATTGTGAGCATGATAAGGGGCTCCTCCCTGATTCATCAGTTGGTTCTGCGTCCATGAAAAATCAGGGTGGTTCCGCCACCCTGGATTGTATGTCTCGGAGTAATTTCCATTTGATTGCCACCAATAGTCATCGAAAGCGTTCATTTGTTCCATGGGATACTTGACAAAAGTTGGTGTAGATGGACAATTCTGTGCTAAATGCATAGGACTAGCACAGATGGAGCAACTATCAACATTGAGTGTATTGGTTGTATTGATTGACTGGCCAGTTATTTTCATGAAATCCTTGAGGGCGTCCTCTAAAGACTGTGAAACCGGCATTGGATTCATCCATTATTTTTTATATTTTTATTTTATTTTATTTTTGGGCAAATGCAAATAAACTAAAATTAAATTAAAATTAGATTTAAAATTAAAAGTAAAATTAAAATTAAAATTAAATTAAAACAAAAATAAAACAAAAATACTAACTAAACTAGTAGAAAAATAAAATTAATTTAGACAAAAATTTCACAAACAAAACAGTTCCCCGGCAACAGCGCCAAAAACTTATTATGAGTTTTAATTTACTCGCAAGCACACAAGTCGTTTGCAATATAGCGTTGTGCAAGTGCGAGATCGAATCCACAGGGAATTGCGTTATGAAAATACATTTTTAATATAAACTAACTCTATCTTAACCTAGTTCCGAATTGTGAATGATATTTTGGAAAACAAATTAAAACTAAATTAAATTGATTTTTAAAACTAATAATAAAAACACTAAGGTTTTCGAATCCACCCCACCAAAGTTTAAACATATATGTTCTAAAAATATAGCCTATCAAAACATTCCATGAATCCAACTATAAGACAAAAAACAAAGAATATCCCAACTAAACCAAAAGCATCCAATGTATCTGCTCTTAACAAATCACAAAGGAAATCTAATTTAATCGAAAAGAATTCAATGTATCCATCAGATGAAACACAAAGAATATCCAATAGACAATTTAAACTCAATCAATTATAAGATTAACTCAAATAATTGATAGAACATTTTATACTAAAAATTGTCAGATTTGTACACGCAAATCTGAACTACTACGCCAAACAATGGCGGGGCTTCATCTTCAACCTTAGCTGAAGAGTCTAGCCACTCATAACTATAAAACTATAATAAAAAGTGCTAAACATTTAAACTAAAACAATTGAATATAAAGAAATAAATAAACAACTTTACATGGGAGAAATTCCACTCGCTGATGGGCGGCGCTTCCCCACGTGGTAGCAATGCCTTCGGGATCCGCCAGAATGCTAGCGGACGTCCACCGGTAAACACCAAAGTGGCTTAGGAATTGTACACTGAATGATGAAGTGGAGTGGGTCTTATATAGGCAAATACCACGAGTGCAATGTGTTTCCAATCCGATGTGGGATGTGGGATATAGAAATGTGTTTCCAACCGATGTGGGATATGGGATTTAAGTCTTCACATGCCCTTCAAAACTTTTGTTCACGCTGAAATCCTGCACAGCCCGCACAGCCTGACCTTTGTCTACTAAAACGGCCATAACTTTTTGTAGAAAAATCATTTTTATGAGCCGTAAAATTCTCCAGAAAATAGACTTCTGGATCTTTCTAAGTATATATCGCTCATATCCTGGTTATTCTTGAATCAATACAGTTTAATTTTCAAAGATGATTGATCTATACAGGCAATTCTGGCAATTTTAGTGAAACTCCTTTCCCAGTGCTTGTAAACCTGAAAAACAATGAAAACAACTCAAAGTAACAAAATCCTAAGCTAACAAATGTAAATTAAGTGGCCAAAATATGTAATATTTTTCTCTCATCAACCGAATTAGCAATTTTCAGTTTCAAACCAACCAAGAACCTAGCCATAGTAGCCTCTCAGTCCTCCTCTACATTTGCTCGGACCATAGTGATGAGAGTCATAAAATGCATCTAAACAATACTTAATTGTTAGCATTTTAGGGTTGATCGAGGTTGGAATTACACTTTTATACCTTAATAACTCTAAAGTGTTATTCTTGAATCGTTGACATATTTCAGTGCATTTTCTGGTACTTTGAGCTTAAAAAAAAGATAGAAAAGCTATCATCATTTTAAACACGAAGCTTCAATGAATACTCGAGTGAGATAATGGTCTCAGAAGAGCCAAGTTGAAGAGAAACGAAGAAAGGAGTTTCACTAAATTGCTCGAATTGCCCGAACAGATCAATCATGTTTGCAAATTAAACTGTATTGATACAAGAAGAACCAGGTGATGAGCCATATATGCTTAGAAAGATCCGGAAGTCTATTTTCTGGATAATTTTATGGTTCATAAAAATTATTTTTCTAGAGAAAGTTATGGTAGTTTAAGTAGACAAAGGTCAGGCTGTGCGGGATTTCAGCGCGAAGGGCATGTGAAGGCTTAAATCCCACATCCCACATCGGATTGGAAACACATTGCACTCATGGTATTTGCCTATATAAGACCCACTCCACTTCAGCTTTGAGGACCATTGGAGAATCTGAGATCATCTGAGATCATCAGAAAGTGAATCCAGAGGGCCCTTAGGAGGAATCCGAAGTACTTTTGGAGGGCAAGCTGAGGAATCGCCAAAGCTTTTGCTACCAAGGAGGAGATGATCGTTGAGAGGCCAGAGGCAACTCGAGGATGCATGAGCCCCATGACTGGCTAGTCTCCAAGCAAGGCGAAGGGATGAATCCCTAGGTGTAGTTGTTCTTATTTTGCTTTATTTGATTCAGTTATAGTTTGGTATTATTTTCATTAAACATTATTATGTTTTATTCTTTAATTTAATTAGTAGATTTCTTATTAGTCCGGTGACTGCATGCTTCTTTTCCATATAAGTCTAGTCATGCTCTCTTTACGTGTATTTGTTTGGGTGTGATTGAGTCCGGTAGATCTCATTTATAGATTTGTCCATTGCTGCAATATTTTCATTTAGATATATCGTCGTCTTTTGATAATTTATAAGTTAGGTCATGTGTGCTTGAAAGTAAAGAATAATTCATATCAATTACATTAGGGTTTATACATGCGCTTTAATTGAATATTTGTCGATTGCTTGTTTGGGATGTGAAACTTGCAATCGAGATAAAAACAACTGAATCAAGTTAGGATTAGGGAAACGAACCTAGGGAGGATTTCCGGAACCTTGTTGTTTCTTTATTATATTATCCATCAATTATTTACACAATTTTCACACAATCAACAATTCAGATTTTGTCACTTTAACTTTTATCATTTGTGTTGAGGTTTACACCTTCTTTTGTAATTAGTTTGTTTCCCTGTGAAATCGACACCCCAAAGCTGTACTACAATACCGCGTTATGTTTTGGGCATAATCACATAGCTACTTCCATCTCTTTATAATAATCCTCCACACTCCGACTACCTTGTGTAAGACTTTGCAATTTTTGGTACAACTCACGCTAGTAATGGCTTGGAACAAACCGTTTCCTCATCATGGTTTTCATCTCCTCCCAAGTCTCTATTGGATACTCTCTATTTCTCCTTTTGTTTAAAACTATTTGATCCCACCAAACAATCGTATAGTCAAAAAATTCAATGGCCGCAAGTTTAACTTTTTTAAGCTCGGAATAATTATGACAATCAAATACTAGTTTTATCTTCTTCTCCCACTCAAGGTAAGCTTCAGGATCGTTTTTTCCTTGAAACGATGGAATATTCATCTTAATACTACCCAAGTTATTATCTTTTCGATTCCTAGCTTCTCTACCTCGACCACCAAATCTCCTATGGCTAACAACTAATTCCCGATCATCTTCTTCATCAAATCCATTCCCATAATACTCTTCATCTTCAACTCTCTCTCCCCTAGGTTGAACTCTCTCCCCCCTACGCACATTAGGAGCATTTTGTTGCTGCCCCACATGTGCATTCTCTACCCAATATATCCACTCATGAAACTGTTCCATCTCCGTTCTCAATACTCTCCTCATCTCACCCATTAAAGCCTCTATGAGCAACTTCGGATCACCCTCTCCCGACGTATCTCCGGAATTATTTTTGTTCTTGTTGTCTGAGATGTTTGCGGCAAAAACAAAGTTAGAGAAAAAAAAAGGAACAAAAGGACCTCACACACTCCCTCATGTGTTTCACTCAAAGAATGAGTCACTCAATTTCACTCGTGTTTTTACACAAAATTTAGATTGGCTTTTGCCCTCTTATATGCTCACCACTCTTTCTTTTTTCCACTCGTAATAATCCTCTGTAGGTTCTTATCAAACTAACCGAACAAGTATCAAAGTTTCCAGCAACAATTCACCAATAACTCACAAAGAAATTCGAATTTAAAGGTTAGAATACAAGGAAACAAAGATGAGAAATTGAAATAAGAATTGAAAGGATTGAATCTAAATATCACACCTTTTTTTTCACCTTTTTTTTTTCTAAACTGGAAATTCGTTCTTTTTTTTTTTAATCTCACTTTTTTTTTTATGAATAAAAAAAAAGATAAGCAAACCTGCAACTAGAAAGCTCTGATACCAACTGATATGATCCACGCCAAGAACTAAGAAATTAATGGATCAAAAAGACTTCCAAGATCGTCTAAAAGCATATTTATGTGAGACCGCGACCCGTTGCTTATACTGAAGCAACAACCTTGGTATAATGAAGACTGAGACCGCGGCCCGTTGCTTATATTGAAGCAAGAACCTTGGTATAATGAAGACACCACAATCAATTATGGAAGGATTGATTGATAAGTCGAAGATGAACGCCACAGAAACTCCGATAAGTTCAGAAGTTCTAAAAGAACCAAAGATAATTTTCTCTCTAAAAGTATGAATCAAATCTGAATTGTCTTATTCCAAAAGCCAATGGCTATTTAAATGCATGAGAACTCGTAACCAATTAGGAATAAGAAACTACAAAATAGAAAATAAACCTAAATAGAATTCTGGTAACCTAAAATCCAAATAAGGAAAGTACCTAACTTGGTGCAAGCCTAATAATTCAGTAATTAAATTAATAAGGAAACAATTAAAAAAAAGGTAATAAGTGAAATTGTAGCCTGCCATTTTCTTTGGTGAGCCAACCAAAACGAGTGAGTCTCCAATTTTGGGAAACTAAGATTTTAATTCACCATCTTGAGTTGCTGGATTATTCCAAAGCTTGAATTATGGAAACTCATCCTTGTGGATCACGTATAGCATCATCTTTAGGCCCCCAAAGATGGTTCTTAGCCCAAATGTGTTGAATCAGCCCATTGAGAGTTTCCTTGAACCTTTTAGCTTGAGCCCTTGTAACTGGTCCAATTGGAACTTGAAGAGGAAGATGTCATTTATTGGCCGTGTCCTCATCATCAAGATTGTCAATTAAAATCTTAGTTTTCCAAAATTAGAGACTTACTCGTTTTGGTTGGCTTATCAAGGAAAACGACTGGCTGCGATTTTTCTTATTACCTTGTCTTAATTGTTTCCTTATTAATTTAATTGCTGAATTGTAAGGCTTGCATGCCAAGTTAGGTACTTTCCTTATTTGGATTTTAGGTTACCAGAATTCTAGTATGAAACCAATTAGTTTCCTTTTTCTAATTGGTTACGAATTCTCATATATTTAAATAGCTATTGGCTTTTTGGAATAAGACGTTTCAGATTTGATTCATACTTTTTGAGAGAAAATTCTTTTTGGTTCTTTTAGAACTTCTGAACTTATCAGAGTTTCTGTGGCGTTCATCATCGACTTATCAATCAATCTTTCCCTAATTGATTATGGCGTCTTCATTTTACTAATGTTCTTGCTTCAATATAAGCAATGGGTTGCAGTCTCACATAAATCTGCTTCTAGACGATCTTGTAAGTCTTCTTGATCCATCAATTCCTTAGTTCTTGGTGTGGATCATATCAACTTCTCTCTAAAAATGGACACACATGCTTCAAATTAAAATATTAGGGATAAATTATTGTGTTTGGGAAATAACAATGCTTTTACTTGTTTGCCATGAAATTCAAAACCAAAACGTCGCAAAATGAAGAGTAGATGATACGATTGGCCTTTGATCAATTAAGAAAGAGTTAGTAGAGAGAGACAAGGGTAAGCAGTTATAAGTGAGACTTAAGAGAGAGAAGGAGAGGTGGTAATGGAGGCGAGAGATGAGCTGAACATGGAAGGTTATATTCTTTTTTTTTCATTGTACATTTTCTCCTTGATAATCACATCACTAACACTTTGATTTGTGGTTTAAAAGTCATTCCAAAAGGGAGGTGTAGCTTATAGTTGTATGTGTTCATCGATTTAATAGATATAACTTATATGTAGACTTTGCTTGAAAGTTACTTTGAAGTGATTGACCTAACGAGGTGTTAAATAAATAACTCAATTATCATGTCATTAGTTAAATAAATATTTGGTTTAATAGCTATGTTTACTATTGAAAATGCATGTGAACTTACCATAGAATCACTAATTTTAAATGAAAAATGCGTGTTGAAACGAGTAATTTTCTTATTAGATTTTAACCCATGTGACTTCCAACAGGTTGTTGTCTCACTTCACTTTCCTATTCGTGTTTTCTATCTTCCCATATTTTTAAAATAAAAATTGACCAAAAGCTTTCAATCAAAGGAAAATACGTGATCAGTAACCGTCCAAAGACAAGTGTTGCAAGAGTGTTTAAACTCTTCTAAACACACAAATGACCTTTCAAACCTAAATCAGGTTAGCAAACCAGAATTGGTTATTCAGTGCTAAACATAAGGGGTTTAGCATTAATACATCAATCATTTCAAAGGTGTCCATTATGATCAATCAAGTACTTGAAACACAAAAGTGAAGAGCTTCTTATGGACTATGAGTAGATTTTAAAAGGTTTTAATGGAAGAAAAAATTCAAATTAAAACGAGCACATGAAAATTAAGACAATTAGATAATAATCAACCCAATACCTGAAAAAAAAAAAGAAGATATAGTATGTGATGGTGATGAGTTGTTCCAATATGCAAGAGTTTTCTAACGGTTTTCATTGATGTAGGACAAATATACCCTCAAACCAAAAGATGACACCTGTCAACCACAAGGGCAAAACGATAATCTTTACCCCAATTGGGTCCTATAAATAAGGGGTCCCCAAATAGTAAACAAGACACTATTTACTCTCACTTTTGCTCTCTCCAAATTCGTACTGACTTAATCTTTGGAGGGTCCTTCCCGAAGTCAACCACTCCGAGCCAACTTCCTTTTCAGGTACTATGGACCCGATTTGGACCTAATGAGAACTAGTCAACGTACGACCTTCCTTTAACCAACTCAAACTTGACCCAGCAATAGACCCGATCAAATCCACATACACGGACCAATTTTCGACATCAACAGAATTGGTGTCGTCCATGGGAAACTAGAACAAAACTCACCTCTATTAAAAAAGCTGCTCAAGAAAATCCCTACACAAAATACCACCCAAACAACCTTGGAAGTCAACCCGTCTGAATTGCCACCACCCCTACCTCTCATGGAAGGGTAGAACCCTCATCGCACCTCAGCAAGTAATAACTTAACTAAGGTGAACAAAGACTAAGCCCCATTTGACCAACAACCTGGTTCACACTTGAACCAAGTAGCCTAAACCCATGAGACAAACCCTAACCAGCCTATCAGTGGAGCCGAGTACAACACTCTTCAACGCCGACTTGAGGAAGTAATCGCACATCTCAGACAACCCAAACCAAGCAGGACTCGGAACCATCAGTTTACAATTAGAACTGCCTACACCATCCAGAGTGTTTGACCCGATGAGGTGAGCTTGGAAAGAAGACATAAACCTCCAACATGGGATAAAAGTTGAAAACATCCTTGAGACAGAGAAAAATCGAGTAGACGAAGCCCTCGACACTCGGTTCGAGACGACGAGTCTGTCTCAAACTCACATCCTTTTAAGAAGCAACGGGAACAAGACAAGTTTGAGGTGACCAAGCAGTTGAAAAAAATGAATGAACATATCTGACTCGTCATCAAAACTACTCGGGTAAACATCCTAACGAAATCAGACCTGTAGGTAATCCCTTCTCCCATAAGCTCATAGATGAAATGATGCCCCACATAGAGCCGTCCGATAGACCACTTAGAAACTTTCAAGTCCCTAATGTTCCTCCAAGGCCACTCAAACGTAACAATGTGTCATGAGTTCCCAATAACTCTTCGAGAGACAGCGAGAACATGGTTCTCCATATTGCTAGGGTCAATAGAATCATTTGATGAACTCAATGAAATTTTTGCAACACACTTCTTTGGCAGTAGAAAGGACCCCTGAAAGTTTGCTAAGTATAACTCAATATGTTGAGGAAAGCCTTCGTGACTACATTTCATGATTCACGTCGGCTATGGTACAAGTAAAGGAGGTAGATCAGAAAGTGACAGCCAAGGCCTTCACCAACAGCCTCAAAGCTTTTGACTTCAACCATTATCTCTCCAAAAATCCGTTGTAAACCATGCCGACCCTTTTGGGCAAAGCAGACGAGTTCGTGATCATGGAAGAAGACCAAGTCTTTCGTAAAAGAAGAGAAGATGCTCTAATGAGCAAGAAAAGAAAAAAACCTAAAGAAAACAGGCCAAAAGCGAAAATAAAAAAAAAAAAAAAAAAAGAATAACGCTCGAAAGAATGAAAAATTAGGAGTTCCTCGAGGATACAAGACTTACACTCCCCTCAACACCTCAAGGGCAAACCTCTTAATGGAGGTAGCCAACCAAGACATCATCAAATGGCCTCCCAAGATCAAGACTCTAACCGCAAAAAGTGATATGAGCTGTTTCTATCGCTTCAACAAGGATCATGACCATGACACAGATGAGTGTAGACATCTGAAGGATGAGATTGAAAGTCTAATACATAGAGGATATTTGAAGAAATTTGTAAAGATGGAGTCAAGAAGAAGCCTAGGTCGTAGAAACTCGGGTCTTAGAAGCCTAGATATAAGTAGTCTGAATCCTAGGGAAAGGAACAAGATGAGGCAAAGGCCGACTAGGAGAGAAAATAATAGAAGACCACAGACCCCCAAAAAGAAGTGGATAACGGCCCAACAACAGGCAACATCCGAACTATCTATGGAGGATCAACAACCGAAGGAGAATCTTGAATTCATGAAGGCTATGCACCCACTTTGTGGGATCAGTTTAAGGACCCATAAAGTAAAGGCGAGTTGATCAGACCATCAGCTTCTAGGATAAAGACCTTAAATGAGTAAAATTTCCACACAATGATGTCATCGTCGTAACTTTGGTCATTTCAAACTTCCCAATAGAAAGAATTTTGCTAGACAATGGATGATTACGCCCAAAGAATAACACACTAGTTGTAGCACAGCTTTGGGGTGTCGATTCCATAGGGAGACAAATTAAAAGAATAGTAGAAAGAACAAAGAAACTAAAGAACAATATTGAATGATTGATGAAGAACAAAGATTAATTTTTGAATGCAAAGTAAAGTAAAGTAAAGCGTCCGGAATCCCTTGCACAAATCTGGCTTTTTAATTATTCTTAATTCATTAAATAACTCAATTGGGAATTCACTTCCCAATTCCCAATCAGAAGATGTAAATTTATAAACCAAGATTAAACCAAATGTAACCCTTTGAAAAATCATTCACCATTTTTAAAATACGTAAATTATTATCACTATTGAGAAAATCCAACGACGAAAATATACTCAGGAAGCGATATTGCAGCAAAGAACAAAATCAATATAGATAAATAATTAATCCAAACATAATCAAAGAGCTAAACCATTCAATAGAAAAAGCATGACTGGATCTATAAACAAAATAAATTCTAAGATTATTCGTAAAAGAAAATATCACCAATGAATTGCAAATGATAAAACAAAAGAGTTTTAGTAATTGAAACTCAAATATGTAAATTAAAAATAAATAAAAATACCATTAACTGTGTAAGTTCATCCCTAGCCCCACTTGAGAATTTAGTTACCCATAAATATAATGGACAACAAAAATCTCAAGGGAAATATTTGATCTCACCATGAGCATCCCTCCTTTGTAGCAAAGCCTTGGAGATTCCCCAGCTTGCCCTCCAAAAGTCCTCCAGATTTCTTCCAAAAACCCTCCAGATCTGCTCTCAGATGATTTTCAAAGCTGAAGTGAGGTGGGGCTTTTATAGGGCAACTCCATGAGTGCAATGTGTTTCCAATCCGATGTGGGATGTGGGATATAGAAATGTGTTTCCAACCGATGTGGGATATGGTATTTAAGCTTTCTCATGCCCTTCAAAACTTCTGCCCACGCTAAAATCCTGGACAGCATGACCTTTGTCTACTAAAACTGCCATAACTTTCTCTAGAAAAATCATTTTTATAAGCCATAAAATTCTCCAGAAAATAGACTTTTGGATCTTTCTAAGCATATATGGCTCATCTCCTGGTTCTTCCTGAATCAATACAGTTTAATCTGCAAAAATGACTGGTCTGTACGGGCAATTATAGCAATTTAGTGAAACTCCTTTCCAAGTGCTTGTGAACTTGTAAAACAACGAAAAACAACTCAAAGTAACAAATTCCTAAGCTAACAAATGTAAATTAAGGGGCCAAAATATGCAATATTTGGCACTCATCAAATACCCCCAAAGTTACATTTTGCTAGTCCCTTAGCAAAACAAAATATATAAAAAAAAACTAAATGAAAAACAAAGAACACAAAGATAAATCCATCATTCATAGTATCCTAAAATTTAAGCATCACACAAAACCATGATATTCAGTCATGAGCAAGCTTAAAATGTAAACCCATCTTTGCAATGAATAGGAATTTTAAAATCTAATTACTTACAAAAAGCAGGCTAAGACATCACAAGTCTGACTCAGTGTAAAGTGAATTAACATATAAAGATGAGGTTTTCAAGTAACTCCAATGTGCAATGTTTCAATGTCTCAAGATTCACAAAATTTCTCATCAGAATAAACAACGATGGTATAGTTTTATTTTCTTCTCTCTTTTATTATAAGACTCTGCTATGTTTAGTTCCCTTAAGCTTTCTAATTGACCCATGTAGCGAGTGTTGAGTCAATGACTCCCAAACCAGATGGTTTTAGGGCATTAGGTGTAAAGACACCCCTAAGGACTTACTAACTCGAGTAAAAAAGGCTATGAAACTAAACTGGCATTAATGCTACCAAGCAAAATTCTCACCTTTTAACGTGAACACTCACTGCTTACTGAGGCAAAAGGTCCAGTTACTCTGTGAAAATTTTCTCAATTATCATTATGAATAAAATTTCACCTTTTGACGTGAACACTCACTGCTTACTAAGGTAAGAGGTCCAGTTACTCAGCGAAAATTTTATTAATGATCATCATGAGCATTTTTCTCTTTTTGTGCAAATTTTTTTTTCAAAGTGTTTATCCAACAAGTCATCCAGTTTCGGTTGAGTCATGGAAACATGCACATTAAACTCACATGTCATACCTCACACTATTTTTGTTAATGTACTCGTGTCAGATTAGATCAAACATGTGAATTCTCAAATGCCTAAAGTAAGTAACAAAATTTTAAAACTCTATCATCAAATCATGTGTTCAAGATTTTAAGCTCACCAATGACATCACATCATAGTATTTGTTTAGATCAACCAAAATTTCAAAATAACATAAGCATGCATTTATCTTCTCTTTAATAAGTATAAAAAAAACTGGGACAAAGAGTGTGTGAATATGTCTCCCATACCCCCAAACTTAAATTACACATTGCCCCCAATGTGTGAATAATATGGACAGAGCTGATCTGGGAGATAGAGAACTAGCTGGGCTAGCATGGCTCATAACATACCCCCAAACTTGAACTGAAGTACGCGTTGTCCTTGAAAGATAAAGACTGGAAAACAAAAAATACTAAAAATAACAGTAACAAGAAATATGAAAAACAATAAAGATATAAAGGATAAGCTATGGGGTGCCTCCTATGAGTGCTAAGTTTTACGTCTTCAGTCGGACTGAGGTTTATCCCATAGCAGTTTCATGCTCTCTAAGTACTCTCAACAGCTTCTCTAGGATTTCATTGTTTGGATCTATAGTTCGCTTGCTTGATTTTAATGCTTGAGGGAATGGTACCTTAATAGGACTCTTTGTCACCTCAGGTTCCTTGGGCAGCTCAGCATCACTCCTATCTTGACCTTTTTCTACATCTTCTAATTTGTTCGTTGTTGGGATGTGTAATGACTTAACACTTCATGTCACAATGGCATTCACCTCCTTCAAATTATTTTGAGCCATGTGTTGATCATGGGGTGTGGACTGAACTTAAGAAGGGAACTTACCTCGCTCATTCACACTCAAGGAGCTCATCAATTTAGACACTTGGCTCTTTATCTCCTTATTTTCTTCAACAACTTGCATAATCGAAGATTCAAATTTTTGGTTAGTCTTGCCTTGTGCCTCAATAAAAGCATGCAAAGTTTCTTCTAAAGGACTCCTAAAAGATGCATCTGCATGATATGGTGCTGGATATGATCTAGGGGGTTGTGCAGGTGATTGGTTTTCAGACTTCTAGTCAAAATTGGGGTGATTGCGCCACTTCGGATTATAAGTATCAGAGAAAGGTGAAAAGGCTTCTTGTACATACCTAAAGCATTACATTGTTCCTCATACATCCCTCTTATCTCAGCAAATGTGGGACACTCTTGGGCGAGATGATCTACCCTGCCACGCACAAAACATGGTCCAAAAGACTTTGCATGATTAGCTACGTGTGTTGGCTTTAAGCTCTTAGTCTTTAACACATCTAGTTCCCTAGTGAGCATCTCGACCTTAGCCTTTAGGTTATCCTCTTCCCTAAGATGGTAAATTCCACTACCATTTGGGTTTCCTGCAGGTTGTGACCTATTTATGCTTTTAGTAGCACTAGGTCCAGTCCAAGTGTGAGCTTTTTCAGCAAGTTCATTAAGGTATTCTATGGCCTCATCAGGATCTTTTTGTAAGAAGTCACCATTACACATCATCTCCACAAATTGGCGCTCTCTATATGTAAGTCCCTCATAAAAATAGCTCACTAAGCGCCAATTCTCATACCCATGGTAAGGGTACATACTCAATAACTCCTTAAATCTCTCCCAAGACTGATATAAAGTCTCACTGTCATTTTATGCAAAGGTGGAGATTTTCCTTTTTAAAGCATTGGTCTTATGTTGGAGAAAGTATTTATTAAAAAAGACCCGAGTCATCTCATTCCACAACCTAATAGATTGTAGTCTCAGTGAGTATAGCCAACTCTTAGCTCTATTCTTCAAAGGGAAAGGAAAGAACTTAAGTCTCACAACATCATTAGTTGCATTTTGACTATAAAAAGTCACAACTACTTCCTCAAACTCCCTAATGTGCATATATGGGTTTTCATTTTTCAAGCCATGAAACGTAGGGAGTAACTGTATCATCCCTGTTTTAAAATCCAGTTAGTGAGTATTAGCTGGAAACATGATGCATGATGGTGTGCCTATGCGTGTAGGGTGGAGGTAATCCTAAAGGGTTCTAGTGGATTGATCTTCATGTTCTCTCATTTCTTCAGGACTAGATGGATTGTCAAATAAAAGATCTAAAAAGTTTGGTTCTGGCTCTAGCACAAGCTTACAAGCAAATCTACTTAAAGCGTCTCTATATCTGGGCATGCAAGGTCTCAAAATAATAATAAATAAATAAATAATACTATAAAAAGAAAGAAGAGAATAAATAAATAAATAATGCAGCAAGCTAAAAGAAGGAATGAAGTTATCGCCTTTACAACTACTGAAAAGAAAAACTATCTAGCAATTCTTCTATTATCTCCCCAGCAACGGCGCCAAAATTTGATTACGCCCAAAGAATAACGCGGTAGTTCTAGCACAGCTTTGGGGTGTCGATTCTATAAGGAGACAAATTAAAAGAATAGTACAAAGAACAAAGAAACTAAAGAACAATATTGAATAATTGATAGAGAACAAAGATAAATTTTTTAATGCAAAGTAAAGTAAAGAAAAGCATCGGGAATCCCTTGCACAAATCTAGTATTTTAATTATTCTTAATTCATTAAATAACTCAATTGGGAATTCACTTCCCAATTCCCAATCGGAAGATATAAATTTATAAAGCAAGATTAAACTGAATGTAACCCTTTGAAAAATCATTCACCACTTTTAAAATACATAAATTATTATCACTATTGACAAAATCCAACGACGACAATATACTCACGAAGTGATATTGCAGCAAAGAACTAAATCAATATAGATAAATAAGTAATCCAAATATAATCAAATAGCTAAACCATTCAACAGAAAAAGCATGACTGAATCTATAAACAGAATAAATTCTAAGATTATTCGGAAAAAAAATATCACCAATGAATTGAAAATGATAAAACAAAAGAGTTTAGTAATTGAAACTCAAATACATAAAGTAAAAATAAATAAAAATACCATTAACTTTGCAAGTTCATCCCTAGCCCCACTTGAGAATTTAGTTACCTATAAATATAATAGACAACAAAAATCTCAAGGGAAAGATTTGATATCGCCGTGAGCATCCCCCTTTGGTAGCAAAGTCTTGGAGATTCCCCAACTTTCCCTCCAAAAGTCCTCCGGATTGCTCCCAAAAGCCCTCCAGATTTGCTTTCAGATGATTTTCAAAGCTGAAGTAAGGTGGGGCTTTTATAGGGCAACTCTATGAGTGCAATGTGTTTCCAATCCAATGTGAGATGTGGGATATAGAAATGTGTTTCCAACCGATGTGGGATGTGGGATTTAAGCCTTCGCATGCCCTTCAAAACTTCTGCCCACGCTAAAATCCCATATAGCCTAACCTTTGTCTACTAAAACTGCCATAACTTTCTCTAGAAAAATCATTTTTACGAGCCATAAAATTCTCCAAAAAATAGACTTCTGGATCTTTCTAAGAATATATGGCTCATCTCCTGGCTCTTCATAAATCAATACAGTTTAATATGAAAAAATGACTAATCTGTACGATCAATTCTGGCAATTTAGTGAAACTCCTTTCCAAGTGCTTGTGAACCTGTAAAACAACGAAAAACAACTCAAAGTAACAAATTCCTAAGCTAACAAATGTAAATTAAGGGGCCAAAATATGCAATATTTGGCACTCATCAATGGATCATCCCAAGACATACTGTACTTTGATGCCTTAAAAAAATGAAGTTGTTAGAAGACTGTCTAACACCAACAAACTTCCCTTTGCACGGGTTCTTGGGTGACCAATCAACTCAAAAGGAAGCATAGAACTACCAATAACAACTTGGACCTCGCCACGTCAGACTACCGTCCTACGCGCTTCTTGGTCAAAGACCTTCCTTTTTCATACAACGCATCTTTGAATGACCAGTGATGAATTCCATAAGAGTAGTAATCTCGACATTTCATCTGAAAATGAAATTTCCAATATAAAATGGAATAGGGAAGGTAAAATGCAACCAAGCAGCGGCCATAACCTATTACTTAGCCTCGTTGAAAGGGAATAGCAAGGCTGGTGTAACGACCAATCCCGGATTGGCCACCCTCGAGACGTGTCGTCACTTTTTGAAATCCCAGCACGACACATATATGCAACAATATAAAAAAAAAATATCAACTGAAATTATCTACATATATAAATCCTCAACCCTCAACAAGGGAGTTACATTATTAAAATTTCAACTGAAATAATATATATAACATATGATGCATAAATATTTACAAATTTTTTTTTTCATTAGTTTAATGGTGTGGACCAAAAGATTTACAGATAATCACTCAGTCTGAATCATAGTTCAACAGTCTATCTGTCCTGCTTGCTACTTAAAATTATTTAACAATAAGGAGTGAGCTTCACAAGCTCAGTGAATTAAATTTACTAAAAGTATTCAATTGTTCAAATAGTCTTCCAATATTCATTTATCTATATCTCATATAATTCGATAATAGTATTCTATTATCACTACTCATATCGTAATCTTCATCATTTATCAATCTATTCTTAAGTTAATCATCAAATATATCAATCTTTATTCTCATATATTTAATTATCTTGAGACTATCAATTCTACCTTATAATTACCTCGTTATAAGGTTTACAGCATATAATCAATCACTCAAATAATTCTTATCATATCATACTTTCATATTTCTTTCTCATCATATATGTCTCTCTGTGAGACTCATTCATATATCAATAAATTTACAATAAAGAATAACACCTTAACATCTCAAGCAATAATAATTAATATTTAAAACAAATGCAATGCAAGAATTTAAATTATATTATTATTTAAGAATGTCTTCCCACATGTTGACATGTTTTATCTTAGACCGGCTGCCTTCCAGATATTTTTATTTCCAGCATATACCAGCTGTCACAATTTTATTTAGATTGGTTCTGACAGACCATTTGTTTAGTCATCAACAAACCCTGCAGAAGATTGTAGTAAAGTAATTAGTAGGGTATCATTATTGGCCGAGGATTGCGGGTACTCATATACTAAAGAGTCATAAAAAAATAATTTGGTTGGTTTAATTAGCATTTTATAAACAAATATAAATCTACATCTATTAACATATTACACAAAATTAGAGGGGTTTTGTGATTTGTATTTTTTTTTTTTACGAATTTTACTAAGGAAATTAAAGAACAATTATTTACAATTGATCATTTTCTCACGCAATTCAGAAAATCAAATTTATTAAATGACTAATCAAATTGGTTCAATGTAGACAACGAATTCATGCCTCAATCACATATCAGAATTGAATCAAAGTGCAAGCCTAAAGAGATCATGCATTTTATAAATTCCTACTTAGATAATCCCTAAGCTTCGGAAAAGTCTATCAGCTAGTTATTTTGTTTAAGCAATCAAGTTAATACTCAGCGCATCCTTACAATTACTTAAACAAATCATTATGATCAAAAGGAATTATGATTCAATAACATGTTCCTTATTCCTATGAAAAAGTCCATGGATAAAGAACCTGCAATTCCCAGAACATTGGCTATTGTTCATAGCTTTTACCACCTTAAATCGTTCTCCAGATCAATTAGGTGAAAAGGAGTTCGATTATGGCTTCAATGATTTGCAATATCAAAGTTATAACTTTTACCACTTTAAATCGTACTCCAGATCAATTAGGTGTTTGAAAGTGCGATTATGGATAAAGAATCAAAAATTCAACATGCATAAAGAACATGCAATTTTCATAACATTAGTTATTGTTCATAGCTTTTACCACTTTAAATCGTACTCCAAATCAATTAGGTGATCGAAAGTGTGATTATGGCTTCAATGATTTGCAATATCAAAGTTTTCAATATAACAGAACTTAAAATTTAACATATGTAATAAAGATCACGAATTTATATATCTACATATCATGAACAATTCGAAAACATAAAAAATATAAATTTGGAAATTAAACAACTCATTGAATTAACAATAATATCCAACATAAGAATCCAACTCAGTATTTTTAATCCAATAACAACCAGGTTTGAAACAATTAAAAAGAATGGTCATAAGGGTAACACTTCTTTAACACACTCAAGGAAGCTTGAGATGTTAATGGTGATGATCCTCACGGCTATTATGATCGATGAAGGAGAACACAATTTGGAGAAGTCCTTATGTGCTCACAATTGGAGATGCAATGGTGGAGTGTTTCAGCCTCTTGCTTCTTGAATTTGGAGTAGAGAGCTCTGAGAAAAGATCTCCCAAAAAGAGTTTTCGACTTTGTATATATAGAAGAGAAACTAGGGTTATGGCTATGCACATGTGGAAGGACAATTGAGGTGGTTGGCTAGGCCTTTTTAGAATGTAAATTAGGGATGCGGCTGGGCTTAATTTGGAGAGAATTTTGGGTGGCCAGCTGGGCTTTAATTAGAAGGAAAATAACAAGTAGCCGGCTTGTGCAAAATTAGGAGAGAAATTAGGGTTTTGAGCTGTGCACAATGAGAAATAAAAATAGGTGGCCGGCTTGTGCAAAATTAGGAGAGAAATTAGGGTTTTGGGCTATGCACAATTGGAAATAAAAATAGGGTTTCAGCTGGGCTTATTTAAAAGGTAAACTAATAACATGGGTATGTCCAACCTAACATAGGCTTGCCCAACAAAAATCACATAATCTCTTGTCAACTAAGCAAGGTGCAAGGTCCAAGCCCAAAGTGGAAGAAGATTCGGATGTAACAGCCTACTAGGTTTAGGCCCATCATAACAGGCCCAAACAATATCCTTTTTGAGACTTTCTTAGGTCCAAATTGAAGTTCAAGACGTCATCTTTCCAACCAAACAAGTTTCAGCCTATTTGGAGATGCGTGCAAGAAGATATGACCATTTTAAGTCTGGTCATTGGGTCCTCACAAAATTCCAAAGTGGAAATTCCCTACAAAGAAGTCAGAAAATAATAAATAAGGAAAGTTTCCAAAATTAAAAAAGGAAAGATATCAAAAAGCAAGTTTCCAAATTAGGAAAGTTTCTTAGAATGATAAGACTATTTTCTTGATCCACTTAGATTTCCTAAAGTAACTAGTAAAACTCATTTTTTGCACCTTCTTTTACCATTCCCACGTTCACAAGCTCTTTAAACACTAAGAATAGAAACTAAGCTCAAAATAACAAAGTTAAGAGAATTACAAAGCCAATTAAGGTAGGAAAGGCATTAAAAACGTCACACAAAGTGTTCCTATCAAGTTCTCTTTCCAGTTTTTTTTTTTATTTCCAACATAAACAAGCTGTCACAGTTTCATTTAGACTGGCTACTTTCCCGGTTCTTTTATTTCCAACATATACCGGCTGTCACAATTCTTTTATTTTATTTAGATCGGCTGCCTTCTCGGTTCTTTTATTTCATGCATATGCATATGAACAATAATATAAAAACAAGCATACATTCAGACATTCAATTTAGCTATCCAGGTCTTTCTCAAAATTATTATTTTTATCATATTTATTAAATTATCTCCTCACGTATCATGTCAAATTATCAATTATAGCTTGTCAAAAATTTCACTTATCCCTTCATTATATATTTAATCAACTCATTACTAAAAGTAAATTTAACTCACCACGTAGCATTTAGAGCTACCTGTGGATCACCTCATTACCTTTCCTGCTCCTTTCAACAATTTCCCCTGATTGCTGATCGTTAATACCTGACATAATATTTATATTAAAATTCCTAATTTATTCTTCAATTTTTTCGTAATTCATACCTTTAAATTTCTACAGCAAATTTTAGATTTTTTTCATGTATGCTAAATTTCAAAAAATAAAATTCACATTATTACCTTTTGCTTTTCTTAGAGCTTTCCTCAACTCTCTTTAAAATTATCCCGTAAATCTCTTCAAAATTTTACTTTTTCAACATTTCTTTCAGTCCCCAAGAGTTTAAAGAAATAGAGTAATTTGAATTGAAGAAAGAAGAAAACCAAACAGGATTTGGTATGAAATACTTAAAACAAAACAAAAAATTTAATTATATATAAAAATGGTCTGCACCGTTTCAGCACCGTTTTTAAACATTTTGGTACTTGGGTGTTGCACCATTATTTCAATTCGTGTCAAAGTTGTCAAGGGTGACAACACCTGGACGTCCAACTGTTGTCCCACCATTTTTTTCAACTACTCTACACCTGGACGAATTTTTTTTTCCTTTCTTTTTAACTATCCTACAAAACGAATTTTTTTCTTCAAAAAAAATATTTTTATTCAATAATAAATCTTTCATGTATATATTATATTAATTCCATGTAATATCTATCAAATTACTTCTTTACCCTTACTTTAAAAAGACGGGTATTACAATTCTACCCACTTTATAAAAATTTCATCCCCGAAATTTCCTTACCTAGTTTATGAAAAAGTTGAGGGTACTATTTCCTCATTCTAGCCTCATGCTCCCAAGCAATTTCTTCAACATTTTTGTTCTACCATAATACTTGAACCAAAGGAATAATTTTATTACACAAGACTTGTTCCTTTCTGTCTAGTATTCTGACCGGTACTTACATAGAGGTCAAATGTTCCTGAAGTTCTACAGCCTGGCTCGGAATACTATGTAATTCATCATCTAAACACTTTCTCAAAAGTGAAACATGGAACACATTATGTAATTACTTTAACTCTAGAGGCAAATCCAACCTATATGCGACTATGATGTGATCCACACTAAGAACTAAGAAATTAGTGGATCAAGAAGACTTCCAAGATCGTCTAGAAGCAGATTTATGTGAGACCGCGACCCGTTGCTTATATTGAAGCAAGAACCTTGGTATAATGAAGATGCCACATCAATTATGGAAGAATTTATTGATAAGTCGAAGATGAACGCCACGGAGACTCCGATAAGTTCAGAAGTTCTAAAAGAACCAGAGAGAATTTTCTCTCCAAAAGTATGAATCAAATCTGAATTGTCTTATTCCAAAAAGCCAATGGCTATTTAAATATATGAGAATTCATAACCAATTAGAAAAAAGAAACTAAGAAATAAGAAATAAACCTAAATAGAATTCTGGTAGGAATAGGAAACTAAGAACTAGGAAATAAACCCAAATAGAATTTTGGTACCTAAAATCCAAATAAAGAAAGTACCTAACTTGGCATGCAAGCCTTACAATTCAGCAATTAAATTAATAAGGAAATATTTAAGAAAATGTAATTTCCAAAAATTTCAGCCAACCCTTGATGAGCCAACCAAAACGAGTAAGTCTCCAATTTTTGGAAACTAATATTTTAATTCACAATCTTGAGTCGCTAGATTATTCCAAAGCTTGAATTATGGAAGCCCATCCTTGTGGATCACGTATAGCATCATCCTTGGGCCCCCAAAGATGGTTCTTAGCCTAAATGTGTTGAATCAGCCCATTGAGAGTTTCCTTGAACCTTTTAGCTCGAGCCCTTATAATTGGACCAATTGGAACTTGAATAGGAAGATGCCATTTGTTAGCCATGTCCTCATCATTCCCCTCCTCTTGAAAAGATTTTTTCTCAAATCATCACCTACATTAAAAGGTCTTAAATCAAAAACATTGAAAGTGGCACTAATATTGTACTCACCTGGCAAACCTAATTTGTACGCATTGTCATTGATGCGCTCAAGGACAAAAAAAGGCCCATCTCCTTTAGGAAGTAACTTTGAACGCATTTGTGCTGGAAATCTTTCTTTCCTCATGTCTAACCAAACCCAATATCTGGGTTGAAAAATCAGCTATCAGCGACCTTTGATCAATTGGAATGCCTTCTCTTGCTTGTTTCCCCATGTGAATCCAACATTCTTCTTGATGACTTGTAGTGCTAGCAACGTTAGTACAACTACATCTATCAATAATCATACTACATACCTGATGAGAGTCATAAAATGCTTCTCAACAGTGGTTAATTGTTAGCATTTTAGGATTAATCTCGGTCTTTATTGCGCTTTTATGTGTTAATAACTCTAAATTAATATTATTGGACCACTGACTTATTTCAGTGCAATTTTTAGGTACTTTGAGTTTAAAAGAGAAAAAGAAGCAATTGTTGCTTAAAAGGCCAAGATCCCATGCTTCTGGAAGGACAAGATGGACTGCTGCCTGTACTGCGATCGAGTGCACATCCCATATCGACCAAGAAGTACTCTGCAGCGCAACTACGATCGAGCGCACAAGCAGTGTGATCAAGTGCACATCCCACATCGACCAAGAAGTACTCTGCAGCACAACTGCGATCGAGTGCACATGCGATCAAGCGCACTAAGACTGCGATCGAGCGCACTCGGGTAGTATCCCACATCGGTTAGAAAACACATATCACTCCGGGAGTTTTCCTATATAAGACCCACTCCACTTCAGCTTTAGGCATCAATCGGAACTAATCTGAAAACATCAGAGAATGAATCCAGAGGGCCTTTAGGAGCAATCCGAAGTACGCTTTTGGAAGGCAAGCTGAGGAATCGCCGAAACTTTCACTACCAAGGAGGAGATGATCATTGAGAGGCCGGAGGCAACTCAAGGAAGCATGAGCTCCATGGCCGGCTAGTCTCCAAGCAAGGCGAAGGGATGAATCCCTAGGTGTAGTTGTTCTTATTTTCCTTTATTTGATTCAGTTGTAGTTCGTATTATTTTCATTAAACATTGTTATGTTTTATTCTTTAATTTAATTAGTATATTTTTTATTAGTCCAATGATTGCATGCTTCTTTTCCATATAAGTCTAGTCATGCTCTTCTTATATGTATCTGTTTGGGTGTGATTGAGTCTGGTAGATCTCTTTTATAGATTTGTCCATTGCTGCAGTATTTTCATTTAGATATATCGTCGTCTTTTGATAATTTATAAGTTAGGTCATGTGTGCTTGAAATTAAAGAATAATTCATATCAATTACATTAGGGTTTATACATGCGCTTTAATTGAATATTTGCTAATTGCCTGTTTTTGATATGAAACTTGCAATCGAGATAAAAACAACTGAATCAAGTTAGGATTAGAGCAACGAACCTAGGGAGGATTTTCAGAACCTTGTTGTTTCTTTATTTATTTTTCATTTACATTTACACAATTTTTCTCACATTATTTCATTATCAAAACTCAAAAATCTTTCGTTTAACTTTTATCGTTTGTTTTAAGGTTCGCACATTTTATTTTGTAATTAACTTGTTTCCCTGTGGAATCGACACCCCAAAGTTGTACTACAATAACCACATTACATTTTGGGCGTAATCAAATTTTGGCACTGTTGCCGGGGAAACGCGCTTAAGTACAAGGAAGCTTGTCAACTTTGAGTGTGACGGTAGATGAATCATAAATATTTTTCTTTTTAGCAGTTTGTAAATACGATAATATTGTTCCTTTCCCTTAGTTTTGATTTTTAGATTTATTTTGTTTTATTTATTTCCTCTCTGATTCATTTGGTGTATGCTTAGACCGAGAGATTTGCGAGGTAGATTCATTAGAGGACCCGAACTAGAATTACCCTCTCCTTCCGAGTCTGATAGTGAAACCTTGCCTAGATCAATTAATAGTGGAAACCCAAATGAGAATTTAGAGGATTTTGTTAACATGGCCGATAACCTTAATGAGAATGTTTCTAGGACACTTTAGGATTACCTCCACCCTACACGCAAAGCCACACCATCATGTTTCTAGCCAATACTCGCCAATTAGATCTTAAACCAGGGATGATTCAATCACTCCCTACATTTCATGGCTTGGATAATGAAAATCCATATGTGCATATTAGAGAGTTTGAGGAAGTAGTTGCGACTTTTCATAGTCAAGATGAAACCGATGACATTGTGAGGCTTAAGTTCTTTCCTTTCACTTTGAAGGATAGAGCTAAGAGTTGGCTATACTCACTAAGACCACGATCTATTAGGTCGTGGACTGAGATGACTCGGGCTTTCTTTAATAAATACTTTCCCCAACATAAGACCAATGCTTTAAAAAGACAAATCTCCACCTTTGCACAAAAGGACAGCGAGACTTTGTATCAGTCTTGGTAGAGATTTAAGGAGTTGTTGAGTATGTGTCCTTATCATGGGTATGAGAATTGGCGTTTAGTGAGCTATTTCTATGAGGGTCTTACCTATAGAGAACGCCAATTTGTAGAGATGATGTGTAATGGTGGGTTCTTGGAGAACCTGATGAGGCCATAGAGTACCTCAATGAGCTTGCTAAAAAAGCTCACACTTGGACTGGACCTAGTGCTACTGAGAGCACAAATAGGTCACGACCTATAGAGAACCCAAATGGTGGTGGAATTTACCATCTTAGGGAAGAGGATAACCTTAAGGCCAAGGTCGAGATGCTCACTAGAGAACTAGAGGTATTAAAGACTAAGAGCTTAAAGCCAACACATGTGGTTAATCATGCAAAATCTTTTGAACCGTGTTTTGTGTGAGGCGGGGTAGATCATCTCGCCCAAGATTGTCCCACATTTACTAAGATGAGAGGGATGTATAAGAAACAATGTAATGCCTTAGGCATGTACACGAAGCCTTCTACACCCTTCTCTAATACCTATAATCTGAGATGGCGAAATCACCCCAATTTCAGCTGGAAATCTGAAAACCAGCAGCTTGCACAACCCCCTGCACCTTATCATGAACCATATCATGCACCTGTATCTTCTAGGAGTCCTTTAGAAAACACTTTGAATGCTTTTATTGAGGCACAGGGTAAGACTAATCAAAGGCTTGAATATTTAATTGTGTAGGTTGTTGAAGAATATAAAGAGATAAAGAGCCAAGGGTCCAAGTTAATGAGCTACTTGAGTGTGACTGAGCGAGGTAAGTTCCCTTCTCAAGCTCAGTTCACATCTCATGGTCAGCACTTGGTGCAACAGAATGTGAAGGAGGTGAATGCCATTGAGATAGTAAGTGATAAGTTATTACACATCCCAACAATGAAAAAATCAGAGGATGTTGACGAAAGCCACCAAGCATACATGATAGACTCATTCATGAAAAAGGTCCAACACCTTAATCCATTGGAGTCCACCCTCACTCATGGCTTCACAAGAGCATATATCGAGCCAAAATTTGCGGGTGTTACTGATGACATCCTTGAGGCCTCTCAAAAACATACAAGCACCAAATTTAGCAATGAAGCAGTGGCGGGTGCATTCAACCTATGTTTTTCTAGGAGGGAATAGGAGTGTCTGGCTGAAGAAGTAAAACTTAGCGCTCATGGGAGGCACCCTACAGCATATCCTTTTACTATTATTGTTTTTCTTTCTTGTTTATTATTCGCATTTTTTTCTGGTTTCCAGTTTTACTTTAGTATTTATTTTTCAGGGACAAATAAATGAAACAGTTCAAATAATCGTGCACAAATTTCAACTCCACGCACTATTGGTTAAAAGGGGATTTTCCTTAACTTTGTTTTTTTTCATTGAAGACAATGCTTATCTTAAGTTGGGGGTGGAAGATACACATTTCTTATTGCATATCATTGAACTACTTGGTGTCATTTTTGTTTGTTTTTAGCATGTTTGGTGTTAGCCTTAGAGTCAATTTACATGTCAATGATATAAACTTAATTGAGATAGCAGATAGCATTTAGAAGAAATTAAATCTTGCTTCAGTTTGAAAATAATTTAAGTATCAATCTTCATTTGGTTTGAGACTCTAGTTTGTGGTAAGATTGTATGATTAGTCTAAAACATTTAGGGAAATTTTATGTGTGATTGTTTTATGAATACTTTTGTGGTCTTGACAAGCTCTAGAACTTACTTGATAATCACTTGAGGCAAATTCCTAGAATGAACACTACTTAGGATATGATATAGGCCATTTTTGAACCATTTGAGCCTTTCAAACCTACCATTGCTATATTTATCACTAGTCACCTATTTGAGCCTTTTTCTTGTAAAGAAAAATTGAGCCTTGTTTCTTTCGATAAACCATTTACTTACCTTTATGAGCCTAAAAATATTTTATCCTTACCTTTCTTTTAAAAGAACTTAGTTATACACATGTTGTGAGAAGCACTTAAAAGGAGTAAGGGTGGAAATATGAAAAAATATCACTACTGCAACCCAAGTACATTAAAGGAGATAAGTTAGGGGTTGTGGAAAAGAAAAGAAAAAAAACTGAAAAAGAAGGTGAATGGTTATGTGCCAAAATAAAAAATAAAAAAAATGAACTATGGAAAAGAAAGAAGAAAGAAAGAAAAGAAAAAAAAATGGTAATTTGTTAAAAGAAATGCTCGAAAAGTGGTTGAAAGAGTTGGGTGTTGAAGTAAGGTTATCCAATGCTTAAAGAGTTGTGTTCAAAACTAAGAGATTAAGTTCTTCTACTTGTTGAATCCTTCCCGTTCTTTCTTAACCTTTACCTTAGCCTAACGTTACAAGCTTATTAAAGACCTTTTGATCCAATGTAGTGTGATTTTTCTACAATAGTAGAGAGTGATTTGAAAAGTGAGCCTATGGAGCTTGTTTTTGTGATTGACGTCACGAAATTTATTATGTTTTTAGAGGCAAAGACTTGTATTCATGAATGTTATGCATAAAATCATCCGGGTGTTTGGATTAATGTATTGTGATAAGATGAATGTTAAGAGTCAATAATGATTTTAAGATTGATGTTTGGATTATTTTTGGACTTGAGTGATATTTAATGATACTATGTGCCGTAGGCTATGTGCAATTTTTGAGACAAAAGTGAATTACTCTTGGTTTAACACTAATATTGCTTTTCATTTACTTTGATTCCCACCGTAGAATTCATCCTTTGTTTTTGTTTGAATTACTAGGGACTAGCAATAAGCTAGTTGGGGGTTGTGATGAGAGTCATAAAATACTTCTCAACAGTTGTTAATTGTTAGCATTTTAGGATTGATCTCGGTCTTTATTGCACTTTTATGTGTTAATAACTCTAAAGTAACATTATTGGACCACTGACTTATTTCAGTGCAATTTTCAGGTACTTTGAGTTTAAAAGAGAAAAAGAAGCGATCGTTGCTTAAAAGGCCAAGATCCCATGCTTCTGGAAGGACAAGATGGACTGCTACCAGTACTGCGATTGAGTGCACAAGCAGTGCGATCGAGTGCACATCCCACATCGACCAAGAAGTACTCTGCAGCGCAATTGCGATCAAGCGCACAAGCAGTGCGATCGAGCGCACATCCCACATCGACCAAGAAGTACTTTGCAACGCAACTGCGATCGAGCGCACCAACTAGCGATCGAGCGCATATGCGATCGAGCGCACTAAGGCTGCGATCGAGCGCACTCGGGCAGTATCCCACATCGGTTAGAAAACACATATCACTCCGGGAGTTTGCCTATATAAGACCCACTCCTCTTCAGCTTTAGGAATCAATCGGAACTCATCTGAAATCATCAGAGAGTGAATCCAGAAGGCCTTTAGGAGCAATCCAGAGGGCCTTTAGGAGGAATCCGAAGTATACATTTGGAGGGCAAGCTGAGGAATCACCGAAGCTTTCGCTACCAAGGAGGAGATGATCGTTGAGAGGCCGAAGGCAACTCAAGAAAGCATGAGCTCCATGGTCGGCTAGTCTCCAAGCAAGGCAAACGGATGAATCCCTAGGTGTAGTTGTTCTTATTTTCCTTTATTTGATTCAGTTGTAGTTGGTATTATTTTCATTAAACATTGTTATGTTTTATTCTTTAATTTAATTAGTAGATTGTTTGTTAGTCTGGTGATTGCATGCTTCTTTTCCATATAAGTCTAGTTATGCTCTTCTTATGTGTATATGTTTGGGTGTGATTGAGTCCTGTAGATCTCTTTTATAGATTTATCCATTGATGCGGTATTGTCATTTAGATATATCGTCATCTTTTGATAATTTATAAGTTAGGTCATGTGTGCTTGAAAGTAAAGAATAATTCATATCAATTACATTAGGGTTTATACATGTGCTTTAATTGAATATTTGTCGATTGCCTGTTTGGGATGTGAAACTTGCAATCGAGATAAAACAACTGAATCAAGTTAGGATTAGAGCAACGAACCTAGGGAGGATTTTCGGAACCTTGTTGTTTCTTTATTTATATTTCGTTTACATTTACACAATTTTTCTCACATTATTTCATTATCAAAACTCAAAAATCTTTCATTTAACTTTTATCGTTCGTTTTAAGGTTCACACATTTTTTTTGTAATTAACTTGGTTTCCTGTGGAATCGACACCCCAAAGCTGTACTACAATAACTGTGTTATGTTTTGGGTGTAATCAATACCTTATTTTGCACATGGCATCTAGAATGAAAGATGTTTTCTCGCTGCACTTCGTTATCTTCTTTGATTTGCACACTTAGAGCTCTCTTTGCAACCAACAATTCTCCTTGGGCAACGTATTCCTCATCACTCGCATCCTCCAATGGTGGGATAGATTCGGTATCTTCTTCGCCCTCGGTTCCAATTTAACCCTTATCTTGCAATACCATGACTCTTTTGTTCGGACATTGGCTTGCTATGTGACCCCTACTTTGGCATTTAAAACACTTAATATCACGATTTCTAGTGGTAGAAGAATCAGTTTTACCTTGATTTCCATGGCTTGTACTTTCTTGCTTTTGCTCGGTTTTGGGCTTGGCCGTGGCTTGCTTCACAAAATTTGGCCTCCAAGATGAACCCAAGTTAGGGTTTTGTCGTGTACTGTTGCCCCTCCTCTTGAGTTGGTTCTTGATTTTGATAGCCATGTGCACCATATCTTCTAACTCCACATAATGATGCAACTCCACCGAATTAGCAATTTTCAGGTTCAAACCAGCCAAGAACCTAGCCAAAGTAGCCTCTCAGTCCTCCTCTACATTTGCTCGGATCATAACTACTTCCATCTCTTTATAATAATTCTCCACACTCTGACTACCTTGTGTAAGACTTTGCAATTTTTGGTACAACTCACGGTAGTAATGGCTTGGAACAAACCGTTTCCTCATCACGGTTTTCATCTCCTCCCAAGTCTCTATTGGACTCTCTCTATTTCTCCTCCTGTTTAACACTAATTGATCCCACCAAACCATCGTATAGTCAAAAAATTCAATGGCTGCAAGTTTAACCTTTTTAAGCTCGGAATAATTATGACAATCAAACACTAATTCTATCTTCTTCTCCCACTCAAGGTAAGCTTTAGGATTGTTTTTGCCTTGAAACAATGAAATCTTCATCTTAACACTACCCAAGTTATTATCTTCCCGATTCCTAGCTTCTCTACCTCGACCACCAAATCTCCTATGGCTAACAACCGATTCTCGATCATCTTCTTCATCAAATCCATTCCCATAATACTCTTCATCTTCAACTCTCTCTCCCTTCTACGCATATTAGGAGCATTTTGTTGCTGCCACACATGTGCATTCTCTACCCGATTTATCCGTTCATGAACCTGTTCCATCTCTGTTCTCAATACTCTCCTCATCTCACCCATTAAAGCCTCCATGAGCAACTTCGGATCACCCTCTCACGACGTATCTCCGGAATTATTTTTGTTCTTGTTGTCTGACATGTTTGCTGCAAAAACAAAGTTAGAGAAAAAAAAAGGAACAAAAGAACCCAACACACTCCCTCATATATTTCACTCAAGAATGAGCCACTCAATTTCACTCGTGTTTTTACACAAAAATCATATTTGCTTTTACCCTCTTATGTGCTTACCACTCTTTCCTTTTTCCACTCGTAATAATCCTCTATAAGTTCTTATCAAACTAACCGAACAAGTATCAAAGTTTCTAGCAACAATTCACCAATAACTCACAAAGAAATTCGGATTTAAAGGCTAGAACACAAGGAAACAAGGATGAGAAATTGAAACAAGAATTGAAAGGATTGAATCTAAATATCACACACCTATTTTTTCAATTTTTTTTTTCACTTTTTTTTTTTATGAATCAAAACAAAAGATAAGCAAACCTGCAACTAGAAGTCTCTGATACCAACTGATATGATTCACGCCAAGAACTAAGAAATTTATGGATCAAGAAGACTTCCAAGATCGTCTAGAAGCAGATTTATGTGAGACCACGACCCGTTGCTTATATTGAAGCAAGAACCTTGGTATAATGAAGACGCCACAATCAATTATGGAAGAATTGATTGATAAGTCGAAGATGAATGCCACAAAGACTCCGATAAGTTCAAAAGTTCTAAAAGAACCAAAGACAATTTTCTCTCCAAAAGTATGAATCAAATCTGAATTGTCTTATTCCAAAAAGCTAATGGTTATTTAAATACATGAGAATTCATAACCAATTAGAAAAAGGAAACTAAGAAAGAGGAAATAAACCTAAATAGAATTCTGGTAGGAATAGGAAACTAAGAAATAGGAAATAAACCCAAATAGAATTCTGGTACCTAAAATCCAAATAAAGAATGTACTTAACTGGGCATGCAAGCCTTACAATTCAGCAATTAAATTAATAAGGAAACATTTAAGAAAATGTAATTTCCAAAAATTGCAGCCAACCCTTGATGAGCCAATAAAAACGAGTAAGTCTCCAATTTTTGGAAACTAAGATTTTAATTCACAATCTTGAGTCGCTAGATTATTCCAAAGCTTGAATTATGGAAGCCCATCCTTGTGGATCACGTATAGCATCATCCTTGGGCCCCCAAAGATGGTTCTTAGCCTAAATGTGTTGAATCAGCCCATTGAGAGTTTCCTTGAACCTTTTACCTCGAGCCTTTGCAACTGGACTAGTTAGAACTTGAATAGAAAGATGCCATTTGTTAGCCGTGTCCTCATCAGACTGGTACAACTCTTTCAATCACCTCATATGGCCCCACAAATCTTGAGATCAACTTTCTCTTCTTTTTAAACCTCAATACACCCTTCCACGGAGATATCTTCAAAATTACTCAGTCATCAACCTGAAACTCAAGAGGTCATCTTCTATTATCAACATATCCCTTTTGTTTGTTTTATGTTGCTCTAAGCTTCTCTCTAACAAGTTTAATCATCTCAGTAGTCAAATTTATCATTTCTGGACCAAATATCTTTCTTTCTCCAACTTCTTCCCAAGATACAGGAGTTCTACACCTTCTACCATATAAAGCCTCAAATGATGCCATCCCAATACTAGTTTGATACTGATTATTGTATGCAAACTCGATCAAAGGTAAATAAGCATCCCAGCTCACTAAGAAACTCAATACACTTGCCCTTAGCATATCTTCTAGTATTCTAATGATTCTCTCTATCTGCTCATCAGTTTGTGGATGAAAATATGTACTAAACTGCAATTTCATACCTATAGCTTCTTGGAAACCCCTCCAAAATCTAGAAGTAAATCTAGAATCTCTTTCTGATACAATGCTCAAAGGTACTCCATGTAATCTTACAACCTCCTCTACATACAATTTAGCTAACTTTTTGATATGATCCATGCCAAGAACTAAGAAATTAATGGATCAAGAAGACTTCCAAGATCGTCTAGAAGCAGATTTATGTGAGACCGCGACCCATTGTTTATATTGAAGCAAGAACCTTGGTATAATGAAGACTAAGACCGCGACCCGTTGCTTATATTGAAGTAAGAACCTTGGTACAATGAAGACGCCACAATCAATTATGGAAGGATTGATTGATAAGTTGAAGATGAACGCCACGGAGACTCCAATAAGTTCAGAAGTTCCAAAAGAACCAAAGAGAATTTTCTTTCACAAAGTATGAATCAAATCTGAATTGTCTTATACCAAAAGGCCAATGGCTATTTAAATAAATAAGAATTTGTAACTAATTAGAAAAAAGAAAACTAAGAAATAGAAAATAAACCTAAATAGAATTCTGGTAGGAATAGGAAACTACGAAAAAGAAAATAAACCTAAATAGAATTCTGGTAACCTAAAATCCAAATAAGGAAAGTACCTAACTTGGCATGCAAGCCTCATAATTCAGCAATTAAATTAATAAGGAAACAATTAAAAAAAAGTAATAAGTAAAATTGCAGTTTGCCATTTTCCTTGATGAGCCAACCAAAATGAGTAAGTCTCCAATTTTGGGAAACTAAGATTTTAATTCACCATCTTGAGTTGCTGGATTATTCCAAAGCTTGAATTACGGAAACTCGTCCTTGTCGATCATGTATAGCATCATCCTTGGGCCCCCAAAGATGGTTCTTAGCCCAAATGTGTTGAATCAGCCCATTGAGAGTTTCCTTGAACCTTTTTAGCTCAAGCCCTTGTAACTGGTCCAATTGGAACTTGAATAGGAAGATGTCATTTGTTAGCCGTGTCCTCATCATTCCCCTCCTCTTGAAAAAGATTTGTCCTCAAATCATCACCTACATCAAAAGGTCTTAAATCAGAAACATTGCAAGTGGTACTAACATTGTACTCACCTGGCAAACCTAATTTGTATACCTTGTCATTGATGAGCTCAATGACAGAAAAAGGCCCATCTCCTTTAGGAAGTAACATTGAATGCTTTTGTGCTGGAAATCTTTCTTTCCTCATGTGTAACCAAACCCAATATCTGGGTTGAAAAATCAGCTGTTGGTGACCTTTAATCAATTAGAACGACTTCTCTTGCTCGTCTCCCCATTTGAATCCAACATTCTTCTTGATGACTTTGGTAAGTGGTGCGGCAATACTGCTAAAGTCTTTCACGAACCTCCTGTAAAAACTAGCAAGGCCATGAAAACTACAAACTTGACCTACACTCGTGGCACTTAGCCATTCTTTAATCGCACGGATCTTCTCTTCATCAACCTGTATTCCTTGTGCACTCACAAAAAAACCAAGAAACACAAGCTTATCAGTGCAAAAGGTGCACTTCTTCAAGTTAGCAAACAACTTCTCTTTTCTAAGCACATCCAAAACTGATTTTAAATGCACAACATGATTATCTAAGTTTGTGCTATTAATGAGAATATCATTAAAATAAACAATAATGAATCTGACTATAAAAGCTCGCGAAACATGGTTCATTAATCTCATGAAGGTACTTGGTGCATTTGTTAGTCCAAATGGCATAACTAACCAATCATATAAACCATATTTCATTTTAAAAGCAGTTTTCCATTCATCACCCTCTTTCGTTCTTATTTGATGATATTCACTTTTTAATTCAATCTTAGAAAATACACATGCACCATGTAGGTCATCTAGTATATCATCTAAACGAGGAATAGGATGTTGACAGTTTACCATTATATTGTTGACTGCTCAGCAATCAACACACATTCTCCACGTCCCATCCTTGTGAGGAACCAAAATCACCGGAACAGCGCACGAGCGCATGCTTTCTCTTACATACCCCATTTCCATCAATTCACTAACCTGCCTTTGTAGCTCCTTTGTCTCCTCGGGATTGCTTCGATAGGTTGGTTGGTTTGGAATTGTAGCACCGGGCACGAAATCAATTTGATGTTCAATTCCTCGAATAGGAGGTAAGCCATGTGGAATCTCCTCGGGAAAGATATCATCAAACTCCTGTAAAAGAGAAACAATAGAACTAGGCAAGGATGAGTCAAATTGGTTAGTGTTTAATGACTCTTTGTACAAAAGTACAATCATTAGCTGATTTAAAATCATCACTCTTTTTATTTCACTCGTTCTTGCATAGAAATTTATTTTTCTCTCAATGGCTGAATCAGCTCTCTTATTTTCTCTCTCAATTTTTCCAGCCTCTCTCATTTTTTCTTTTTGATTTTCATTCGTTCTCTTTTTCTCACTCTCTTTCGTTTGCTCACTCTCTTTTTGTAACCTCACTTGATCTTCATAAACCTGCTTTGGTGTCAAAGGAACTAGAGTGATTGTTCTTTGATTTCTTACAAACGAATATTTGTTGGTGAAGCCATCATGCTTAACACGTGGATCGAATTGCCATGGCCGGCCTAGTAACAGTCCAGCTTGCATCGGAACAACATCACACAAAATTTTATTTTCATATTTTCCAATACGAAAGGAAACTAACACCTGTTTGTTCACCCTTACTTCACCACTATTGTTGAGCCATTGCAACTTGTAAGGCCGAGGATGTTTAATTGTTGGCAGCCCTAATTTCTCAACCATTGTAGTGCTAGCAACATTAGTACAACTACCTCCATCAATAATCGCACTACATACCTTGTTTTTCACGTGGCATCTAGTATGAAAGATGTTTTCTCGCTGTACTTCATCATCTTCTTTGATTTGCAAACTTAGAGCTCTCCTTGCAACCAACAATTCTCCTTGGGCAGTGTATCCCTCATCTTCAACTCTCTCTCCCCTAGGTTGAACTCTCTCCCTCCTACGCATATTCGGAGTGTTTTGTTGCTGCCCCACACATGCATTCTCTACCCGATCTATCTGCTCATGAAACTGTTCAATCTCTGTTCTCAATGCTCTCCTCATCTCACCCATTAAAGCCTCTATGGGCAACTTCGGGTCAACCTCTCCCGACATATCTCCGGAATTATTTTGTTCTTGTTGTCTGACATGTTTGCTGCAAAAACAAAGTTAGAAAAAAAAAGAACAAAAGGACCTCACACACTCCCTCACGTGTTTCACTCAAAGAATGAATCACTCAATTTCACTCATGTTTTTACACAAAAATCAGATTGGCTTTTACCCTCTTATGTGCTCACCACTCTTGCCTTTTTTCACTCATAATAATACTCTATAGGTTTTTATCAAACTAACCGAACAAGTATCAAAGTTTCCAGCAAAAATTCACCAATTACTCACAAAGAAGTTCTGATTTAAAGGCTAGAATACAAGGAAACAAGAATTGAAAGGTTTGAATCTAAATATCACACACTTTTTTTTCACACTTTTTTTTTAACTGAAAATTCGTTCTTTTTTTACTTTTGTTTTTTTTCACCTTCTTTTTTTGGAATCAAATCAAAAGATAAGCAAACCTGCAACTAGAAGGCTCTGATACCAACTGATATGATCCACACCAAGAACTAAGAAATTGATGGATTAAGAAGACTTCCAAGATTGTCTAGAAGCAGAATTATGTGAGACTGCGACCCGTTGTTTATGTTGAAGCAAGAACCTTGGTATAATGAAGACTGAGACTACGACCCATTGCTTGTATTGAAGCAAGAACATTGGTATAATGAAGACGCCACAATCAATTATGGAAGGATTGATTGATAAGTCAAAGATGAATGCCACGGAGACTCTGATATGTTCAAAAGTTCTAAAAGAACCAAAGAGAATTTTCTCTCACAAAGTGTGAATCAAATCTGAATTGTCTTATTCCAAAAAGCCAATGGCTATTTAAATACATGAGAATTCGTAACCAATTAGAAAAAGGAAAACTAAGAAACAGGAAATAAACCTAAATAGAATTCTGGTAACCTAAAATCCAAATAAGGAAAGTACCTAACTTGGCATGCAAGCCTTATAATTCAGCAATTAAATTAATAAGGAAACAATTAAAAAAAAAGGTAATAGGTAAAATTGCAGCCTGCCATTTTCCTTGACGAGCCTACCAAAACGAGTAAGTCTCTAATTTTGGGAAACTAAGATTTTAATTCACCATCTTGAGTTGCTGGATTATTCCAAAGCTTGAATTATGGAAACTCATCCTTGTCGATCACGTACATCCTTGGGCCTCGAAAGATGGGTCTTAGCCCAAATGTATTGAATCAGCCCATTGAGAGTTTCCTTGAACCTTTTAGCTCGAGTCCTTGTAGCTGGTCCAATTGGAACTTGAATAGAAAGATGTCATTTGTTAGCCGTGTCCTCATCACTCCCCTCCTCTTGAAAAGGATTTATCCTCAAATCATCACCTACATCAAAAGGTCTTAAATCATAAACATTGAAAGTGGTACTAACGTTGTACTCACCTGGCAAACCTAATTTGTATGCCTTGTCGTTGATGCGCTCAAGGATAGGAAAAGGCCCATCTCCTTTAGGAAGTAACATTGAACGCCTTTGTGCTGGAATTCTTTCTTTCCTCATGTGTAACCAAACCCAATGTTCAAGTTGAAAAATCAGCTGTTGGCGACCTTTAATTAATTAGAATGCCTTCTCTTGCTCGTCTCCCCATTTGAATCCAACGTTCTTCTTGATGACTTTGGTAAATTGTGCGGCAATACTACTAAAGTCTTTCACGAACCTCCTGTAAAAACTAGCAAGGCCATGAAAACTACGAACTTGACCTACACTCGTGGGACTTGGCCATTCTTTAATCGCACGGATCTTCTCTTCATCAACTTGTATTCCTTGTGCACTCACAATAAAACCAAGAAACACAAGCTTATCGGTGCAAAAGGTGCACTTCTTCACGTTAGCAAACAACTTCTCTTTTCTAAGCACATCCAAAACTGATTTTAAATGCACAACATGATCATCTAAGTTTATGCTATTAATGAGAATATTATCAAAATAAAGAACAATGAATCTACCTATAAAAGCTCACAAAGCATGGTTCATTAATCTCATGAAGGTACTTGGTGCATTTGTTAGTCCAAATGGCATAACTAACCACTCATATAAACCATATTTCGTTTTAAAAACAATTTTCCATTCATCACCCTCTTTCATTCTTATTTGATGATATCCACTTTTTAATTCAATCGTAGAAAATACACATGCACCATGCAGGTCATCTAGTATATCATTTAAACGAGGAATAGGATGTCGACACTTTACTGTTATATTGTTGACTGCTCAATAATCAATGCACATTCTCCACATCCCATCCTTTTTAGGAACCAAAATCACCAGAACAGTGCACGGGCTCATGCTTTCTCTTACGTACCCCGTTTCCATCAATTCACTAACCTGCCTTTGTAGCTCCTTTGTCTCCTCGGGATTGCTTCGATAGGCTAGTTGGTTTGGAATTGTAGCACCAGGCACGAAATCAATTTGATGTTCAATTCCTCAAATAAGAGGTAAGCCATGTGGAATCTCCTCGGGAAAGATATCATCAAACTCCTGTTAAAAAGAAACAATAGAACTAGGCAAAGATGAGTCAAATTGGTTAGTGTTTAACGCCTCTTTGTACAAAAGTACAATCATTGGCTGATTTAAAATCATCGCTCTTTTTATTTCACTCGTTCCTGCATAGAAAATTGTTTTTCTCTTATAAACCTGCTTTGGTGTCAAAGGAACTACAGTGATTGTTCTTTGATTTCTTACAAACGAATATTTGTTGGTGAAGCCATCATGCTTAACACGCCGATCGATTTGCCATGGCCGACCTAGTAACAACTGTCCAGCTTGCATCAGAACAACATCAAACAAAACTTTATCTTCATATTTTCCAATACGAAAGGAAACTAACACCTGTTTGTTCACCCTTACTTCACCACTATTATTGAGCCATTGCAACTTGTAAGGCCAAAGATGTTTAATTGTTGGCAACCCTAATTTCTCAACCATTGTAGTGCTAGCAACGTTAGTACAACTACCTCCATCAATAATTACACTACATACCTTGTTTTGCATGTGGCAACTAGTATGAAAGATGTTTTCTCGTTGTACTTTGTCATCTTCTTTGATTTGCACACTTAGAGCTCTCCTTGCAACCAACAATTCTCCTTGGGCAGTGTATCCCTCATCTTCAACTCTCTCTCCCCTAGGTTGAACTCTCTCCCTCCTACGCATATTAGGTGAGTTTTGTTGCTGCCCCACACGTACATTCTCTACCCGATCTATCTGCTCATGAACCTGTTCTATCTCCATTCTCAATGCTCTCCTCATCTCACCCGTTAAAGCCTCCATGGGCAACTTCGGGTCAACCTCTCCCGACATATCTCCAGAATTATTTTTGTTCTTGTTGTCTGACATGTTTGCTGCAAAAACAAAGTTAGAAAAAAAAAGGAACAAAATAACCTCACACACTCCCTCACGTGTTTCACTCAAAGAATTAATCACTCAATTTCACTCATGTTTTTACACAAAAATCATAGTGGCTTTTACCCGTTTATGGGCTCACCACTCTTGCCTTTTTTAACTCGTAATAATCCTCTATAGGTTTTTATCAAACTAATCGAACAAGTATCAAAGTATGCAGCAACAATTCACCAATAATTTATAAAGAAGTTCGGATTTAAAAGCTAGAATACAAGGAAACAAAGATGAGAAATTGAAACAAGAATTGAAAGGTTTGAATCTAAATATCACACTTTTTTCACTTTTTTTTAATTGGAAATTCGTTCTTTTTTTTAATTTCACTTTTTTTTTTTTTACTCCAATCAAAAGATAAGCAAACCTGCAACTAGAAGACTCTGATACCAACTGATATGATCCACGCCAAGAACTAAGAAATTGATGGATCAAGAAGACTTCCAAGATTGTCTAGAAGCAGATTTATGTGAGACCGCGACTCGTTGTTTATATTGAAGCAAGAACCTTGGTATAATGAAGACTGAGACCGCGATCTGTTGCTTATATTGAAGCAAGAACCTTTGTATAATGAAGACACCACAATCAATTATGGAAGGATTGATTGATAAGTCGAAGATGAACGCCACAGAGACTCTGATAAGTTCAGAATTTCTAAAAGAACCAAATAGAATTTTCTCTCACAACGTATGAATCAAATCTAAATTGTTTTATTCCAAAAAGGCAATGGCTATTTAAATACATGGGAATTCGTAACCAATTAGAAAAAGGAAAACTAAGAAATAGGAAATAAACCTAAATAGAATTCAAGTAGGAATAGGAAACTATGAAAAAGGAAATAAACCTAAATAGAATTCTAGTAACCTAAAATTCAAATAAGGAAAGTACCTAACTTGGCATGCAAGCATTATAATTCAGCAATTAAATTAATAAGGAAACAATTAAAAAAAAGTAATAGATAAAATTGCAGCCTGCTATTTTCCTTGATGAGCCAACCAAAATGAGTAAGTCTCCAATTTTGGGAAACTAAGATTTTAATTCACCATCTTGAGTTACTAGATTATTCCAAAGCTTGAATTATGGAAACTCATCCTTGTCAATAACGTATAGCATCATCTTTTGGCCTCTAAAGATGGTTCTTAGCCCAAATGTGTTAAATCACCCATTGAGAGTTTCCTTGAACCTTTTAGCTTGAGCCCTTGTAACTGGTCCAATTGGAACTTGAATAGGAAGATGCCATTTGTTAGTCGTGTCCTCATCACTTTTCAGGACTCCAGGTAGTTTTAATAGGAAGAAAATACGAAGACTTAGAAAATCTATCCACTATAACCCATACAGCATCATGACCTCTCTGGGTATGGGGAAATCCAAAAACAAAATTCATGCTCACATTCTCCCATGGCCATTCAGGTACCGCAAAAAGTTGTAATGAACCTGTTAGATGTCTATTCTCAAACTTCACTTGTTTATAAGTCAAACATCTAGAAATATACTCAGCTACATCCTTCTTCATCCCTGACCACCAATAATTATGTCATAACCCCTTGCATATCTTATTATTACTCGGGTGCATAGAATATATAGAATCATGAGCCTCTCTTAGTATCACCTTTCTCATCTCCACATCATTGGGAACACAAAATCTATGTCCCAATACCACCATATCATCTTCTCTAATTCTAAACCCAGTCGGCTTCCCACTAAATATTTCCTGTCTAATCTTCTCTACCCCTTCATCTCTACTCTGCATTTGTAATAAGCAATCAATAATAGGAGATTATACGACCATATATGCCATCAATACTCCTCTATCACCGATACTCAACTACATTCTCATTTCTTTCAGTTCTATTATCAAGCTAATATTATGACTCCCAATAGCAGCTAATCTCCTTGTAGACTTTCTACTCAATGCATCGGCTACTACATTAGCCTTTCTTGGATGATAATGAATTATAAAATTATAATCACTAATCAACTTTATCCACCTCCTCTACCTCAAATTCAAATCTTTCGGGGTAGATAAATGCGTCAAACTTTTATGATCAGTAAAAATTTCACAAGTGGCTCCATACAGATGATGTCTCCAAATCTTCAAAGCAAAAACTATGATAGCCAATTCTAAATTATGGGTCGGGTAATTCCTCTCATGATTCTTCAATTGCCTAGAAGCATAAGCTATAACTCTCACATGTTGCATCAATACACATCCCAACCCCTGATGTGATGCATCACTATATACCACAAATCCTTCATCACTAGAAGAAAGCACTAATACCGAAACAGTAGTCAATTTCTCTTTCAACAGCTGGAAACTCCTCTCATATTCTTCTGACCACCTAAACTTCACTTCCTTCCTGGTCAGTCTAATAATTGGTCCAGTAATCATAGAAAAATTCTGGATATACCTCCTATAATAACCAACCAACCCCAAAAAAGCTTCTAATTTCAGTTACACTAGTGGGTTTTTCCTAATTCAACACTGCATCTACTTTCTAAGGGTTAACTGTTATCCCAAGAAAGCTATTCACTCAACCAAAAATCACACTTAGAGAACTTTGCATATAATTTATCTCTCCTCAGAATTTCCAACACCTACCTCGTTATGAGGTTCACAGTATGTAATCAATCATTCAGATAATTCTTATCATATCACACTTTCATATTTCTTTCTCATCATATCTGTCTCTCTGTGAGACTCATTCATCGATCAATAAATTTACAATCAAGAATAACACTTTAACATCTCAAGCAATAATAATCAATATTTAAAACAAATGCAATGCATGAATTTAAATTATATTATTATTTGGGAATGTCTTCCCACATGTCGACATGTTTTATCTTTGACCGATTGCCTTCCCGGTTCTTTTATTTCTAGCATATACCAGCTATCATGGTTTCATTTAGACCAACTACCTACCCAATTCTTTTATTTCCAACATATACCAGCTGTCATAGTTCTTTTACTTCATTTAGATCAGCTACCTTCCTATAAAAAATTATGGAAGACAAAATGCTTCTAAATTTTAAAATGCCTCATATAGAGCCGTACACGAGAAAATCGTGCCCAATAGACCACTTGAAAACCTTCAAGTCCCTAATCTTCTTCTACAGGCACTCGGAATCAATGATGTGTCATGTTTTCCCTGTAACTCTTCGAGAAACTGCGAGAACATGGTTCTCAAGATTATCTATAGGGTCAATAGAATCGTTTGATGAACTCAGATAAATGTTTGCAACACATTTCTTCATCAACCAAGGTCCTGAGAGAACTCTCGAAAGTCTGCTCAATATAACCTAGCATGTTGAAGAAAGCCTTCATGAATACATCTAGCGATTCACCTTGGCCATGGTACAAGTAAGGGACCTGGATTAGAGGGTAGCAGTCATGGCCTTCACTAATGGCCTCAAAGCCGCTGACTTCAGCCATTTCCTCTCCAGAAACCCCTTCTAGCCAAGGTAGGCGAGTTCGTAATCGTAAAAGAAGAACAAGCCTTCTGCAAGAGAAGAGAATAAGCTTTCATTGGCAAGAAAAAAAAAAAAAAACCTAAAGAACCAAGGACCATAGGCGAGTAGAAAAATGAGGACAAAACAATGTCCGAAAAGGTGAAAAGTCGGGAGCCCCTCGAGGATATAAGACCTACACACTTCTCATTACCTCAAAGGTAAACCTCCTGATGGAAATAGCCAACCAAGACATCATCATATAGCCCCATAAATTCATAACCACAGCCACGAAGAGAGATATGAGTTACTTCTGTCGCTTTCACAAGCAACGTGCGTATGATACAAATGAATACAAACATTTCAGATATGAGATCGAAAGTCTGATACAAAGAGAATACCTGAAAAAATTTGTGAAAACAGGGTCAAAAAGAAGCCTTGGACATATAAGCTAAAGACCAAGAAGTCTAAATCTGAAAGAAATGACTCGAACAAGACAAAGCCTGACTAGATGAGAGAATGATAAGAAATGATGGTCGCTCAAAAATAAGTTGGATAACACTCTCACAGTTGACGTTATCTAAACTATCTTTGGGCAGAACACGTCCAATAAAGAGTCCTCCAACACACGAAGGGCATACACCCACTTCGTAGGATCAATCGAATGACCAACAAAGAAAATACGAGTTGACCAAACCATCAACTTTTCAGATGAAGATCTTGAAGGAGTGATATTCCCACATGAAGACGTCATCGTTGTAACGCTGGTCATTTCAAACTTTACAATAGAAAGAATCTTGTTGGACAACGGGTCGTCCAAAGACATATTGTACTTCGATGCTTTCAAAAAGATGAAGTTGTCCAAAGACCACCTAAAACCAGCAATTTCCCCTTATACCGGTTCTTGGGTGATCTAGTTTATCCAAAATGGGGAATTGAGTTATTCGTGACAGCAAGGACATCACCTCATTAAATGATTATTCTAAGTATCTTTCTGGCCATAAATCTCCCTTCCTCCTATAATGCAATCCTCAGACGCCCAGAGATGAACACCATGAAAGCAGTAATTTCAATATACCATTTGAAGATGAAGTTTCCGATGGAGAACAGAGTATGAGAAGTGTAAGGAAACCAAACAGCGACCATAACATGTTACCTGGCCTCGCTAAAGGGGAATGATAGGGTCGGTGACCATCATATAAAAGATCTAGAGGACGACACCAAAACTCAAAAAGGAATATCTGTGGAGGAATTGATGGTAGTACCCCTCAAGGAAGAGGAGCCAGATAGGGTGGTACAAATCGGTGCAATGCTAGAAAGAAAACTTTGGACACGGTTAGTCTTATTTCTCAAAGAAAAGATAGACGTATTCGCCTGGTCTGCAGCAGACTTGCTTAGAATCGACCCAAAGAAAATGGTACACCGACTAAACATTGATCCCAATCAGAAGCCAGCCATTCAGAAGAAGTAAACATTCACGGCAGAAAGAAAGCAAGCCATCAACGCAGAGGTCAACAAGTTCTTGGAGGCAGGGTTCATTAAATAAATTGACTATCCCCAGTGCTTAGCCAATGTAATGATGGTAAAGAAAGAAAATGGGAAGTGGAGGATCTGTATAAACTTCATCGACCTAAACAAAGCATGTCCTAAACATAGTTTTCCATTACCAAGGATCGACTAACTAGTTAATGCGATTTCGGGGTATGAAATGTTGAGCTTCATGGATGTGTACTCAAGCAACAACCATATCAGAATGTATGAACCTGATCAGCCGAATACTGCCTTCATGACGAAAAAAGGCCTCTACTGCTATAACATAATGCCATTCGGGTTGAAAAATGCTGGAGCAACATACCAGAGGCTTATCAATAAATTGTTCAAAAATCATATTGGAAGAAACATGGAGGTATACATTGACGACATGTTGGTCAAAAGCAACCGAGTGGTATGCCACATAGCCGACCTTGAAAAATGCTTCTCAGAACTAAGAAAGCATCACATGAAGCTCAACCCTTCAAAATATGTATTTAGAGTAACATCAGAAAAAGTTTTTGGCTTTGTGGTCACTCAAAGAGGAATTAAGGCAAACTCCAAAAAAATCGAGGCAATCTCCGAGAAGCATGAAGGAAGTTCAACAACTCATTAGCTAGATAACAACGTTAGGGCACTTTATAACTAGATCAGAAGACAAATGCCTACTTTTCTTTAAGGCATTAAAAATATCTCAAACTTTCAGTGGACAGAGAGTGTCAGAGCTCATTCGAAGAACTAAAAAGGTACTTAAGTTCAAATCTCCTCTCAACCAAACCAAAGGAAGAAGAAAAACTCTACTTGTACCATGCAACCAGCGAAGTAGTTATTGCATCTGTCATTATGAAAGAGGAAGAAAAGGCACAAAGACCAATCTACTATGTGAGCAGAGTACTCCAAGATGCAGAGAAGTGATACCAATCTCTTAAAAATTTGGCATTCGCGGTAAATCATATCAACCTGATAATTGCGTCCCTACTTCCAATCATACCCCATCAGTGTCTTGACCGACTATCCTTTGAGGACCATACTCCAAAAACCTGACCTTTGGGGATGACTAATAAAATGGTTCGTAGAGTTGGGAGAGTTTGAGATCAAGATCAAACCTAGACATACAATCAAAGCCCATGCACTTGCTAACTTCATTATTGAGTGCAAGTTCCTTGAATGAGCACTGAAAAAGGCAAAAGAAGAGAAATAAGGAAAACAAACTTGGAAAATCTTGTGGATAGATCCTCTAACGATCGGGAAAACGGTGCAAGGCTAATTTTGGTAAGTCCCAACGAATTCATGGTAGAATATTCCCTACAGTTTGACTTAAAGGCATCAAACAATGAAGCCAAGTATGAGGCACTCCTCACCGGGTTAAAGTTGGCTTGGTCCTTTCTCATAAAAAATCTAGAAGTATTCAGCAACTCTCAGCTAGTAATAAGCCAAGTGACATAGGAGTATGAAGCAAAAGCAAAGCAATCGATGGTCATGTTCAAGGAAGTCAAAGTGAACCGAGTATCAAGAAAAAAGAATGCCAAGGTTGATGCCCTAGCACAACTCGCCTATTCCAGAACCTCTGAGCTCTCAAGAGTTGTATATGTCGAGGTCTTGTCAAAACTAAGTGTAAATGAAAAAGAGGTCATGAAAATCGATAACGAGCTTAGCTAGATGGATCTAATCATTAAATACATAATGGATGGTGAACTCTTAGAAGATAGAGTATAATGAGGACACAGTTAACAAATAGGAGGCGGATCCTATTCAAGTTCCAATTGGTCAAGTTACAAGGGCTCGAGTTAAAAGGTTCAAGGAAACTCTCAATGGGTTGAGTCAACACATTTAGGCTAAGAACCATCTTTGGGGACCCAAGGATGATGTTATACGTGATCCACAAGGATGGGTTTCCATAATTCAAGCTTTGGAATAATCTAGCAACTCAAGATTGTGAATTAAAATCTTAGTTTCCCAAAATTGGAGACTTACTCATTTTTGTTGGCTCATCCAGGAAAATGGTTGGCTATAATTTTTCTTATTACCTTTTCTTAAAATGTTTCCTTATTAATTTAATTACTGAATTATAAGGCTTACATGCCAAGTTAGATACTTTCCTTATTTAGATTTTAAGTTACCAGAATTTTAGTATGAAACCTATTCCTTAGTTTCTTTTTTCTAATTGGTTACGAATTCCTTAGTTTCCTTTTTCTAATTGGTTACGTATTCTCATGTATTTAAATAGCTATTGGATTTTTGGAATAAGATAATTTAGATTTGATTCATACTTTGTGAGAGAAAATTCTCTTTAGTTCTTTTAGAACTTCTGAACTTATCAGAGTCTCTGTGGCGTTCATCTTCGACTTATCAATCAATCCTTCCAAAATTGATTGTGGTGTCTTCATTATACCAAGGTTCTTACTTCAATATAAGCAATGGGTCGCGGTCTCAATGTAATACCCGTATTTGTAAAGTAAGGGTAAAGAAGTAAATTAATAAAGATGACATGAAGTTAAAAACAAAAATCTATGTGAAGGGTTTAGTAGTATTTGAATAAAGCAATTAAAAATAATAATAATAATAATAATAATTAATAAAAAAAAACAACAACAAAAACAAATTCTGGGACGTAAACATGCCAGAAGATTGAAAAGGTTAAGAGAAAAAAGTTGGAGAAAAGACAAAGAAAGGTAAAGTTTAAAATTTTAAAAAAAAAATGAACAGTAAAACGTGGCAGCAGGTGCTGCCAAGTTTCTGCATGGGTACCAAGTTTTTTTTTTAAGACTTGAATGCCTTAAAATAAAGCCTAGATGTGGAGGAAAGTTAGAGATGTTGGAGTGACTAAGCAAGCAACTTTAAAAGTTGCACAAGATATTTTGCCTATCAAACTTTTATATATAGGAAGTAGTTGTAAACTTAAAATTTCAATTATCAAACTAGTGAGTTTTCTTTCCACCACTATGTTTATCTAAACAATTGGGGGACTGAAAGAAAATTTGAAATAGAAAAGTTTTGAAAGGATTTACGGTGGAAAAATTACGAGAAGTTATCGGAAAAATTGAAGGTAATACCGTAATAATTATTTTGAATTTTTAGCATTTATGAAATTTCCTGAAAATCAAAGTGGGAATTTTCAAAGGGTGTGATTTATGAATAATTTAGGAAAATAATTAGAAATTTAATACTAATATTATGTCAGGTGTTGACAAACAACGACCGAAGGAAATTCTTGAGGGGAACGGGAAAGACAAAGAAGTGATCCACGGGTAATTGTAAGTACTACGTGGTGAGTTGAATTTACTTTAAGTAATCTAAATAAAAATCAAATAATTAGTAATAATATTAAAATTATTATTAGCTTATGTTTAGTAGTATATAAAAATTTAATTGATATGTAGGATATGAATATTGGACACGTAGAAAATTAATATGTGAAAATAAATATTATTAGAATAATGAGTTAACTTACTAATGATGGATAATGTGATTTTGACTAATTGGTGAATAAATTGATGTGATATATGAGGAGAAGAGAAATTGAAATTTACTAAACAGAAGGTTGAGGAAAGACTGGAAAGTTTCTTTAAATATTTTAAATTCATGTGGTGTTGATATTACTGCTCATGTGCATATTTTATATTATTGTTCATTTGCATATGCATTTAAGAATATAACCGAAAGAACCGGGAAGTGGCTGGTCTAATGGAACAACCGTAACAACCGGTATATGCTGGAAATAAAAAGGACACCGTGATAGCTGGTATATGCTGAAAATAAATTTCGTGACAGCTGGGATAAGCTGTAAAGAACCGGGAAGGGGTCGGTCTAAGATAATAATAACCTGTCGACAGGTGGGAAGATGTTCCCATCATATGCATTCATGCATTGCATCTGTTTTAATTAGTGCTTGCATTTATTGAAATGCTTATGTGTGGTATATTTTTGTGAACTTAATTATGGATGGATGAGTCTCCCAATGAGAGATAGTGACAGTGAGAAAAAGACTTAAAATATGGTACTATGGTGATTATTTAAAAGTTAGACATTATGCCATTATCCAATATTAGGAGAAATAAATTATTAAATATTGAAGGACTATTTATGAAAATGGAATACTTTTAGTAAATTTAATTCACTGAGCTTGTGAAGCTCACCCCTCATTGTACAATGATTTCAGGTAGCAGACAAGACAAGTAGTCTAGTGAGGTAAAGGGTCAGATGGATTCATTCTCTGTAAGCCATGTACGTGTCAATATCCTCAGACAATAATGAAATAAATATTTTATTTGTAAATATTCATGCATCTTACATTATATGTTATTTATAAATTAATATCAGATTTACATATCCCCCTCTCGAGGGTGGAGGATTTAAATAAAAATTTCTGTTAGTGTTTGTTACATATATGTGTCATGTTGGGATTCTCAAAATGTGATGACACCATCTCGGGGGTGGTAAACCCAAGATGGATCGTTACAATTTTGGTATCAGAGCATTAGGTTTTAAGATTCTGTAGACTGCATGAGAACTTAAAAAGTCGAATATCTAAATAAATTAAATTTTAAGGAACAGTCTGAGGATGACACGTGGTCATGCTAGAGCTAGAGTTAGAATTATTGATTTAAGAGGGCATGGTAGGCCCCAATGATTTTTGACAAGTCGAGGTTGAGTCTGAATGTGTGGTTCCTAGAAGTGAATGTGTTAATAGTATGATCAATATTGGTAATAGAATTGATAATAGTAAGGGTATGAGAGAATCTAAAGTTGAAAGAGATGGGCTAAGATAAACTCTTGCACATGCTCTTGAGAAAATGAATATAATAGATGATAGAACTGATAGCTTATAGCATAGACTTAATGAACAGGCCAGAGCGGTGCCTGAGGTTGTTAATCCAGTAATAGTAGACTTTTAAATAGGGGGAAAAATGAGTTTATGCATGAGATGCAGGGAGATTGTTAAGTTGAATGCTTTGTTGTTTAAAGGATCTATGAATCCTTTTAAGCCTAAGTGTTGAGAGAAACATGGAGAAAGATTTATTTGGTATTTTTACCAGTAATTGACAGGCAAAGGGTTGCCTTTGCTTCGTTTGAGTTAGAAAGAGAAGTTTTGAAATGGTGGAAGGATATTCTTCATAGGGTAAGTGCAGGTGTTGATAGACCCTTAACCTGGAATATGAGGCTTCCTTGATAAATACTTTCCTTAGACCGTTAGAGCCCAACAGGATATAGATTTTATTTATTTGAGGCAAATGGGTTGACTGTGACTCAGTATAATAATAGATTTGTGGCTTTGACAAGGTGGGTATCGAAAATGGTAGACCTAGAGGAGAAAAAGTGTAAGAAGTTCATAGATAAACTATGTTTAAAGATTTGATCAAAACTATCTTACATAAGTCATATGAGTTATATCAGATTGATGGATATAACACTTCAGATTGAGAAGGATGTGATAGAATTTAGAGGAATGAGGAATTGGCAGAAGAAGTCTAGATTTGAGGAACCCAGAAGAAGTACCAGTATAAGTGTGCAAGGGGGGAGACCACCTAGAGGAGATATTCCTTGCCACAGGGAACTGAAGTACAAAATCAGAGGTAAGCAGGATCTACTACTTCTGTAGCTCAGACTACTACTGATAGGACCCTTAGATGTGGGAGACATATTATGGGAACTGGGAGTCATGGCAGAGAAAGTAAGTATGCTACCAAGGGGAAGTGATAATCTGGTGTATGATTAACAGACAAAAGCTTTCATAGATATATTCAGATAAGATATTTATTCCATAATTGTTCTAATTTGAGGTGCTTGGTATATAGAAAAGGTGGACATAGCAATGTTGGGTGATCTTGGTGCAACCCATTCTTTGGCATCCAGTATCCATATGAAGTCTATTGAAGTATATATTAGTCCTTTGATGCAAAAATATTTCTATTGAAGTTCCCATTGGAGATAGAGAGATAATCATAAATGTTTATAAGGGTTGTGTGATTCATATCAGTGATAGAGAATCAGAAACTAATTTATTATCTTTGAATATGATATAATTTCATTTAATTTGGAGAATGAATGGGTTGTCCACGTATTACACTTGGGTTGATTGCTCCAGAAGGATGATAGTATTCAAGAGATGGACATGAAGAGTTTAACTTTTAGGGAAAACATAAGATACTCTCGAACTATCTTATTTAGATGGTTGAGGGTTGTGAGGAGTATTTGGCATACATAATGGATTCTAGAAAGAAAAATAGGAAGTTAGAATAAATCTTAGTGATGAAAGATTATTCTAATGTAATTCCTAATGAATTGTCTAGGTTGCCTCCAAGTAGAGAGAGTTAATTCTCTATTGATGTGATATCAGGATCATTACATATATTTAATAGCACCTTACAGAATGACGCCAGCTGAATTGAGAAAGTGGAACGTACCATTTTAAGAAATTCTTTAGATAAACTATTTATCGGACCTAAGGTATTTGGAGAGCCCCGGTGTGGTTCGTGAAGAAGGAAGATGGAACGATAAGAGTGTGTATAGACTATAGATAGTTGAATAAGAACAAATACATTTTTCCCAGGATAAATAAATTGTTGAGTAGTGCAAGGAGTGAGAGTGTCTTTTAAGAAAAATCTGAGATCAGGTTATCACCATTTGAGGATAGAGAAGGGAGACGAGCCTAAGACTGTTTTTAGGACACGTTATGGTTATAAGTTTTGTGATGTCATGTGGATTAATTAATGTTGCAGAAACATTCATGAGCTGAAGAAAATGAGTGTTCAAGCTATATCTTAACAAGTTTATGGTTGTATTTGACTTTCTGATATATTCTAAAAAGGAAAAATAACAGGTGAAACGTTAGACAGTGTGTTGGAGATTTTGAGGAAAGAGAAATTATATGTGAAGATCTCTAAGTGTGGGTTCTAGTTGAGCAAAATATCTTCTTGGGGCATGTTGTGTCTAGAAATGGTATAACAGTTTATCCACAAAAGATAGAGACAATGTTGAGTTGGGATAGACCAACTAATGTGACTGAGATTTGAATCTTCTTGGGGTTAGCTGGTTATTATAGAAGATTCATACACAATTTTTCTACTATTGACTAGATTGACCAAGAAAGAGGTGAGTGTTGTATGGTCTGAGGGTGTGAGAAAAGTTTCCATTTATTAGAAGAGAAATTGACTACCGCTCCAATATTGGTGCTTCCTTATGGTGATAAAGGATTGGTGGTGTATAGTGATGTATCCCATCAAGAGTTGGGATGTGTGTTAATGTAACACGAGAAGGTAATGGTATGTGCTTCTAGGCAATTGAGAAATCATGAGAGAAATTACCCTACACATGATTTAGAGTTAGCTGCCATAGTTTTGCTTAGCAGATTTGGGAGGCATCATCTGTATGGAATTACTTGTGAAACATTTACTTATCACAATAGTTTGACATACTTACCTACCTAGAGAGAGTTGAATTTGAGACAGAGAAGGTGTATGGAATTTATTTGTGACTATGATTGTATAATTCACTATCATCTAGAAAAGGCAAAGGTTGTAGTTGATGTATCGAGTAGAAAAGCTATAGGAAGATTAACTGCTATTGAGAGGCGTGATGTGAAATTGACGATAGATTTAAGAGAGATAAGAATGAAGTTGAATATCAGTGATAGAGGATCATGGTCAGCAAATATTGTTGTATAGTCATCCATAGTAAAATGCTTATTAGAAAGGCAATGTAGAGATGAAGAGATAGAGAAGATTGAGCAGGAAGTGCGTAGTAGAAAGCGACATGAGTTCAAAATTGAAATGATGTTTAGGTATTGGGACATAGGATTTGTGTTCCCAATTATGTGGAATTAAGAAAAAGATATGGAAATGAAGCACATGATGATGTATATTCGATGCAACCGAGTAACAATAAGATGTACAAAGGATTGAGACATCATTACAGGTGGTTAGAATTAAAAAGGGATGTAGCTTAATATAATTCTAGATGTTTGGTTTGTCAGCGAGTGAAGTCAGAAAACAAACATCTAGAGGCTTACTATAGTCTTTTCCTGTGCCAGAATAACCATAAAAAAAAATGGGAGTATGGATTTTGTTTTTGGATTTTTTCTATCACTAGAAAGGTCACGATACAGGGTAAGTGATAGTAGATAGACTTTTTAAGTCATTTCAATTTCTTCCAATTAAAACTAATTGGAGTCCTAAAAAGGTGGTTGAACAGTATGTAGCTAAGATTGTAAGGTTGCGTGGAGTACTATTAAGCATAGTGTCAAATAGAGATGTTATAGTTACATATTGGTTTTGGAGAGGTTTTCAGAAAGCCATGGGTACGCAGTTACAATTTAGTACAACTCTTCATTTTCAAACAGATGAGTAGATAGAGAGAATTATTAAAATACTAGAAGATATATTAAGAGCAAATGTGAGGAGTTTTCAGTAAGTTGGAATGCCTACTTGTCATTGATTGAATTTTTTTATAATAATCAACATCAAACTAGTATGGGGATGGCACCCTTCGAGATTTTATATGGTAGAAGGTGTAGAACTCCACTATGCTGGGAAAAAGTTGGAGAGAGAAAGATATATGGCCCATAAATGATAGATTTGACTACTGAGAGGATTAAACTGGTTAGAGAGAACCTCATAGCAGCTCAGAACAGACAGAAAGGATATGCGGATAAAAGAAGACGACCTCTCGAGTTCCAAGTTGGTGATTAGGTATTTTTGAAGATATCTCTGAGGAAGGGAGTGTTGAGATTTAAGAAGGGAAAGCTAAGCCCGAGATTTGTGGGGCCGTTTGAGGTGATCAAGAAAATTGGACCAACAGCATATCGTTTAAATTTGCCTCTAGAATTAAAGCAATTACATAATGTGTTTCATGTGTCACTGCTAAGAAAGTAATTACATGATGAATCTCATAGTATCTCGAATCAAGCAATAGAAATTCAAGAAGATTTGACTTTTATGCTAGTACCAGTCAGAATCCTAAACAGAAAGGAACATGACTTGCGCAATAAAGTCATTTCTTTGATTCAAGTATTATGGCGAAAAAAAGATGTCAAAGAAGTCACGTGGGAGGATAAAGCAAGAATGAGGAATGATTTCCCCCAACTCTTTTTTTAATTTTAGATAAGAAAATTTCGGGGACGAAATTTTTGTAAGGTAGATAGAATTGTAATACCCGTATTTGTAAAGTAAGGGTCAAGAAGTAAATTAACAAAGATGACATGGAGTTAAAAACAAAAATCTATGTGAAGAGTTTAGTAGTATTTGAATAAAGCAATTAAATAATAATTAATAAAAAAACAACAAAAATTCTGGGACGTGAACATCCCAGAAGATTGAAAAGGTTAAGAGCCAAAAGTTGGAGAAAAGACAAAGTAAGGTAAAGTAAAGTAAAAAAAAAATGAATAGTGAATAGTAAAATGTGGCAGCACCTACTACCAAGTTTTTACATGGGTGGCAAGTTTTGTTTTGAAGATTTGAATGCCTTACAACAAAGCCTAGACGTGGAGGAAAGTTAGAGATGTTGGAGTGACTAAGCAAGCAACTTTAAAAGTTGTAAAAGATATTTTGCCTATCAAACTTTTTATATATAGGAGGTAGTCATAAACTTAAAATTTCAAATATCAAACTAGTGAGTTTTCTTTCCACTATTCGGTTTATCTAAACACTTGGGGGACTGAAAGAAAAGTTGAAATAGCAAAGTTTTGAAAGGATTTACGATGGAAAAATTACGAGAAGTTATCGGAAAAAATTAAAGGTAATACTATAATAATTATTTTGAATTTTTAGCATTTATGAAATTTTTCGAAAATCAAAATGAGAATTTTTAAAGGGTGTGATTTATGAAGAATTTAGGAAAATAATTAGAAATTTAATATTAATATTATGTCAGGTGTTGACGAACAGCGATCGGAGGAAATTCTTGAGGGGAACGGGAAAAACAAAGAAGTGACCCACGGGTAGCTGTAAGTGCTACGTGGTGAGTTGAATTTACTTTAAGTAATCTAAATAAAAATCAAATATTTAATAATATTAAAATTATTATTAGCTTATGCTTAGTAGTATATAAAAATTTAATTGATATGTAGGATATGAATATTAGACACGTAGAAAATTAGTATGTGAAAAGAAATATTATTAGAATAATGAGTTAACTTGCTAATGATGGTGATAACGAGATTTTGACTAATTGGTGAATAAATTGATGTGATATATGAGGAGAAGGGAAATTGAAATTTACTAAGCAAGAGGTTGAGGAAAGACCGGAAAGTTACTTTAAATATTTTTAAATTCATGTGGTGTTGATATTATTGTTCATATGCATATTTTATATTATTGTTCATGTGTATATGCATTTAATAATATAACCGAAAAAACCGGGAAGGGGTCGGTCTAATGGAACAACCGTGATAGTCGGTATATGCTAGAAATAAAAGGGACACCGTGACAGCCGGTATATGCTAGAAATAAATTCTGTGACAGCTGGAATAAGCTGTAAAGAACTGGGAAGGGGTCGGTCTAAGATAATAATAACCTGTTGACAGGTGGGAAGACGTTCCCATCATATACATTCATGCATTGCATCTGTTTTAATTATTGCTTGCATTTATTGAAATGCTTATGTGTGGTATATTTTTGTGAACTTAATTATGGATGGATGAGTCTCCCAATGAGAGATAGTGACAGTGAGAAAAAGAGAAAAAGACTTAAAATATGGTACTATGGTGATTATTTAAAAGTTAGACATTATGCCATTATCCAATATTAGGAGAAATAAATTATTAAATATTGAAGGACTATTTATGAAAATGGAATACTTTTAGTAAATTTAATTCACTGAGCTTGTGAAGCTCACCCCTCATTGTACAATGATTTCAGGTAGCAAACAGGACAAGTAGTCTAGTGAGGTAAAGGGTCAGATGGATTCATTCTCTGTAAGCCATGTACGTGTCAATATCCTCAGACAATAATGAAATAAATATTTTATTTGTAAATATTCATGCATCTTACATTATATATTATTTATAAATTAATATCAGATTTACATATCCCCCTCTCGAGGGTGGAGGATTTAAATAAAAATTCCTATTAGTGTTTGTTACATATATGCGTCGTGCTGGGATTCTCAAAATGTGATGACACCGTCTCGGGGGTGGCCAACCCGGGATGGGTCGTTACACTCAGTCTTCATTATACCAAGGTTCTTGCTTCAATATAAGCAACGGGTCACGGTCTCACATAAATTTGCCTCTAGATGATCTTGGAAGTCTTCTTGATCCATCAATTTCTTAATTCTTGGCTTGGATCATATCAGTTGGTAAATGATGAGGACACGGCTAACAAATGGGAGGTAGATCCTATTCAAGTTCCAATTGGTCCAGTTACAAGGGCTCAAGCTAAAAGGTTCAAGGAAACTCTCAATAGGCTGAGTCAACACATTTGGGCTAAGAACCATTTTTGGGGCCCAAGGATGATGCCATACGTGATCCACAAGGATGAGTTTCCATAATTCAAGCTTTGGAATAATCTAGCAACTCAAGATTGTGAATTAAAATCTTAGTTTCCCAAAATTGGAGATTTACTCGTTTTTGTTGGCATCAAGGAAAATGGGTGGCTGTAATTTTTCTTATTACATTTTCTTAAAATGTTTTCTTATTAATTTAATTGCTGAATTGTAAAGCTTGCATGCCAAGTTAGTACTTTCCTTATTTAGATTTTAGGTTACCAAAATTCTAGTATGAAATCTATTCCTTGGTTTCCTTTTTCTAATTGGTTACGAATTCATTAGTTTCCTTTTTCTAATTGGTTACGAATTCATTAGTTTCCTTTTTCTAATTGGTTACGTATTCTCTTGTATTTAAATAGCTATTGGCTTTTTGGAATAAGACAATTCAGATTTGATTCATAGTTTTGGAGAGAAAATACTCTTGGTTCTTTTAGAACTTATGAACTTATCGGAGTTTCCGTGGCGTTCATCTTCAACTTATCAATCAATCCTTCCATAATTGATTGTGGCATCTTCATTATACCAAGGTTCTTACTTCAATATAAGCAACGGGCCATGGTCTCAGTCTTCATTATACCAAGGTTCTTGCTTCAATATAAGCAACGGGTCGCGGTCTCACATAAATCTGCTTCTAAACGATCTTGAAAGTCTTCTTGATCCATCAATTTCTTAGTTCTTGGTGTGGATCATATCAGTTGGTATCAGACCCTTCTAGTTGCAAGTTTGCTTATATTTTATTTTGATTAAAAAAAATGTGAAAAAGGTGGAAATTCGAGGGAAAAAAAAAGAACAAATTTCTAGTTTAAAAAAAAGTGAAAAAAAAGTGTGATATTTAGATTCAATTCATGTAAATAAGGTAAATCATCTTTATTTTAAAAGAATGGGAAGAATCAAAGACGAGTGTTGCAAGAGTGCTTAAACTCTTCCAAACACACAAATGACCTCTCAAACCTAAATCTGGTTAGCAAACCAAAATTAGTTATTTATTGCTAAACATAGGGGATTTATCATTATTACATCAATTATTTCAATGGTGTCCACAATGCCTAAAAGAATTTGTGGCGGATTCAATAATCTTTCAAGTTGATACCCTTATTTTCCCAAATATTAGAAGAAAATTAGAATTAGAATTTGATTTTTCAAAACCTATTTTCAAAACTGTGAAACGTTTTCTTTTTTACCTCAAGGAGGGTATAACAATTTCTAAATATTGTCTTATTTATAAACTTTTTTTAAAAATCAACATAATGTTCTTCTAGACTAATTTCTTTTTTTGAAATTTAATTTATTTAGAATAAAAGAAAAGTGATTGAAAATTTACCTTTTATATTGATAAAACGAAATTTCTTTAATATTTTTTTCTAAAATTACCTAATATAATATACTTCTATATGATTTTATTCGAGAAAAAAAGATATACTCCTACATGATTTAGATGATTTACGTAATTTGTTGAGAGAAAAGGGAAAGTTTCTTAAGAAAATGATTTAATATATTTAAAACCATCCATGATTTTTGAAAAATTATATATATATATATATATATATATATATATATATATATATATATATATATATATATATATATATATAGACACACACATACACGTGTGTGTGTGTGATTTTTATGTCAAAAATGATGATTTACATGATTAGATGATTTACCTTATTTTTGGAAAGATGTTGTCTTATAGGTATAATAGATAAGTAATTATATTAAGGTATATCTCCGTACCCATAAAGGTACCATACCCATGGTATTAAACAGTTAAAATTTGAATTTTTTCTTAACAAAAATAGTTACAATTATGAGTATTGGTGTTCACACTTTCAATGATACCATTATAGTATAACCCTTTATGTTATGCTAGAAAAAATAGAATCTATATAATTTATAGATGATTTACTAATATTTGAACGTGCATTGCTTTATTTAAAGAGAATTGAAAAATCCAAAAAACAAATTCTTGTAAAATCAAAAAAGTTAAGAAAATTTGATGTCATCCAACTTGCCATGTTGGTGTCGTATTTTCATATAATCTATTTACAATATATTTGAAAGTGGTCCTAGGTGACAGTATGTTGACCTGCCATTCCTAAAATTCCTCTCTCACATATTGCAATACTAATTTTTTATTTATTTATATTTTTACGCTTTTCATTATTTATTTTCATACTTCAATCAAACAAAGAAAATTTAATTGAAAATTTATAATTTTACATGAAATTGGTTTACACTATAATATATTTTAAATCGAAACAAATGAAGCCTATATGATTTTGGTCTATAGCAGGCAAAATTTACAAATCGAAGCTCATAGATTGTAAATAACCAAAATGAATTATTTATCACTAGTATCGATAAAAAAAATCATTTATCATTTGCTTGGCATACTAGGTTGACAAACTATTGAATTCGCCTAAATTATGAATTTACTGTTTATATTTTAGGGTAAGATTATTTTATTTTTTAAAATTTTAATTATTTTAATTTAATACATGAACTTTCAAAATAATCCAAATCAAATTATTTTGATGGGGATTATGTTACTTCTTTAATAAAAATCCACATAAACACCATGTAGAACGCCGAATATACAAGTTTTTCATCTCATTTCTCATCAGATACGTGGTATTTGCGTGGATTTACGTTAAGTAATTGATGAAATCTCAATTAGAATTATTTGATTTGGATAATTTTGAAAAATTATGTATTAAATTAAAGCAATTGAAAGTTTAAGTAGTAAAATAATTTTAATATATACTTTGAGTAAATTCATAATTTAGCCATTAAATTCCTAAATAGTAATAAATATAGGTTTCTCTTTTATTGATTTGGTTTTAAAAAAATGAACACACACTATAAGAAATATTATAATTAGTAGCAAAAAATATATACAATATTTGTTTTCATTTTTACAAATATGTTTAGCATCTGAATTTTATTTTCCTAACAAAAAAAAAATGAGAACGAGTCAATTTGTTTAAAAAAAGAAAATAATATTCTTGAGAAATTTCAATTTTATTGAAAGAAGTGAAAAAAATATTATCTACGAAACTGAAAATTAAAAATTAAAGTATAAAACAATTGATTATTTAAAAATAAAATCAAAGACAGTTTTCCAAAACAAAGCACACCTTACCTCTTAAAGAATAGTCAATCTACTAGTGATTTGTATATAACATATTTTACAGAGACTTAAGACCTTTTTTATCTTCCTTTTTTCAATTATGGTTTCATTATTCAATATATATATTGTTGGTATTTGTCTAAGGTTTAAACAAAGGTGGAAGAATTAATTTTAGCATGTTAAAGGAGTGCACACAAGTGTGTGCATCACTTTGGGTGTGTGTGCACACCTCTATTCAGCAAGGCAAAAGAGTGCGCACAGCTGTGAGGGGGCCAGCACCAGTGTGCGCCGCACCTCTCCCTCACCAGCGCCGCACCGCCCAGCAAGTGGTGAAAAGGGTGCTTTGCCTAGAGCCGCACCGCCCCCTGTTCAGCGCCTAGACGCTAGGAACACTGATGCACACATGGACAGCTTGTTTCAGCCTCTTGTTAAATGCGTGGATGCAAGGTCAAAACATATAGAATTACTTAGAATTGATGGATAGCTAAGGTGGATTGCCCATCAAGATCTAAGGGTGGAGATTGACTTCAAGATAGGTTCAAGAAGTGGTGCACTATATAAAGGGTCACCTAGGTTCAATCTCAAGTATGTGATAACACAAGTAAGATGTAATGTAACTAATGAGACATGTGTGTGAATGAGAGAATTGTGTGAGAGTGCAAAGACATAGACATACAGGAGGGACTCATTGTAGAGAGGCTGGTTGTAAAGAAGATAGAGTAGTATAGATAGAGAGCATTGTAATAGTTCTTATCTTTTCATCTTCTCTTCTTGGTTTCTTCAAGAACTTGAGCTTCTTGAAGAGGGCTGCTGTGATTGTAAAGAACCACTGATTTAGTGCAGAGAGTTCAGAGGAAATCACGGGGACGTAGGCACATTGCCAAACCTCAATAACAAATCGCTTGTGTTCTTTTCTTTCTTGCTTTCGATTGCTGTATTTCTTTCTACAAGTCATTCTAGACTTGGGTGTTTGGAAGATCACCACCTGGGCATCTTGTCAAGGTGATTTCCAATAGTGGTATCAGAGCCGGAGGAGCTTGCATAGCTGGGTATCGGAGCAAGAACAGAAGGTATTGGATCAAGACTCCAAGGGTCAAATTCTTGGGTGATTCAAGAACGGAGTTAAGATCTATATCTGATCGTGTTCTTGAGGTAAATGAAGAACATAGTTAAGATCAATATCTGATTATGTTCTTGAGGGTGATTCAAGAACGGTGCAAAGATCAAGATCTGATCGTGTTCTTGAGGGTGATTCAAGAATGGTATTAAGATCCATCTTCAATCTATGCTCTTGAGGTTTAGAAGAAGTTGGAAAGCATTTATGGGTACTACATAAATCAAGGGATCTTCTCCGCAAAATGAGTTCAAATTTCAGTATTGAGAAGTTTGATGGAAAGGGAGATTTTTTCCTGTGGAAGTGGAAGATCAAAGCGATTCTAGTGCAACAGAAAGTGGACTTAGCTCTTGGAGAAGATAATTCTTTTCCAGCAAGTGTCACAGATGACCAACGGATTGAGATGAAGAAGATGGCTTACAGCACCATCTTCTTGCACATGTTGGATAATGTCACAAGGGAGTGCGGAGACTAGGAAGATCCAACTGTAATTTGGAAGAAACTAGATGAGTTGTTTCTTGCCAAGACTCTCTCGGATAAGAGGTATCTTCGTAAACGAATCTTTGCTTTTAAATTTGATCATAATAAAGAGTTGCAAGATAATCTTGATGGCAAGATAAGAAGTGCATCAAGTGGTAAAGGGCTGTTCTTTTAAAGAAGGCCAGTAACTCGGTATGGCAGCAACCATGGCTACTACCGGGACAGAGGTAGAGGAGAGAGCCATAGGGGAGTGCACAACAACATGCATAGCTACTACCAGGATAGAGGTAGAGGAGAGAGCCATAGGAGAGTGCACAGTAATATACATGGCTACTACCAGGACAGAGATAGAGGAGAGACCCATGGGAGAATACACAACAACATGCATGGCTACTACCGGGACAGAGGTAGAGGAGAGAGCCATGGTAGAGGTTGCACAACAATATGCATGGCTACTACAGGGACAGAGGTAGAGGAGAGAGCCATGGGAGAGTGCACTGTCACATATATGGCTACTAATGGGACAGAGGTAAAGGAGAAACCCATAGAAGATGTTTCTACTGCCATAAAGAGGGTCATGTCAAGAAAGATTGCAAGGAGAAGATGAGGGATAGAGGAAGAAGCCATACCAAGAATGGAGAGGCTTCGGTTGCCAAGATAGAACAGGAAGATGGTGATGTTCTTGTTGTGCGCTCGGATGTGAGCAAGGGGTAAGAAGGCAGCAGAAAATGGATCTTGGATACCAGGTGCACTCATCACATGTGCCTTCACTGAGATTGGTTCAAGAATTTCAAGGAAACCAATGATGAAAGTGTTTTCTTGGGGAATGATATTTCTTACTAAGTGAGGAGCATGGGGGACATCTAGGTGAGGATGTTTGATGGAATGACAAGGCTGCTGGAGAATGTGAGGTATCTCCCAGATTTGAGGAGGAATTTGATCTCATTGGGACAGCTGGATTCTATGGGATACACATGCAAGATAGAGGGAGGAAAGATCAAGGTAGCCAAGGGATCTTTGGTAGTGATCAAAGCAGCAACGAATGATGGACTCTATGAGATGATCGGAGACATAGAAATCAAGGATCAAGCAGCAAGCTTGATGGCTGAAATGGATGAGGCAGCCCTTTGGTACACTCGCTTGGGACATATAAGCGAAGAGAGCTTGTAAGTTCTTAGCAAGGATGGCCTACTTGGTGGAGACAAAGTAGAGAAACTTGATTTCTGCGAGTGTTGTGTTCTTGAGAAGCAACATCGGGTCAACTTCAACATCGGAGTGCACAAGTCTAAGGGCATTCTTGACTACATTCATACAGACCTTTAGGGACCAGCAAGGACACCAACACAGGGAGGTGACTTTTACTTTCTGTCATTAATTGATGATTATTCAAGAAAGGTTTGGGTTTATTTGGTTAAAAATAAATCAGATGCTTTGAATAAGTTTGTGGTGTGGAAAAGGCTGGTAGAGACTCAAATGGGTAGAGTAGTTAAGGGGATAAGAACCGATAATGGCTTAGAAATTTTTAACTAAGAACTTGATCAATTCTGTAGATTAAATGGAATTCTAAGACATAGGACGGTTGCGGAAACCCCTCAGCAAAATGGAGTTGCTGAGTGGATGAATAAGACCCTTATGGAAAAGGTTAGGTGCATGTTAGATGGATCTGGATTACCTAAATGTTTTTGGGGGGAAGCGGTGTCTACTGCTGCATTTTTGGTTAATAGATCACCCTCTAAGATTATGTACCATAAGACTCCCGAGGAGATGTGGAGTGAAAAACCCCTTGAGTTGGACAACCTTAGGACTTTTGGGTGTGCTGCATATGGACAACAAAAGGATGATAGACTTAGCCCAGGATCTAGAAAATATATGTTTCTAGGCTATAGGGAATGGGCTAAGGGGTATAGGTTGTGGTCCTTAGAACAAGAAGGATTGAGACTCATAATAAGTAGGGATCTTATTTTTAATGAATTGTTATTTTCCTACTTGGAGAAAACTAACCCTGCAAGGGCTAGTGAGTAAACCAGTTTGGTTCTTGTGGAGCATAACATCAAGGAGAATTCAGTTCAGGTAGAACAAGGAAGGCAAGAGGGGTCGGACCAGGTAGAGCTTATTGATGAATGCCAAGCTCAGGACACTCGTGAGGAGGTTGAACTGGAAGTTGATGATGACGGGAGTCACTATCAGCTCATAAGAGACCGGGAAAGAAGGCTGATCGGACCACCTTCAAGATATAGGTTTGCAGATGCTGCGGATGCAGCAGCTCCTTGGACAGAAGGACAGATGAGTGAATAAGAAACTTATATTTATGCCATGGGATGTAAGGATTCGCCAAGATGGAAGCTAGCTATGGAGGAATAAATGGATTCTTTAAGGAAGAACAACTTCTGGGAATTGGTGCACATTCCAGGAAGAGTTATGGATTGTAAGTGGACTTACAAGATCAAAGAAGGGAACTCTCCAGGAGATGAAGTACAAAACAAGGCTAGACTGGTGGCGAATGGGTTCACAAGAAGAAAAGACATAGATTTCACATAAATTTTCTCACCTGGACACAAGATGGAGAAGATGATGAGTATCCTCATCTATGTCATTGATGTGCTGTTGGTTTGGAACAGCAGGAAAAGGATGGAAAGGTTTACATCTCAACTCAGTGAGGAGTTAGAGAGGAAGGATCTTAGCCTTGCACAAAAGATCCCTGGGATGTGTATAATCCAAGAAAAAGAGAGAAACTGATTAAAGGTTTCTTGGGCAATGGGTGTTCTCAGCATATTTGTGAGTAGTCCCGGAAAGAAGCATTGGCTTGGGATGAATTGGTTGTTGAGGTACTTGAAGGCTCAGTGGCAGCTGGTGGTAGCACTCATAACAACCGGGGCAGAATGCATAGTGGCTACGGAAGCCATAAAGGAGGCTATGGGGTACAAAGGGTTGTTGAACGAGTGGGAGGTCCTAAAAGAGCAGGTGGTGGTGTCTTTGGATAGTGCGTGGCACTTGTGGAGGAATCTAGTGTTCCATGAGGGGACGAAGCATATGGATGTTCGGTATCATTACATTCCGAAAAATGGTACGAAATGATGCATTCATGTTGACAAGAAGGCCACGGAGGAAAGTTCTATAGATTTAGGCACCAAGGTTCTACCTCTAAAAAGTTCTAATCATTGCCTTGGACTTCTTAGGATTGGAGTCGGTTAAATGATGACTCAAGATGAGTTTGGATCCTGAAGTTATCTGCACAATGGTTCGGGTTTAAATGCTTAGACAAAGGTAAAGATTGTTGGTATTTGTCTAAGGTTTAAACATGGTTTAAGGTTTAAACAAGGGTGGAAGAATAAATTTCAGCATGTTAAAGGAGTGCACACATGTGTGTGCATCACTTTGGATGTGTGTGCACACCTCTATTCAGCAAGGCAAAAGAGTGCGCACAGCTGTGAGGGGGCCAACACCAGTGTGCGCTACACCTCTGCCTCACCAGCGCTACACTGCCCAGCAAAGAGGAAATCCTAGTGGAGGGCAGCGCCGCACCTCTCCCTCACCAGCGCCGCACCGCCCAGCAAGTGGTGAAAATGGTGCTTTGCCTAGCGCCGCACTGCCCCCTGTTCAGCGCCTAGGCGCTAGGCACACTAATGCACACATGGACAGCTTGTTTCAGCCTCTTGTTAAATGCATGGATGCAAGGTCAAAACGCATAGAATCACTTAGAATTGATGGATGGCTAAGGTTGATTGCCCATCAAGATCTAAGGGTGGAGATTGACTTCAAGATAGGTTCAAGAAGTGGTGCACTATATAAAGGGTCATCTAGGTTCAATCTTAAGTATGTGATAACACAAGTAAGATGTAATGTAACTTGTGAGACATGTGTGTGAATAAGAGAATTGTGTGAGAGTGCAAAGACATAGACATACAAGAGGGACTCATTGTAGAAAGGTTAGTTGTAAAGAAGAGAGAGTAGTATAGATAGATAGCATTGTAATAGTTCTTATCCTTTCATCTTTTCTTCTTGGTTTCTTCAAGAACTTGAGCTTCTTGAAGAGAGTTGTTGTGATTGTAAAGAACCATTGATTTAGTGCAGAGAGTTCAGAGGAACTCACGGGGACGTAGGCACATTGCCGAACCTCAATAACAAATCGTTTGTGTTCTTTTCTTTCTTGTTTTCGATTGTTGTATTTCTTTCTACAAGTCATTATAGACTTGGGTGTTTGGAAGATCACCACATGAGCATCTTGTCAAGGTGATTTCCAACATATATATATTACAGTAAGTTTTTTAAATAATTTTAGGATTATCCAACTAAACGTTAGCCATTTTATATATATATATATATATATATATATATATATATATATATTACAATATTTTTAATATTTATTATACAATTTTCTATGCTACTATTGTGTTTGGATTACCTCACCCTTCATAACGTCTCATCACCATGTTCGTCTATTAGTTTGTTTGATTCATTAAGAATATCTTTTTGGTCGAATATAGTTTAATTGATTGTCATATTCTGATCCTCTCTCGGCTTTAAAATTGTACACTCTCGATCATACGCAATTGACAAAAAATAAATAAGATTAATCATATTTTTTATTATTATATTATGAATTTTTATTTTGATCTTTTATCTCTTAATTTCAAATGTATCAAATTTAACTTTTAATTATCCAAACGTTTCAATGTGATTCCTTCATAGCTCAAACAACAACTTTTTTTTTTCTTTTAATTTTTAATATTGAATAAATAGTAAACTTGCATGTGTCTTTTAATTTGAAAATCACGTCTATTTAATCCTTCAATGACATCAATAAAAAATGTCATATTTAAACATTGGAATAGTTGAAGTTTGGTGTTTGTATATTTGGAAAAAGAATGATAAAAAAATTGACTCAAAATTCAAAGACAAAAAAACATAATTAACCCAAATATATGTTATTCTTTTTTGTTTACTTTACAATCCATTTTATATGTTGGTGCTTGATATGGTAACCTTTCTTTACGTTTTATGTTATTTGATGGAGTGGAAACCATTGCTAATTAATTCAATCACTAAACTATGATATTATTGGCTTTGAATGATTCCAAGGAAAATATTTCTTAATCAATGTGATACTAAGGCCTTAATTATCCAATTGAAAAATGATATGACAATACGTCCAATTGTTTTCTTGATAAAAAGATACCCTTGCCTTTGTGTACTGAAGTCCGGAAATTTCAATCATGAAGTTATGCAAAAGGTGCAACTTGATGAATTTTCTCCCATCCTTTTTTTTTTTTTTTTTTTTTTTTATGGATAAAATTCAATGAATTAAACTATGGGCAATGGGTATGTTTTGTTGTGACCCATTATCTTGGTCTTTGAAGAGCATATCTAGCAGGCCTTGGGTTTTGGCCCACCACCCTACATATTTTCCTTACACAAAAGAAATCTCTTGTTTTTGTTTTTTTAATTATGAATAATCAAAATGCAATTTTCCCTTTGCGAAAAAAAGAAAAATTATTATTCTCAACTAGTTTTACCGAAAAGAGTTGAAAAAACGTATGATTTTTGGAAAATTTAGATTCTTAAAATTATGAAATATTTTTTATAAAAAAACCCTTAAAATTACATCAGTATTCAATTTTTTTAGGAAAATTAATATCTTAATAGTATATAATTTTTTTTTTATTTTCAATAAGAATGTAATATTTTTTTATCATAAACTATTAAATTAATTTGCTATCAATGTAATATTCTTTGGATTTTTTATTTAAAATAATGTAAAATATCATTTTTATTTATTATTGAGCCTGATTACAAATTTTTAAAATTATAGGGAGTAGTAGCAAATAAAGGAAAAGTAGTGTGAATTCTCTACATTTACGTTGTGTGAAAGGCAGCTTGTATCTCAAAAATCAAGAGAGAGAAGCTAATCAAGTCAAACTTTAATAGCTCTTTTGATTTATAAAAAAAGTTTTAATCATACTTGGCGGATCCAAAACTTTTGTTGGTGAGCGAAATATTCACAAATTCATATTATACAGTTATATAAATAAACAGTATATATATATATATTTAAAAATATATATATTGATGATATTTTTTCATAAAACAGAAATATATATTTGTATATTTCTTGACTTGAATACATGTTTTTTTTTCGTTCAGTTTAAAATCGTTAACATATTCTTTTAATTACAAAACTAACAAAAAAAAACACTTGTATACATATGTTTTGAAGTTTCTTATTGTATTTACTTTGATGCCTAAAATTAAGACAGTAAATTGAAGCATATTCTCTAGTAGGCATAAACCCGACAACATCTTCGAAATTGTAAAGAGATATTATAAATTTTTTTCTCATTGAGATTATCAATATGAAGTCATTATTTAAAGTCTAAATCAAGTGAACAAGTGACTGCAATAGTTATTCTAAGAAAATTATCAAAATTACTTACAGTCAAGCTTGAAATTTGAACAGTTGCTTTGAGTTGATCAATGGTGGTTTATATTAACTGATTAATATAGTGGCTTATTTTTGAAGTTATTACAGCAAAAAGTAATATGATAATCTAATATCATTTAAGAAAATATAGAAATCAAACAATAAAACATGATAGTTAAATATTAATCAATATTAGAAAAAAAGAACTCTAAGGTCCTAATTTTCATACCTAATTGAAAGAAAAATAAACTTTCAATTTTTAAATAAAAAACAAACTCTTAATTTTATCATACTAAAGAGCATTATGACAACCTAATATCATAAAAAAAAAAAAAAAGCTAAATATCTATTAGTAGAAAAAGAAAAAAGAATTCTCTATTATCATACTTGGTTGAAAGGAAAAAAGAATTTTCAATTCTCATATACAAAAAGAATTCTCAATTTTCTGATATAAAAATGATTAAAAAGAAAATAAAAAATTAAATATAGGAAGTTAATTATTTTATTTTCTACCTGCAAACTGCTAATATATAAAAGAGTAGAATTTGTTTAAAACCAAATCTTACATGATGAAAGGGTTGAGAGAATTTAAACGGTGGTTACTCGTTTGGTTAATTGATGATAAAACCCATAAAAGACCGGTGGCCAACTAAGACTGAAAATGTAAAAGAGAGAGAGTTAGGACGTAGGAGAGAGAGAATGAGATTGAGATAAATGAATAAAAAGATCGAGATAGCTAATAAAAATATTATTGAGAAGAGATTTGAAATTTGGTTAACTGGGTAAAGCTGATCAAAGATAAAATTATGGAGAGTTTCAAATTGACTGAGACGAGAGTGAGGAGAGAGATAAGAGACAATTCGAGACTTGGGGCGTTTAGTTTGGCCTGGAGAGTGTTGGGGGATGGGTTTACACAATTTGTTGACTGAGACGAGAGTGAAAGGAGAGCCAGAGAGGAGACAATTCGAGATTTGGGGCGTTTGGCTTGGTCGGGAGAGTGTTAGGGTATGGGTAATTACACAATTTAAGTGGGGGCAAATATGTATATAGCCATAAAATAATTTTATTTTTAAAAAATTAAGTGGGGGCAGCTTCCCTTACTGCCCCCATACTATATCTGCCCATTCATACGGGTGTACCGGAGAGTGAGAGATGGAGACCACGACCAGCAGCTCAACGATGATGTTGATGATTCTCCACAATGCTGTGATTGTCACAATGGACCCCGAAACCCGAGTATTTCGAAACGGTGGGATCGTTATCGAGCAAGATAAAATCAAAGCCATCGGTCAATCTCCCGACATTCTTCGCCGATTCTCTGCTCTGGCTGACCAAATCAGCGATCTACATGGCCAAATCTTACTCCCTGGTCCCTCTCACTTTTTTCGTCTTTTTTCTTCTTTTTATTTAAATAATTTATTTATCTGTTTGTTTGACATCAATTGTTAGAATTTGGTTTTTGAATATTTTGCCTACTTTTTGTTTAGCATTTTGGAAGTGATTTGATACTTTTATAACTAAAAGTGCATGCAATTTTTTTTTTCAAATAGAATACTGAAATTATTCTGTTTAGCTACTGTTTGGTTAGCATGGAATTGTGGTTTTGAATATTCTTCTTACTGTTTGGTTTTGCATTTGTGAGTGTTTTAATAGTTAGTAATACTTTTAGAACTAAAAATATTCCGTGAGAATACTGAAATAATCAACTTTTTGCTTCTTTCTTGAGCTACCAGACAGAAAACCTGGGTTGATATTTAGAAAGAGTTTCCTTTCTTTTCTTTTTCCTTAATTACCGTCAAATTGCTTAGTCGACTAGTTTTAAGTGCTCGTTTGTTACACTGGTTAACTGGATAAGATTAAGAGGAAGATGAAATGAGATAATTTCATCCAATTTTACATCTGATACAAAAAGTAAACACAGAAATGATACTATCTCCTTCTATAAAAATTTATTTCAACTTATCCTTCCGCTTAATACTATCCTCTTCTTTATCCAGCGTACCAAACAAGCACTAAATGTCCATCTGTGAGAATTGTATGTAAATTGACTGTATGATGGTTGTGAATAGGTTTCATCAACACACACGTACACACCTCTCAACAGCTCGCGAGAGGGATAGCAGATGATGTTGATTTGATGACTTGGTTGCACAGTCGCATTTGGCCTTATGAATCCCACATGACTGAGGAGGATTCATACATTTCCACTTTACTCTGTGGAATCGAACTTACTCACTCTGGCGTAAGTACTATTGACATTGTTGTTCCTGTTATTTCTACTCTCATATTAAGAGTTGGCTTTATAGAAGATTTAGTGCTATTATTGATACATTTGGAATTCTTGAACCAGGTAACATGTTTTGCGGAAGCCGGAGGTCAGCATGTGACAGGAATGGCAAGAGCTGTTGAGTTACTGGGCTTACGGGCATGCTTAACGCAGTCAATTATGGATTCTGGTGAAGGATTACCGGCGTCTTGGGCTGCTCAGACCACAGATGGCTGCATTCAGGTTGGGGATAAATTTGACATTTTTTAGAATGAGAATAACATTTTTCTTAAACTTAAGTGGATTTTACTATGAGTCAATTCTTTTACATGTTAACGAGTATGCATATATACAACCTGTCAAGAGTTGTTAAAATTATATAATGCAAAAGGGAAGATTATAAGATTGTCAGCCACGTGAGAACTTGCTCTATTTTGCATGCTGGATTTTGTCCAAAGGCCAAAGAAGAGCTTTTCTGTTAGGATCTGATTTTAAAGTTCAATACATCAAGTAGTTTTATTTGTATTTCATCTTGTTATGGCTGTGACATGACCTGTTTATGAACACTGTGCCTGATGCTTTATTCACCTGAGTAAGTATTTCATTTTCCACTGTTTCTCTGGAAAGTTAAAAGTATATATCACTTTGATTTTTAGTTACATTAGATTAATAACCAACTTCAAAATTTAGAAGTTTTTTATATGAACAAAGCTATTTCCTTACTTGGCACAGTCGCAAAAGAAACTTTATGAGAAGCACCATAACACAGCAGATGGACGCATTAGAGTCTGGCTTGGAATTAGGCAAATTATGAATTCAACTGATCGTTTACTGCTTGAAACAAGAGACACAGCAAGAGAACTGAAAACTGGAATCCACATGGTACTGGACTCTCCCTCCCCCTCTCTTTTCCTCTCAGTTGTGCACAAAAATTACAATTTCCATGGATTCTCATTTCTCAGTCTGATAGATGTTGGGATTTTGACAGGACCACGCAGAAGCAAATTGATTTGAGATTCAATAAGACCACCATGCACTCACCAATTTAATGGAAAGAAAATAAACAAAGAGAAAATAATAGAGTGGGCGCACAAGATTTTTGTGGTTTGGCAAAAACCTGTCTACATCCATGGAGAGAGTAAACCCATTCTTTACTATAAGAGGATAAAAGAGTACAAGAAAATAAAATTTGTGTTTTACCCCCAAAACTCAGTCTCAAGAACTCTTGTCCACTCTCTCTCAACCAAAAGAACACCCTCTTAATCTCACTTGGTCTCTCACTCCTTCTGTTAACTCACCACAAATCAGAGATATATAGGGAAGCATGGACAAAAATTTCCATGCACATTAAAATGCATCAACCACCATCCTTTTCAAAACTCACCATAAAATATGGATTTTGCCTATTTCTTTGACTTTGGTAATGCCACCACTTTAAACGTGCACCAAATAGCATCAGCATGCTTCCTTTTCTCTTGGTCATCATTGTTGAACTTAAGTTGTGTGCTTGTGGCCCAACAATATTTGTTAGGCCACAAGCATAACAAGTAAAAGTCAAGCTCTATTATAGCAAGTGAGGAAAACATACATGGTTTGTTGCAATTAGGAAGGAAACAAAAATGATGATAGGCAAGATCCATTCTATATGGTGAGCTTTAAAAAGGAATATGGAGAAAAATTTTGGTTTGACTTGATTGCATGATAGCCAAAATCCTTTTTGCCCATGCTCTTTAGTTTCTCCTATTTCTCATGTTTTTGGTGAGTTGAGAGAAGAAGTGGTGGGAGAATTAGCTTTTCCTCTTTGAAAGTTGTGTGCTTTTGATGTGTTGGATTGTATTCTCAACAATAAATGTATAGAGTATAGGTGAAAAACACACGTGAGAAGTGTGAGGATGTGTTCTTTAAAGTACATGAGTTCTAGAGATTAGGTTTTGGGGATAAAAAACAGTTGTCATTTTTCTTGTATCATTAATTCTCGGATAGTAAAAAATGAGTTTACTAATGTAGTCAAGGTTTCGCTAAATCACGTAAATTTTGTGTGTTCACTCGTATTATTTCATATTTGTTTATTTTCCTTTCATTAAATTGGTGAGTGAATGGTGGTTTGACTGAATCTCAAATTAAGATAGATTGGCTTGGTTCATGCTAAAACTATCCTGTTAGACTAAAACCCGTTAAGTCATGCTGTATATGCGTAGTTGAGTTAGCATTCTTTTGAGAAATGCATGGCTAGGTTAGCTTATGGAACGTGAAAGGATTTGCTTGCTGTAATGTCAAATGGTTTTAAGTGATCTTTTCAGTATTTAGCATGTTGCAGAGATACCCTATGAGAACCAACTTGTAGTTGATACTCGAAAAATTGATCATGGGACAGTGACATACTTGGACAAGTTAGAATTCCTCCAAAGCAACTTGTTGGCAGCTCATACAGTTTGGGTGAATGACGCTGAGGTGAACTACTGCTTCTAGTCAGTCATAACAGCCAGTACCTTCCTTTTGTCTCTAGCTAATTCTTCCAATTTGGTAACTGTAACCATTTCATCCACAGATTAGTTTTCTTTCGAGGGCTGGTGTCAAAGTATCTCACTGTCCTGCTGCTGCGATGCGTATGCTTGGATTTGCACCTATTGTACAGATGCTCGATGCCGGCATCTGTGTCTCCTTGGGAACAGATGGGGCTCCTTCAAATAATAGAATGAGCATTGGTTCGTAAGTACTGGTTTCTATATCTTGCACGTCCTGCTTGTTTGATAATGCCATATCACTGCAGTCGTTTGTTTCCTTTAAATATATTCTGTTTAGAAGGTTTCCAATTGTTGTATACACCCATACGAGATGAAATATGTTGGTATAACTATTATCGACTCTCGGGATTTGCAACCTGAAACGAGACCAATTTGGGGTCTTATATGATGAGAAAAATGTTTTTTCTCAACTGAGTAAGTGCTCATTGGAATTGTTAGAGCAGATAATTTATGTATGGATTTGCCTGTTTGCAGTTGATGAGATGTACCTAGCTTCCCTGATAAACAAAGGACGGGAAGTCTATGCGAAGGGAACAACTGATCCTACTGCTCTCCCTGCTGAAACAATTCTCAGAATGGCAACAATAGATGGTGCAAAATCAGTTCTCTGGGAGAATGAAATAGGGTCGCTTGAGGTTGGGAAAAAGGTCGGACTACTGGATTAGATTAGTTACTCTTCTCTTTCTCTCTAATGTTTTTGATATGCAAAAGCAGTGTCTAAATGCCTGTGGTGTTATAACTTTTTGTTGTGCCATTCTCTTTCTAATGTGCTGAATATCTTTTCTGCTTCATTTTTTAATGTTTAGTTGCTTGACCAAAAGTTCATAAAGAAGAGAAAAACTTTGCTGTTATGGTAAGCTGTAATAGTCTGGATGTATTGCATGCCTGTAAATTTAATATATCAAGGATATGGTTTATATGGCCTTTCTGTCCTTTCCATTATTTTTCCTTTTCTTTCTGTCAGAGATTGTGGCAACCTCTATAATTTGCAAATATGAAGTTCTCCAGTTAAGATATTATTACCCAAAAGTCAAAATCATTTCCAAATGAGAATAGGAAACTAATTGCTTCAAATTTAAAGACATACTCCTAGCAAGTTAAAATTCAACTGATCATGTGTTCTTGCCAACTTTCTTGTGCTTCTGCAGAAACATTTTGTTTCACCATTAAGCTAATTTTGGATTTTGTACTCTAGTTGGTTACAGTTATCAGATATTCTTTATGCTTCGTGAGACAATTGATGCTGACTTATATTTGTCTTCATGATTTGATAGGCTGACATGGTTGTTGTCAATCCTAACTTTTGGACAATGGTTCCTTTCCATGACTGGTATGAAACCATCCTTGAATATTTATATTTAGTGTACTCATCATATACTATGCTGTGAGTTTTCAGTGATTTATTTACGAAGGGGCATTTTGTGATTGACTTTGTTTGAATTTTTTATAAACATTTTGTGATTGACTTTGTTTGAATTTTTTATAAAGCTTCTGAAAGTCATGTGAAATACAAACAATTCGTTGAAGTTGCGAGTCTTGCAACACCTACCTTTGGCTATGTTATGCAGAATTCTACCGTATTCATTTTCGTTTTCCTTCATTGGAACTGTTGCCTGTTGGTCCAATATTCCTTTGTTTATATTCAGATATTTGTTTCATTATATGCTAGCCACTAAGTTAAAATTATTGTATGGATTCATGTTCTTTTGTTATATTTGCAGCATTTCCAGCCTTGTATATTGCATGCGATCGGAGAACGTTGTCTCTGTAATGTGCAATGGCCAGTGGATTATGAAGGATAAGAAGATTCTAAATATGAATGAGGTATTATACAATAAAATCTCTATTTTTTCCGTCTTCTCTTTTCCTATCTTGGATTGGAGTTTAGGTGAACTAGAGATATTGATGCTTATGCTCATTCTAGAATATCAAATGAGTCCTTTATATTTTCCGACTCTTGATACAAAGTTCAGTGTTGATGAGCTCAAGATTAAGTAGATTCTGTTTCAGAATAGCATATAAATGTAGAGTGACTAATAAAATCATTGATTACTTAAGGATGCAAATTGTATCTGGACAGGGTGAAGTTATTTCGATGTCGAAACAGGCTTCTCATGAACTTTTGAAGAGGGCAGGCATCAAATTGCCAAACAGAATGAATGTCCTCTGATCGCCGTTATGGATGGTTTCTAGGTGTTATTCTTCCCGAAAAGCATGTGCCATTGATTGCACTCTCTTGGCCTAGCAGGCACTTCCGAGTCCTTCGTATAAAAGACCTGGGTTTGATTCTCCTCACATCAATTTACAAAATAAAAGCATGTGCCATGTATATCCAAAAAAGGGGGGGTGGGAGGGAAGAAATGTAACGATTAGACATTACTGTATTCTGTTATGTTGCCAGCATGTTCAAATAATAGAAGTAATGTTGTCTTCAAAGATCAAAATATTTTAACCTGATGTTCTTTGTGCTATATGTACTTTCTCTATTTTCTGTCAAATTTTCCCCATTTTTCCCGAGAAACTTTTATCTTACAAACATAAAGTTAAAAGCTCAAAAACCAAAAATGGAAAAAAATAAAAACATAAAAGTTAAAGCCCCTAAATGTCAAAAGTGGCGGAATATTTTGTCAGACTAAGTTCAAGTGTTCAATCCTGAATCGGAGAATAATAAATGAAATTACGCTTATGTACAAACTAAAGGCTCAAAAACCAAATATAAAAAATAAAAACATACAAGGTTAAAACCCCTAAATATCAAAAGTAACGGATCCAGAGTTCAATCCTGAATCGGATAAAGCTCCAACAGTAATATATGAAAATTCACTTATGTATAAACCTTATTTTTTTATTTAATTGTTGTTGCAGTATATGTTATTTCTTGTGAGGTTTGATCTAAGAAATCATTCTAAGGCAGGATCAGGACAAGAATTTTCCCAAAGATAAACCTAAACCTTCTAAAATACTATATAGAAAATGATGAAGATTTGAGTCCAAATGTATGATTCAACTATAAATTAATAAAAAAAAAATGTAACGCAGATGCAAAATTGAAATTTTATTTTAAGTCTTTCAATGTTATTACTTGATTTTTTTAAAATTGTTATTCGATTTTCTTAAAATTACTGTTCAACTTCCAAAAAAAGTACCAAGTTGTATGTTTGATAAGGATCTTTGTCATCGCTAATAGAAAAAAAGTTAATTTGCAAAAACTCCCTTGAGCTTAAGGGTCAGTGGCGATTTTCCCTCGAGTTTACAAACGAGATAATTTAAACCCTTAGATTCTAAATATGATGTAATCCAAACCATCCTTCTGACGGCGATAGGATTCTCGTTCAAGTGCGTCACGTGCCCGTCGCGTGCCATACCACGTCATCAGAGCGGCACATCAGAGGTGTGAGGAAAGAGAGCGGAGAGCTTTTGTGTCTAGAAGCCTCTCTCTGTTAGGTTTCTCCCTTGCAGAAGACGCCCAGATCAAAGCTCCTGTTTCTCTCACCAGATCGAAGGAGGAAGACTGACCCTCGTCCTCAACATTTCTCTCACCAGATCGCAGAAGGTGAGTAGTGCTACTATAGGCTTGCTTGTAAATTCTAGCTTTTCTTTCTTGCTACACTTCGTAAAAAAAGGCACACCAGGTCAGCTTCAGAAGTGTAAAGATTAAGCTCTTCCCTTTGTAAATAAAAGCACACTTGCATGTCAAATAATGATCATACTGCTTAATTGAAACCAACTGATTGAAAGTTATGCTAATAATTTACAATGAAACAGAGAAACTTGCTTTGATATGGGTGTTTTCTGCAAGGGAGAGAGCCTAACAGAGAGAGCGCGCGTAACGGAGAGAGGCTTCTGGAGAGAGAAGCTCTTAACTCTTTTTCCTCACACCTCTCACATGCGGATCTGATGATGTGGCATGGCACGTGATGAACACGTGACGCACTTGAACTAGAATCCTAACGACGTCGTACGGATGGTTTGGATTGCACCATAAAGGTTTAAATTATCCCGTTTGTAAATTTGGAAGTTAAATCGCCACCGATCATTAAGCTTTGGGGATTTTTTGCAAGTAAACCTAAAAAACAGAACAAAAAATAAGTAAATAAAATAAAATAAAAAGAGAAAATCGGCGTGGCACATTGCACAGAATCCACTTGGAAAAGATATCCTACCTGTTCATAATAAAAGCCACATTGGATTTGGATAATACCACGTGAAATTGTCAAACATCATCAAGCAGACAAGGGAACCTTCATAATCAAATGCAATGCCGCAGTCCGCACGAGATTGAGCCCGTTTTAGTTTTTTCTGCTTAAATCCATTTTAGCCTTCAAGTTTTGGGAAATCTTGCACTTTAGTACACAAATTTTATTTTGAAACATTTTGATACACATGTTTCATTAAATGTTATAATTTAGTCTTTTATGTAACTATAAAGTTAATGAAATGTATTTAAAAATAATATTTAAAAAAATATTTATTTTTTGGCCAAATTTGAGAAAATCTATTATTTTTCAAAAATATTAAAAAACAGATAAATAAAAAAAATCATAATATTCAAAATCCTAACTAAAACTTTAACCATCATAAAAATAATTATCCGAGTTGCATATTGATCTCTCTAAAGAAAAAATCAAAATTGTCAAAAAAATAACTTAACAAACATGCCTAGGTTTCAAACAACTCCACGACAAAGAAAACTCTCCGAACAAATAGATCTCAATCATAACCCCACACAGATTCAACATAATCCTTAGAATCATAAAAAACCTGATTGTGTTCATTCTAAGCTTGGCAATATTGTTTGATCGGTCTTCGACGGTCAGGGATGCCAAAGGACGACAGAATTAGGTGCTACCTTGGATGCTGAGGACAACCAGTCCTATACTTCTCTTTATTTCAAAGACGGAAAGATCATTCGTAATGAATGAGGAGTTTTGCAAACAGTGTAACAGCACGTTTGGAAGGATGGAGAGAGAGAGCGTTGGAGGAGAACCGAGGGAGAATTATAGGAAAGAGAGAACTGCAAGATTGAACCGAAAAGGAAGAGAGGAGGAGAAGAAGAAGGGGAAAGGAAGAATCGAGGAGGAGCAGTAGGGTTTATTTGGATATGTTTTAATGATTTTAAAAAAAAAAATAAGTTTTAAGGTAAGACGTTGATTGGGGTTTTTTATTTTTATTTTATTTCAGTTTATTAGATTTTTATCATTTTGACTTAAATATTAGATTTTTTTATAAAATATTTTTTTATATAGTTTCCATTAATTTTATTAATTCAACTGAAAATAATTAATCAAACCTTATGTATCGAGATGTCACAAAATAAAAATGGTGTACCAAAATACAAGATCCCCATATGTAAAGGGCTAAAATGGATTTAAGCCTAGTTGTTTTAGTAACCGCAGGCAAATGGAAGAATCGACACTGATCTAGAACCCATCAAACTGTCTCCACAAATATCCCTCCTGAATCTTCTGGAACTTACAGATTCCAATCCTTGCCCAACTAAAACCTCTATAAATTTCACGACGAGCAGTTTCTTTCTCCAGACGAACAAAGAAACGTCTCGTCTAAAAGTTTCTATTTCGCAAGAAAATCCACTGATTTTTTCGAGAAAACTCGACAGAGAAAACGAGCTTCAATATACTGATGATGGATAGTCCGTACTTCAGGAGCCATGGGAATATAACTTCGCGCCCTTTGTACGGGCCGAGCGCGAGAGGGATCCCGGTGCAAAGCGTGAAAAGGACGCCGTCTCCGAAGGTGGTGTCGATCCCGGTCTTCGTTGGGTCGGAGCGGAGCAGATCTGACTCGGCGGTGAAGATCCAGAAGTTATTCAGGGGGTTTCTAGTGAGGAAGAGCGTGAAGAAGATCTCCGCGATAAAGAGGGAGGTTGATGAGATTGAGAAGAGGATTTCAAAGAAAAAGACCGTTGAATTGATTCGAAAAGATTCGAGAGAGAAATTGAGTGAACGAGATATTGATGAGCCTGCTGTTCAGGTTGGATTCCGTGAGAGGAGTGGACTCTGGGGTTAGGGATTGCAGGAAAACCGTTATCAAGAAGGCAATCGCGCTGCAGGAAGCCGTGGACGACATTGTCGCCGGCGACGAAACCCTAGGAGCAAATAAGGCGGACGCAGCAACTGATGCTGTTGATCAAACCCTAGCAACTCAGGGTAATGCTCCTGAAATCGAGCAACCTGTCTCTAACTCTAATGTTGCACATAATTATCGCAGTGGTTATGAATTTGGTGGTGATCAAACTATATAGTGTAAAATCATGTTGCTATGCATACTTCGAGTGAGTCTGATGTGATACCTGAAGCTTTGAATAACGCAAAGCAATTGCAAGTGCCAGACCACTTAGTTGATGGGGCTCATGAAAATAAGAGCAATGTAGGAGATGATGTGAAAGAAGATGAAGCGATTGTCGAAAACCATGATGGGTGTGAATTTGGGAAAGAGAATTTGGGGACTAGTCAGGCAGAGAGTCAATCGGATTCATCAGGGAATCCTCAGAGTTTGGTTGAAGGAGGTGTAGGAAATTACACGGTGAAGCAAGAAGAGAGGATGGAAATCCTTGGTCCTGTTAAGGAGGAAGGGAAAGCGAAGGAAATCTCTGGTTGTGGAGCAGCAGGGGAGGAAAACCGAAGGAGCAGGGAGCTTTTGGAGAGGATGATGGAGGAAAATGAGAAGATGATGGGCCTAATGTCAGGGTTGTATGAACGGAACGAGTTGCAAACACGGTTGTTAAGTTCACTGTCACAGAGGGTTGAGCAGCTAGAAAAAGCTTTCATATGTGAGAGGTTGAGGAGAAAGAAGAAGAGGCAGGCTGGTGGGACTTTAGATTCCCCCAAAAAATCGCCTGATTTGAATGAAGTTGGGAAGAGATAAGAGGGTTCTTCTTGATTGTGGAATATTTTTGTTTTTTAGGTCTTTTGATGTTCACAAGTTGGTGCTTCTGTTGGTTTCATTTTTTCTGTTAGAATGATTTTTGATGATAGAGGATATGACTACAGAACTCTTTTTTTTTTTTTTTTTTTTGTAAGTTTCCAGGGAGTTGCTAAAGAATTTGATTTTATATTTCCTTTTGTTTCGTACACAAGTGTTTGTTGATGTTCTTTGTGGCTTTGAAACATATTATTCTGCTAGAAACTAAGAGTAGATTTTATGGAATCTTCTTCTATTTACCCGTTATTACCAACCTAGTTCCAATAGCTTCTTTTCAGCAAAAGAGTAAGGCCATGGCCGTAACTGGTGACAATAGCTTCATATGATGTTATGTTGTTGGCTGTCAATAGTTATGGTTTCATATGATGTTCTGTTTATTAGCTGTTTTGTCTTCTAATTCTATGTGCTTAAGGTAGAACTCTAAGCAGGTTTTAAGTTCAAAGCAAAAATTGCTAACTCAGTTCCAAACATCGCCATCATCGTTATTATTGATGGTTTGGTAGTAGTTTATTATTGATTGTTATTATTTATTTCTAGCATACTGAGCAAGATCCAATTTATACCTAAAAGCAGGTTTTGTTTTTAGTTTTGAGGGGCGACGGACTCCGATTTATACCTGGTTGTAAGGTGCATAGATTCTCTGCATCACATGACCGACACAATCTCAATCGTTTATTACAACCAGTTACTTTTATGATCTAGCATGGAGAAATTGATTATGGTAACAGCTTTCTTGAAATCACTGAGCTTCCGGCTTGATTTTTAAAAAAATGCATATCTTACATATTTTCAAATTTAGATTTGAATTGTAAATCTAAACCTTGATTTTGTAAATCGAGAATCGAATCGTAAGATTAAATATAAATTTTTAGAATCAATTTAACTTAATACGTATATATTAAATGATAATGTGATCGATTAGAAAGAAACTTATCTCTAAGCAAATATGCTAGACTGAATCCTTTTAGGATTTACTCTAATTAACACATTATACTCATAAAACAGTAATTTTCTAATGGTTAAACAAACAATAACTAAGACAACGCAATATACTAAATTAATAAATAATGTAATAAAGTAATAAAATAAAATAATAGTATTATTATTCTTAATACTATTATGTACAAAAATAAAAAAAAAATATGAATATCATATGAATTTGTTTGTTTCATCACACAAAGTTTTAGAATCATAAATTTTTAAATTAATTTATGAAAAAGAAAAACTAATGAACTATTCTTATTTTAGCTCTAAACATATTGTTTTAAACGTTATTTTTATCTTTATTTAAAAAAAATTATAGGTTTTACATAATCGAGTGAATCAAATCGAGTCGTACTAAATCGTAGATTTGACACTGATTCAGGATTAACTAAGATTCAACATACAATTCGAATCGTTTAAGTCCTGAATTGAATTGAATTTTACGAATTGAATCATAAATCGTAAGATTATAATAACTATGATTATAAGCAAATTGATACTGATAATATCAAGTTGTTTTGATAGGCCAAGATTAACTCGAGAAGAAGAAAACATGGAAAGGAATTGAGAGTTTTCTGATTAATACTTTGCTTCCTTCTTACAATGTAATGATAGAGTTTATACGCTATACCAAGAAGAGTAGTTACAATGTACCAGAAAAGCTAACTAACTATAACTAACTAAACATAATTGAAACATCCTAACAGAACCAGTTCAATAAGAATTCTAACTAGTAATAATCTGTCCACCACTTGGGTCTTCTTATGATTCGTTTTAGTCTTATTCCTTGGTTGCTAGTGCCTTCAGTTTCTTCAATTACTCCAGTTGTTGTGTCTTTAGTTTCCTCAATTGCTTTAGCTCTTGTTTGCTCATCAGGTGTATCATTGCCTTCTCTTGAGAAAGACACCTTTTCCTCAAGGTGTAGAGTTGGGTAAAGCTTTTGAAATTATATTGAGTCCTCCCAAGAAGCATCCTCTAGTGGAAATCTACTCTATTGAGCCAACCATTGCTGAGCCCATAGTGAATGTCTCTTAACGTATCTTTCATTAATAATTGCAAGTGGTAGGAATTGAGGTTTATTATTATGAATATTGGTTGGGAGAGGCAATGGAGTAATATTACTCTGAGTACCATGATATGGTTTAAGGAGTGAGACATGAAACACATGATGAATTAAGCACCTAAGTGGAAGTTCAAGCTTATAGGCAAATGAACCAATTTTCTTAAGAACTCTGAAGGGACTAAATACTTTCTGCTTAACTTCTGAGAACACCTGTTAGCCACTGTAACTTGTCTGTAAGGCTGTAATTTGAGTAATACCATATCATTAGGATTGAAATTGAGTTATGTTCTATGTTTGTCTGCAACTTATTTCATCCTGTTTTGTGCTTGTTGGAGATGATGCTTGACTTATTGAACAATCTCTGCTCTGGTACCAAGATCATGATCAATTGCTTATAGAGAAGAATGCCTCTATGATATGTTGGGAGAGATGGAGGGAGTCTACCATAGACTACTTCAAATGGAGTTTTTCCTAAAGAAGAATGGTATGTTGTGTTATAATGGAATTCTACAGGATGTAGGTATTTAACCCACTATTGAGGTTGATCAACTACAAAAGCCCTAAAAACCTGCTCAAGATATCTGTTAGTGACTTTAGTTTGACCATCTATTTGGGGATTGTGTGAAGAGCTCATTAACAGTTCAGTTTCTTGTAATCTAAATAGCTCTCTCCAAAACTGACTCCGAAAAATTGGACCTCTACCATATGCAACATATCTTGGAATGTTATGTAAGGAATATATCATCTTCATAAAATAAAAGAGGCAACCTTCACTGCATTAAAGTGAGAAAGTAATGGACCAAAATGAGCTTGCTTGGATAGCCTATCCACTACTACCATTATTGTTGTCATTCCTTGAGAGAGAGGTAGATTAGTAACAAATTCCATATTGACATCCTCCTAAATTTGGTTGGGAATTGGAAGAGGTTGTAACATTCCATAAGGGGCTTGAGTGCTGCTTTTGATTTTCTCACATACATCACATGATTGAACAAATATGAGGCCACTGATTTCCTCAGGCCTTTCCCGTAAAAATTTGCAGGTACTCTCATAAAAGTCCCCTGAACTCTAGCATGTCCACCCAATGGTGTAGAATGGAATTCCTTGATAACTGTATCCTTGAGTTGAGACTTTTCATTCAAATAGATCTTTCCTCTGTAGTATAGGATACCATTCCTGACTGAGTAAGATAGAACATCATTTGGAGAAGAAAGGATTTGCTACATTAATGTACTTGTTTGTTCATCTTTGGAATTTTGATTGAAGATATCAAAAGTAGGAAGATAAATGACCATTAACAAAACTTCTTCTTGCTCAATACTATGTATTCTAGATAAAGCATCAACATGACCATTTTCCTTGCTAGGCTTATAATTGATTTCATAATCATACCCTAGCAACTTGGCAAGATAATGTTGTTGTTATGGGGTTTGGATGGTTTGACTGAGTAAGTGCGTTAAACTTTTTTTTTTTATCAGTGTAAATGAAGAACTTAGAACCCATGATATATTGTCCCTCCTTCTTAACAACATATGTAATTGCATAAAGCTCCATGATATATGTTGAAGCTTGATGCATTCTATTACAAAACGTTTTGCTGTAAAAAGCTAGAAGATGGCTATTTTGTAATAGAACAACTCCAATTCCTAGACCCAAAGCATTAGCTTCAATAACAAATGGTAAACTGAAATTAGGTAAAGCTAGGATAAAAGCCATGATCATGGCTGTCTTGAGGTTTTGAAAAGTAGTTTCAACATCATCAGTCCACTGGAAGGCATCATTTCTCAACTGATCAGTCAAATGAGCAAATGTTGAAGCAAATCCCTTAATAAACTTTCAGTAGTAGCCAATCAATCCCAAAAAACTTCTCAATTAATTTTGTGCAGAAGGGCTAGGCTAGTCCATTATGGCTTCCACTTTGATCTTATTAGGTATCATTCCTAAAGCATAAATAATATGACCCTCTATTGAACTCTGTCCAAATTGACAATTGATGTGTTTTGCAAATAAAGAATGCTTCTGCAAGCAATCTAATACTAATATTAAATGGTTAAGATGGTCTTCCATTGATTTGCTATGGATCAATATATCATCAAAGAAAACAATGACATATTTTCTAAGAAAAGCATATAAGGCTTGGTTCATAGTTGTTTGGAAGGTATAAGGGGCACTTATGAGTTCAAATGGCATGACAAGAAACTTAAAGTGACCTGTATGAGTCCTAAAAATAGTTTTATGTATGTTAGCAATGTGCATTCTAATTTGATGATACCCTAATCTTAAGTCTATCTTAGACAAGGTAGTGACATCAAATAAATCATCTAGCAGTTTGTCCACAGTTGGTATAGGAAATTTCTACTTGACAGTTATAGTGTTGAGACCTTTATAATCCACACAGAATCTCCATGTTCCATCTTTCTTTTTCACCAATAATGCTGGAGAGCTGTATGCACTGTGTAACGACCCATCACGGATTGACCACCCCTGAGACGGTGTCATCATATTTTAAAAATCCCAGCACGACACATATGTTCAACAATAAAAATTTATCAACTACAATTATTTACATCAATCCTCAACCTTTAACAGGGGAGATATATCATTCAGATCTCAACTTAAACATTGTATACAACATAATATGCATGAATATTTTTAAATATTTTTTTTTCATTAGTCTGAGGATGTGGACCACGTGGCTTACAGATAATAAATCTGTCTGAATCTCAGCTCACCAACTATCTATCCTGCTTGCTGCCTGAAATCATTTAACATTAAGGGATGAGCTTCACAAGCTTAGTGAATTAAATTTACTAGAAGTATTCAATTCGTATAAATAGTCTTTTAATATTTAATCATTTATATCTCATATAACTTGATAATATCATTCTACTATCACTACACATATCATAAGTCCTATTCTCTATCAATCTTTTCTTCTTATATATTTGTTCACTTTAAGACCATCAATTATCTCATAATTACCTCGTTATGAGGTTTACAACATATAGTCTACCATTTAGATAGTTCTTATCATATCATACTTCCATGTTTCTTTCTCACCATAACTGTCTCTCTGTGAGACTCATTCATCTATAAATGAATTTATAATAACAAAACAACACTTCAACATTTCAGTAATAAAATCAATAATTAAAACAGATACAATGCATGAATTATTATTAGGGAACGTGTTCCCACATGTCGACATACTTTTTATCTTAGACCGATTGCCTTCCCAGTTCTTTTATTTCATTTAGACCGGCCCCCCTCTCGGTTCTTTTATTTCCAGCATATACCTGTTGTCACAGTTTTCATTTATTTTCAACATATATCGGCTATCACGGTTTTCATTTATTTCCAGCATATACCGGCTGTCACGGTTTTTCATTTAGACCAGCCCCCTCTCTGTTCTTTTATTTCATGCATATGCATATGAACAATGATATGAAATATGTATATGAACAATAATATAAAAACAAACATGTATTCAGACATTAAATTTAGCTATCATGCCTTTTTTCAAATTACTATTTGATCAATTTCACTAATTTCTTCTCCTCATATATCACATCAATTTATCAACGATAACTTGTCAAGAATTTCATTTATCACCTTCATTATTAAATCGGCTCATGATTCCAATAATATTACTTCTCATATGATAACTTTCCACATATCAATTATACCTATCATACTCATCAAACAACTTTCATCTATCATCAAATCATAGGTTAATAATTTATTCAAATATTATCATTATATATTTCATATTTATCTTGATTACTTAAGGTAAATCTAACTCACCATGTAGCACTTAAAGCTACCCGTGGATCACGTCCTTGCCTTTCCTGCTCCTCTCAGTAATTTTCCCCGGTTGCTTATCGTCAACACCTGACATAATATTCATATTAAATTCTAATTTATTCTTCAATTTTTCCATAATTCACACCCTTAGGAAATTGCTACTTTGAATTCCGAGAATTTCATGTATGCTAAATTTCAAAAATAAACTTCATGTTATTACCTTATGTTTTTCTTAGATCTTCCCGTGATTTTCTAAGAAATTCTCCCGTAAACCCCTTCAAAATTTTGCTATTTCAACATTTCTTTTGATCCCCAATTGTTTAAAAAAATATAGTAATTTAGATTTGAAATTGAAGAAAACCAAACAGGATTTGGTAAAACTAATAAAACAATTCAATATATAAAATTTTTTACACAGTACCGTCACTACTTTCCACCGTTTACATTTCAAGAGCTGCATAACATGCATCAACCTTAAATAGCTAAAGCAACACCTGGAGTCCAGGCGTTGCAAGTTGTTTTTTTTTCTTTTAAAAAAAACTTTTTTTCTTTTCTTCTTCTTATCCTCTACGATTTTTTTAGAATTGTTTTATAAATATTAAATCTTTTGCATATATGTATTATTTTAATTCCATGTCATATTTATTAAATTACTTCTTTACCCTTTCTTTACGAATAAGGGTATTACACACTGTGACTTGGTTGAATAATCTCAGTTTCAAGCATTTCAGTTACCAATATTTCAATCTCAATTTTTCTGAAAATAAGGATACCTATATGGCTCTATATTAATTAGTTTAGCCATAGGATCCACTTTTATATATATATATATATATATATATATATATTTTTTTTTTTTTTTTATCAATATCCCTTGTTGGAGGAATGGTAGTAGGCCCCCTAAAGATTTGTGGGAACTCATTAAGAACATACAAAATATTATTATCAACAGAATTGAAATTGACAACCAAAGAAGAATCAATAGTAAGACCATTAACTACAGGAATAGAACTAGGCATTTCCAAGGTCATTAGTTGTAATCATGCAGTAATAACTCCATTATGTGACAAATTTTTCAATTGTTTATTAGCTATATAATTGATTCTAGACCCCTTATGTAATGTCCACCTTCTTAAAGTAAGGGTAAAGAAGTAATTTGATAGATATTACATGGAATAAAAAAATATATATATACATGAAAATTTTACTATTAATAAAAAAAGGACACCATGTGTAGTTACAAAGAAGGAAAAAAAAAACGGACAGTGTGTGTGGTTTTAAAAAAAAAATGGGACAACAACTGGATGTCCAGGTGTTGTCACACAATCATGCATTATGCATGTGTGACAATAAAAAGGAAGATGAAAACTGTGCCCGGGGGTGGGGGTTATATATAGTTTTTGTTTTATTTTGATTTCTCTTACCAAATCCAGTTTGGTTTCTTTCTTTCTTCAATTCAAATTACTATTTTTTCTTTAAACACCTGGGGACTCAAAGAAAGGTTGAAAGATTGAAATTTTAAAGAATTTTGTGGGAGAATCTTAAAAGAGATTCGAGGAAAGCTTTAAGAAAAACAAAAGGTAATAATGTGTATTTTATTTTTGAAGTTATACATATATAAAATTATCCAGAATTTGATGTGGAAATTTAAAGGGTATGATTTATGGAAGAATTGAAGAACAAATTAGAAATTTTAATATAAATATTATGTTAGGTGTTGACGATCAGCAATCAAGTAAAATTGCTGAAAAGAGCATAAAAGACAAGGAGGTGATCCACGGGTAGCTTTAAGTGCTACGTGGCGAGTTAGATTTACTTTTAGTAATCGAGATAAATATGGAATATAAAGTGAAGATATTTGAATTAATTATTGAACTAACGTGGTTGGATGATATATGAAAGTTGATTGATTGATATTATATGAATAGTCGATATATTCAAAATTTATTATATGAGAGCAATATTAATGAAATAATGAGTTGATGAAATATATAATGAAAGGATAAATGAAATTCTCGACAAACTATGATTGATAATTTGATATGATATATGAGGAGATAATTTAATAAATATGATAAAAATAATAATTTTGAGAAAGAGCGGGATAAATATATTGAATGCTTGAGTGTATGCTTGTTTTTTTTATTGCACATATGGATATTTCATATTATTGTTCATATGCATGAAATAAAAGAACGGAAAGGCGGCCGGTGTAAATGAAAATAAAAGAACCGTGACAATCGGTATATGCTGAAAATAAAATAACTGGGAAAGCAGCTGGTGTAAATGAAAATAAAAGAACTGTGGCATCTGGTATGACTGAAAATAAAATAATCGGGAAGGTAGTCGATCTAAATGAAATTAAAAGAACCGTGGAAACCGGTATATGCTGAAAATAAAAGAACCGAGAAGGCAGCAGGTCTAAATGAAAATAAAAGAACCATGACAGCCAGTATATGTTGAAAATAAAAGAATCGAGAAGGCAACCGATCTAAATGAAAATAAAAGAACTGTGGCAGCAGGTATATGCTGAAAATAAAAGAACCGGGAAGGCAGCCAATCTAAGCTAAAACATGTCGACATGTGGGAAGAAGTTCCCAAATGATAATATTAAATGATATGATAATTTAAATTCATGCACTGCATTTGTTTTAAATATTGATTATTATTACTTGAGATGCTAAAGTGTTATTATTGATTGTGAATTTATTGATAGATGAATGAGTCTCACAGAGAGACAAATGTGATGAGAAAGAAATATGAAAGTATGATATGATAAGAATTATCCAAGTGATTGATTATATGCTGTGAACCTCATAATGAGGTAATTATGAGGTTGAATTGATAGTCTCAAGATGATTATATATATGAGAAGAAAGATTGATATATTTGATGATTAACTTAAGAAGAGATTGATAAATGATGAGGATTATGATATGAGTAATGATAATAGAATGCTATTATCGAATTATATGAGATATAGATGAATGAATATTGGAAGACTATTTGAACAATTGAATTATAAGATGTGACTGAAATTATAAAAATTGAATACTTCTAGTAAATTTAATTAACTGAACTTGTGAAACTCATTACTCATTGTTAAATAATTTCATGTAGTAGATAGGACATATAGATTGGTGAGCTGAGATTCAAACTGAGTCATTATTTGTAAGCCACGTGGTCCATGTCCTCAAACTAATGGAAAGAAAAAAAAATATTTTTAAATATTCATGCATAATATGTTGTATATAATGTTTCAGTTGGGATCTTAATAATATAACTCCCCTGTTGAGGGTTGGGGATTTATGTATGTAGATAATTTTAGTTGATGTTTTTATATTGTTGCATATATGTATCTTGCTAGGATTTCAAAATACGACGATACTGTCTCGGGGGTGGCCAATCCGGGAGGGGTCCTTACAATTTTTGATTAAGAGCATTAGGTTTTATGATTCTGTAGACTGTATAAAAAGAAAGAAAGTGGAAGATTCAAATAAATTATATTTTAATGTGTAGTTTGAGGATGTCGCGTGGACTCAGAAGACCTAGAGTTAGAGTTGCTAACCAAAAAGGGCATGGTACGCCCCCAATTTTTAGACAAGCTGAGGTTGAGATGGTGGCTGAGTTAGAGTGAGTTTCCTAGAAAGGGAACATGTTGACAGTATAATTGATATTAGTAGGAGTGTGGGAGTGTGAGAGAATCTGGAGTTGAAAGAAATGAGCTAAGAGAAGCTGTTGCTCATGCTATTGAGAAAATGAATGTAATAGATGATAGAGTTGATAGTCTATGGCATAGATGTAACGACCTATCCCGGGTTGGCCACCCCCGAGACGATGTCATCATATTTTGAAAATCTTAGCATGGCACATATATGCAACAATGAAAATAAATAACACCAAAAGAAATTTTTACATCAATCCTCAACCCTCAACAAGGGAGTTACATCAATCTGATATTAACATAAACATAATATACAATGTAAAATGCATGAATATTTAAAAATAAACTTTTCTTTTATTTTCTTACTAGTATGAGGATGTTGACACTTATGTGGCTTAGAAAAAAAATGATTTTGTCTGAACCACAACTCATCAAATTATCTGTCCTACCTGCTGCCTGAAAACATTGTACAATGAGAGGTGAGCTTCACAAGCTCAGTGAATTAAATTTACTATAAGTACTCAATTTGTATAAATGGTCTTTCAATATTTAATCAATTATATCCCACATAACTTGATAATAGCATTCTATTATTACTACACATATCAAAAGATTCATTCTCTATCAATCTCTTCTTTTTATTCATTGGTTCACCTTAAGACCATAAATTATCTCAAAATTACCTCATAATGAGGTCCATATCATAAAGTCTACCATTTAGATGGTTTTTATTACCATAACTGTCTCTCTGTGAGACTCATTAATCTATAAATAAATTCACAATAACACACCACACATCAACATTTCACTAATGCAAGCAATAATTAAAATAGATACAATGCATGAATTATTATTAGAGAACATATTTTCACATGTCGATATGTTTTTATCTTAGACCGACTGCCTTCCCGGTTCTTTTCTTTCTCATTTAGACCGCCTACCTTCCCAGTTCTTTCATTTTCATTCGACTGGCTACCTTCTCGGTTCTTTTATTTTATTTAATGCACATGCATATGAACAATGATATGAAATATGCATATGAAAAATAACATAAAAAAACAGACATGAATTCAAATATTTAAAATGGCTATCCTGAGTTTTCTCAAATTATATATAAAAATTTCCACTAAATTCCTCTCATACTAAAATCACATCAAATCATCCATCAAAGCTTATCAAGATCCACTAAATTTCATCTCCACATAATTCATATCAAAACAACAACCATAGCTCATCAAGAATTTCACTTATCGCTTTTTATTATTAAATCAAATTATTATTCCAAAAATATAATGTCTCGACTAATAATTTTCTACATGACCAAAATTCCTATCATACATCAATCAAATTTTTATCTACCACCAAAGCATAAGCTAATAATTTATTTTAATATTATCACTAGATATTTCATTTTTTAGATTACTTAAAGTAAATCTAACTCACCACGTAGCACTTAAAGCTACCCATGGATTGCCTCCTTGCCTTTCCCGTTCCTCTCAGAAATTTCTCCCGGTTGCTGATCGTCAACACGTGATATAATATTTGTATTAAATTTCTAATTATGTCTTCAATTCTTCATAAATCACACCTTTTGAAAATTCCCGCTTTGAATTCCAAGAAATTTAAATTTCATGTACGCTAAAAATTCAAAAATAAACACTATACTATTACCTTATGTTTTTTTTGATAGCTTCTCGTGACCCTCTATAAAATTCCCCTGTAAATTTCTTCAAAATTTTGCTCTTTCAGCCTTTCTTTAGGTCCCCAAGTGTTTAAGGAAATAAAATTGTTTGAATAGAGGGAAGGAGAAAACCAAAGATTTGCTAAAGTAAAGCAAAACTTTTATATCTATATACAAAAATTTTTGCTTCAGCAGTTGCCCCCCACCCCCAATTTCTCAGCTACCACGCAAAGTGAGACGTGGCTCACATGTAAAAGAATTGGCAGCAGGTTGCCACCTGCTGCCACGATTTTTTTTTTAGAAAAACTTTTTTTTCTTTTTCTTTTTCTTTTTCTTTTATACTGTTCACATTTTTTTTTAATTTTTAATTTTTTGTTTCCATATTCTTTGTAACTATGCCTCCATGCGTCTAGATTTTTTTTAGAATTGTTTTATTCAAATAATAATAAATCTTTCACCTATATTTTATTTTAATTTCACTTCATATTTATTAAATTACTTCTTAACCCTTACTTTACGATTACGGGTATTACAATAGACTTGATGAATAGGCTAAAGTAGTGCTTGAGGTTGTTGTAAATCTAATAATGGTAGACGTTAAAAAAGGGAAATGTGAGTTTATGCATGAGATGCAGGGAGATTGTTTTGTTAAATATTTTAAGTTGAATGCTTTGTTGTTTAAAGGATTTATGAATTCTTTTGAGCCTGAGCTATGGGTGAAACATGTAGAGAGATTATTTGGCATTTTACCAGTGACTGACAGGCAGAGGGTCGCTTTTGCTTCTTTTAAGTTAGAAGGAGAAGCTTTAGAATGGTGGGAGGATACTCTTCCAGGGTAAATGCATATGTTGATATATCTTTAACCTGGAATAGGTTTAAGGAGGTTTTCCTTGATAAATACTTTCCTTATACCTTTAGAGCACAACAAGAGAGAGATTTTATTTATTTGAGGCAAATGTGTTGACTGTGACTCAGTATGATAGCAGAATTGTGGCTTTGTCAAGGGTTGTATCGAAAATGGTAGATATAATGGAGAAGAAGTATAAGAGGTTCCTAGATGGATTATATTTTGAGATTAGATCAAAACTATCTTACATAAGGCATATGAATTAAGTTAGGTTGGCAAATATAGCACTTCAGATTGAGAAAGAGGTGATGGAGTTTAAGAGAGAGAGAGAGAGAGAGAGAGAGAGAGAGAGAGAGAGAGAGAGATTGTATGCACAATTTTTTAAATGTGAGTTTTGGTTGAATAAAGTAACTTTATTGGGACATGTAATATTTGGAGATGGTATAATAGTTGATCCAAAAAAGGTAGAGGCAATGCTGAGTTGGGAGAGAGCAACTAATATGACTGAGATTAGAATCTTCTTGGGGTTAGCTGGTTATTATAGAAGATTCATTCATATTTTTTCTATTAATGCAGTACTGTTGACTAGATTGACTAGGAAAGAAGTGAGATTTGTATGGTCTGGGGAGTGTGAGAAAAGTTTCCAATTATTAAAGTAGAAATTGACTATAGCTCCAGTATTAGTGCTTCCTTCTAGTGATGAAAGATTTATGGTGTATAGTGATGCATCCCATCAAGAGTTGGGATGTGTGTTGATGCAATATGGGAAGGTAATGACATATACTTCTAGGCAATTGACGAATCATGAAAGAAATTACCCTACCTATGACTTAGAGTTAGTTGTCATAGTGTTTCCTTGAAGATTTGAAGACATCATTTGTTTGTAGCCACTTATGAGATATTTACTGATCACAAGAGTTTGACATACTTACCTACCTAGAGAGAGTTGAATTTGAGACAGAGGTGGTGTATAGAGTTGATTAGTGACTATGATTGTATAATTCATTAGCATCTAGGAAAGTTAAATGTGGTAGTTGATGCATTGAGTAGAAAATCTACATGAAGATTAACTGTTATTGAGAGTCATGATGTGAAATTGATGATAGATTTAAGAGATATAAAAATGAAGTTTAATATCAGTGATAGAGGACCATTGTTAGCAAACATGGTTGTACAGTCATCCATAGTGAACGCTTATTAAAAATGCAGGGTAGAGATGAGAAGATAGAGAAGATTAAGCAGGAAGTGCTTAGTAGAAACCAATATGAGTTCAAAATTAGAAATAAGGGTATCTTGGTATTGGAATATAGGATTTATGTTCCCAATGATACTGAGTTAAGAAAGAAGATATTGAGAGAGGCACATGATGATGTATATTTGATGCACCCGAATAACAATAAGATGTATAGAGGATTTAAACATAAATACTGGTGGTCAGGATTGAAGAGGTATGTAGCTAAATATATTTCTAGATGTTTGGTTTGTCAACAAGTGAAGTCAGAGAATAAACATCCAGGAGGCTTACTACAGCATCTTCTTGTGCTTGAATGACCATGGAAAAAAAATGTGAGTATGGATTTTTCCATACCTAGAAAGGTCACGATACAATGTGAGTGATAGTAGATAGACTTTCTAAGTCATCTCAATTTCTTCCAATTAAAATAATTGAAGTCCTGAAAAATTGGATGAATTGTATGTAGCTGAGATTGTGAGGTTGCATGGAGTACTATTGAGCATAATGTCAAATAGAGATGCTAGATTTACAACTTGGTTTTGGAGAGTCTTTCAGAAAGCCACGGGTATGCAGTTGCAGTTTAGTACAACTTTTCATCCTTAAACAGATGAGCAAATATAAAAGATTATTAGAGCACTAGAAGATATGTTGAGGGCAAATGGGATGAGTTTCACAGTAAGTTGGAATGCTTACTTGCCATTGATTGAATTTTCTTATAATAATCAACATCAATCTAGTATTGGAATGGCACTATTTGAGGCATTGTATGGTAGGAGGTTTAGAACTCCTATATGTTGGGAAGAAGTGGGAGAAAGAAATATATTTGATCCATAAATTATTGAGTTAACAACTGAGAGGATCAAACTGGTTAGAGAGAACCTTAAAGTAGCACTTGTGGACCGAATAACTATGTTGATAATAAAAAGAGGACCTTTTGAGTTTCAAGTACGAAAATATCTCCATGGAAAGATCTGTTGAGGGTTAAAAAGAAAGGAAAGTTGAGTATGAGGTATGTGGGTATGAGGTTATTGAAAAAGTTAGGTTAGTTGTGTATAGCTTGGAATTGCCTCCAAAGTTGAAGCAATTACATAATGTGTTTCATGTTTCAATTTTGAAAAAGTGTTCACATGATGAATTCCATAGTATTCCGAATCAGGCTATAGAACTTTAGGAAGATTTGACCTTTATGCAAGTATCAGTCAGAATTCTAGACAAAAAGGAACAAGTCTTGCGTAATAAAGTTATTCCTTTGATTCAAGTATTATAGCAAAACAAAGATGTTGAAGAAATTACATGGGAGTATGAGGCGAGGATGAAGAAAGAATAGCCCCAACTTTTTCATGAGTTAGGTAAGAGAATTTTGGGGACAAAATTTTTATAAGATGGGTAGAATTGTAATACCCGTTTTCTTAAAGTAAGGGTAAAGAAGTAACTTGATAGATATTACATGGAATTACAAAAATATATATACATGAAAGTTTCACAATTAATAAAAAAATGGACCACTGTGTGTGGTTACAAAGAAGGAAAAAAAATGAACAGTGTGTGTGGTTTAAAAAAGAAAAAGAAAAAAAAAAAGAGACAACACCTAGATGTCCAAGTGCTGTTACACAATCATGCATTATGCATGAGTGACAACAAAAGGAAATATATATATATATATATATATATATATATATATATATATATTGTTTTATTTTGATTTCTCTTACCAAATCCTGTTTGGTTTCCTTCTTCAATTCAAATTACTCTCTTTCTTTAAATACCTGGGGACTCAAAGAAAGGTTGAAAGATTAAAATTTTGAAGAATTTTATGGGAGAATCTTAAAAAAGATTCAAGGAAAGCTTTTAGAAAAACAAAAGGTAATAATGTGTATTTTATTTTTGAAATTATATATACATGAAATTATCCGAAATTTGATGTGGAAATTTAAAGGGTATGAATTATGGAAGAATTGAAGAACAAATTAGAAATTTTAATCGAAATATTATGTCAGGTGTTGACGATCAGCAATCGGGTGAAAATACTGAAAATGGCATAAAAGGCAAGGAGGTGACCCATGGGTAACTTGAAGTGCTACATGGTGAGTTAGATTTACTTTTAGTAATCGAGATAAATATGGAATATAAAGTGAAGATATTTGAATTAATTATTGATCTACAATGATTGGATGATATATGAAAGTTGATTGATTGATATTATATGAATAATTAATATGTTCAAAATTTATTATATGAGAAGTAATAGTAATGAAATAATGAGTTGATGAAATATATAATGAAATGATAAATGAAATTCTCGACAACCTATGATTGATAATTTGACATGATATATGAGGAGATAATTTAATAAATATGATAAAAATAATAATTTTGAGAAAGAACTGGATAGCTAAATTGAATGCTTGAGTGTATGCTTGTTTTATTTATTTTTCATATTTCATATTATTGTTCGTATGCATGAAATAAAAGAATCGGGAAGGCAACTGGTTAAACGAAAATAAAAGAACCGTGACAGCCCGTATATGCTGAAAATAAAAGAACCATGGTAGCCAGTATATGTTGAAAATAAAAGAACCGTGACAGCCACTATATGCTGAAAATAAAAGAACCGGGAAGACAACCAGTCTAAGCTAAAATATGTCAACATGTGGGAAGATGTTCCTAAATAATAATATGAAATGATCTGATAATTTAAATTTATGCATTGCATTTGTTTTAAATGTTGATTATTATTGGTTGAGATGCTAAAGTGTTACTCTTGATTGTGAATTTATTGATAGATGAATGAGTCTCACAAAGAGACATATATGATGAGAAAGAAATATGAAAATATGATATGATAAGAATTATATGAGTGATTAATTATATGTTGTGAACCTCATAACGAGATAATTATGGGGTTGAATTGATAGTCTCAAGATGATTAAATATATGAGAAGAAAGATTGATATATTTGATGATTAACTTAAAAAGAGATTGATAAATGATGAGGATTATGATATGAGTAGTGATAATAGAATGCTATTATCGAATTATATGAGATATAGATGAATGAATATTGGAAGACTATTTGAACAATTGAATTATAAGATGTGACTGGAATTATACAAATTGAATACTTCTAGTAAATTTAATTCACTGAGTTTGTGAAGCTAACTACTCATTGTTAAATAATTTCATGTAGCAGGCAGGATATATAGATTGGTGAGCTGAGATTCAGACTGAGTCATTATCTGTAAGCCATGTGGTCCACATCCTCAGACTAATGAAAAGAAAAAAAAATTTGTAAATATTCATGCATAATATGTTGTATATAATGTTTCAGTTGTGATCTTAACAATGTAACTCCCCTGTTGAGGGTTGAGGATTTATGTACGTAGATAATTTCAATTGTTGTTTTTATATTGTTGCATATATGTGTTTTGCTGGATTTCAAAATGTGACGATACCGTCTCGGAGGTGGCCAACCCGGGATGGGTCCTTACATCTTATCACCCTGTAAATGAATATCTTTCCATTGCCAACTAAAATCCATAGTTAACTAGGCATAATCTGTTGTGATAGGACCCGAATCTTGTAACTATTTTACCCCCAAGACTATATCAGCCCCTTGTAGAGATATGACAAATAAATTTATTGTAAAAGTATGATCTTGAAGGGTGATTAAAACCTTAGTACACATACATGAACATGACAACATTGCACCATTCCCAACTTGTTCTGTAAAATATTGTGATGGTGTAATTCGTAAGTTTAAAAACAGAATTGCTTTTTCCTGTATGAAGTTGTGTGTGCCTCCACCATCTACCAACACTTGAAATAGTTGATGCATAGCAAAGCCTTGGAATTTAAAGGTCTTTGGGGTATATTGGCTAGTTAAAGCATAAAAACTGATTTCAGGAACCATGTTCAAGTCCGGTTCAGTTTCTTCCATGATCAGTTCTTGTACTTGTTCTCGATCAACATCCATCAACAATAAGGCTGTCTTATGCTTGCACTTATGTGTGGGAGTAAACCTTTATCACAGTTAAAACATAGGCCTTTCTCTCTTCTCTGTTGCATCTCCATAGGAGAAAGTCTTTTTAAGGGAAGTTTATTAGGGATATTCTGATGAACAATTGGGGAAGGTTTTGGTCCCAATAAAGATGGTTGTATTGGAGGCTTAGGTGACCAATTCTTCCAAGAACCCTTCATATCAGTAAGTCTTTCTTCCTGTAAATGAGCCAACCCAATTGCATCATGAATTGTATCAGGTTTATGAGCAATTACTTCCCTTCTGATGTGAGTTTTGAGCCTTGAGATGAAACGACTCTTCAAGAATGATTCACTCAGTCCCATTACTTTGTTGGAGAGGTTCTCAAATTGGGACTGATCCAAAACATAACCAATTTGTGTCAGTTTAGACAAGGCTCCCTGAAGATCATCATAATCAGAGGGATCAAATCTTTTCTGTAAGGCCTGAATAAATTATTGCCAAGAATTGAGTTGTTTGGTATGGTACATCCATTGATACCAATATGAAGCAGGTCCTTCAAGATGGAAAGAAACCAAGATGAGTTTCTACGCCTTTGGTGTTTTGTGGAACAAGAAGTACTGTTCTACTTTGAATATCCAATAAGAAGGATCTCCTTCTGCAAAACGAAGGCATTCCAACTTGACAATCTTGAAGCTAGAATTGTTTTGAGTATCTAAGCCTTCAACAAGAAAAGAATCAGTGTCTTTGGAGATTGTACTAGGAGATGATGACTTGATTCTAGCCAATTGATCTTGCAGTGATGCAACATGAGACATGAATTATGCACACAACTCTTCACGTAATTCTTTATGAGATTCTCTGATTAAGGCATCAATGTTGTCTAATGTCTTATCTTTAGATCTAATGGAGGTGGCCATTGATGAAAAATGGTTGGAAGAAATTTTGTGGTGGTAAGGAATTTGGGATGGTTTAACAATGAAAGCACTAATTGATACTGATAGTATCAAGTTGTTCTTGATAGGCTAAGAACTTAACCTGAGAAGAAGAAAACAAGGAGAAGAATTGAGAGTTTTCTGATTAATACTTTGCTTCCTTCTTACAATGCAATGATAGAGTTTATCTCTATCAAAAAGAGTAGTTACAATGTACTAGAAAGCCTAACTGACTGTAACTAACTAAACAGAATTGAAACATCCTAATAGAACCAGTTTAATAAACAATTCTAACTAGTAATAATTTGTCCACTCCTTAGGTCTTCTTATAATTTGTTTTGGTCTTGCTCCCCGGTTGCTAGTGCCTTGAGTTTTTTCAGTTACTCCAACTGCTGTGTCTTCAGTTTCCTCAATTGTTTCAGCTCTTGTTTGCTCAGAAGGTGTATCACAAATACTATTTAATTGATTATTTTCTTATTCCCGACTCTTCCCTTTTTTTTTTGGTTTTGGTAAAAGTTTTTCATCTCTTTGAACTTCTGTATTTGAGGACAATCAAATGGGTCAGCCCAAAAATCAGATAGATTCATCTTTATACGGACCGAATAATTATGGTCCCTCGTGATGAAGATTGCATGAGAGAGACTGCAACAGAGATCTGGGACCATTAGTGTTTTTTTTTTTTTTTGACAAGAGAGACCATTAGTTTTTCTCTTTTAAATGAAAAATAAAAATAAGGGTACATTATTTTAGGTACCCGTTTTGAAGAGTAAATATTCGTTATAATGATGGTAGTTCTTACTTATTGCCATTGTATTGAGGTCAGTCTGTGGTAAAAAAAAAAATTATTTTTATATTTTATAGTAAAATATATTTTGATGATGGTAAAAATAAAAATATTAATAAAAATAATTTATCACTTAAAATTATGTATTTATAAAAAAACATGAATTTTACCACTAAAAATATATTTTTATCACATAAGATCAATTGTTTCTTTTTTGGCAAAGGCATTAGATGTCACCATTGACACGTGTATTGAATATCTTTTCAACTTTAAAAACTACTACATAAATATATTTTGAAATAATTGAACACTATGTTTGGTTGTTTGGAATTAAAGTAGAATTATATTTTTTTTCAATATTAAAATGGTTGAAAAAGATCATGATTCAACTCTAATTCTAATTCTAAGTTTTAATTTCAGACAACCAAACGAAACATAAACAAAATTTAACCTAATTATCATAGAAAAATATCAATATTCATAACATTTAATGGATGAATAATCTCCACATTACTCGATACTTTTGAAGTCATATGGTTGTATGGTTCGAACTCGAGACTTCCAAATCACCAATACTTTTATCACAATATTTTAAATGTATGTTTGTGAGTCATGTGTTTATAAGGAATTAAGTGCATGCTTAGATTTGTTCTGTTTTAAAAAAAGAATGATAAAAAATAATATTCTGTTATTTTTACTTAAGCATGTTCAGATAATTATTATTTTAAATTTATTTTTTCAATCTCTCTTAATATATTGGGCTATAATTCAACGAGAAAAACTTATTTTAAAAAACAATAGAGAACACCAAAAACTAGTTCCAGGAATAAACAGTGTTTATGATATTAGTGCTCTAACTTGTTTATAAAAATATTAACCAACATATTTTGGAAATCTTTGTATTTTCAAAAACATTCAAACACATGTAATCCTCGTTAACACTTGCACATTACAGGGAGTTACTAAGCACAAGTAACATAAATGGGAAAAGTTTAAAATAAAAAGTCAACATTGCTATTTTTTTTTGGATAATTGGAATTGTGCTCGTGAGAGTTTCGTGTCTATAATAATCTAACGGTTATGATTTGAAGATATTTAATATCAAAAGTATAATAGTAAATTTGATGTAAAAAATAGTATAGTAATTTTTTTTTCTTCTAAAATTTATATAAACCAAAACAAAATAGATATTTTTAAATATATAGCATTTTTTTTTTATAAAAAGTATTTTCCTTTTAAGCAAATTGGAATCATATTACTTGATTTGCTGATTTTGCTCTTCCACCCAAACCCTCTTTACAATTTTCCTCCTTACCACACCTTATATTGTACAGATGTCAGACATACGAGTTATGCAAGAGTGGATCGGGTCAGATTAAATGAGCTCAGATAAAAAATTGTCAAATCTTATACAAGTCATAAAATCAAGATCAGTGTTGGCCTTTACAACGGGTGAGTCTATGGGTTACATGGATAATTTATTATTATTCTTATAATGCAAATATTTATTAAATTTATTATACTATCACATATTAAATTGCAAATCAAATAAAAACTTTAAAAATATTGTTTTCTTTGACTATAGGTATTATTGTAAATTTATGTGATAATTACCAACATTTTATATGAGTATTTCTTATTATTTTACCACGCAATGCTTGGGCAAGTGTTGATTAAGGGTAGCAATTCGGGTCGGCGAGTCATGTTTGTGTCGTGTTGAAGTTGGGTATAACTCAAAAAGAGTTGACACAAACATGACATGATTATTAATCGGGTCAAAGAAACCCAACACTAACACGGCTTGTGTTGACCCTTATTTGATTTTAATTATGACAATATATTGTTTTAATTGTACTAAGAATCTTATCTAAGTGTTTAAAGATGTAAATAGCCTTCAGTTCAAAGACCATACGTAAAATACGCGTAAATGAAGAAGAGCACATACTCGAGAGATATTAGAAGAAGTCTGAAAATCAAGATTAGAAGCTCCTAAGGTAGTTTGATCTATATGTAAATCCTATTTCAATTACCTATTTTAATTATAGCTCTAAAACATTTCTTAAAATGTCTTTGTTCATTTAAAACTTAAAGTCTCATAGAAACAAAGTTAAAAATTCTAAGTTTTTAAATTGACAGCCGACTGTGCAATATGGACAGTTGGTTGTAACTCTTATGACAGTCGACTATGAAAGAAACAAAAACTTTCACAGACGACTGCCCATTTAGACAATCAATTTTCTAGTCTTGTTTTGTTTCAAAATTCAAATTTAAGAGAGGATAGTCAATTGTCCATCTTTCATAGTCGACTGTCCTATCGTGAAAAATGACTCAAAATTGAGATGTAGGACATGAGCATTTAATGCTCCAAACTACCCCAACTTGTGTCTAACGACCATATGAAGCCAAGACTATAAAAACCTATCTTTAATGAGCATTTAAGACCATCAAGAACACTTAATTTCTTCTATAGTTCATTAATACTCTTAAAAGATTTCAAAATCTCATTTGAGCCATTCTTTAAATCTTTGTTCTTGAAAGGGAGAGAATATTATTTATGTAAAACATTTATTGCAATCTCTCTTGTATTCTTTCACAATCAATTCCAATCATTGTAAAGAGAAAGAGTTGGTATAACTCTTAGAGTGTTTAGGTATTAAACATTTCATTGTTGAAGAGATTCTTGTAAGGTTTGAGCAACACCTGTGCAGTTGTTTGACTATTATTAGTGGATTACTTCAAGGAGATTCCTTGAAAAGAATGGACATAGGGTTGGTGAGATTCCCATATTGTCGAACCACTATAAACAAAGTTTGCATATTCTCTTCTTTTATTCCTTTAATTTCCATAATTTATTTGGTGTTTGTTTTATTTGATTAAGATGTTAAAACTTGTTTGTTAATTGCAAAAAGTTTTAAAAATCCAATTTAATCCTCTTGGGATTGCACCTCGGTCTACAATTGGTATGAGAGCCATGCACTCAATTTCAGGCTTAAAATCATTGAGTAGATCCTATGGCCTCTAATAGTTATACCGAATGTCATTCCTATACTAGACCTCCTTTGTTCAATATACAAATTATAATTATTGGAAAAATAGAATGAAAATATTTGTTGAAGGACAAGAGTATAATTTGTGGAAAATCATTGACGAAGGACCTAAAATTCCTACTAAGGATATAACTATTGGAGAGATCGTTCGTATAATGCCTGAACTTAAAATGGAGTTTAATGAAGGAGATTGTATAATGATATCTCTAAATAGTAGAACTACAAGTATGTTATATTGTGTATTAGACATAAATGAATATAATAAAATTTCAGTATGTGTTTCGACAAAAGAAATATGAGACAAACTTCAAATTACTTATGAGGTTACTAGTGTTCGAGTATGAATCTTTTAAAATTTCCCTTAACGAAACCATTTCTGAAATGCACTCTCGTATCACTACTATTGTTAATGGTTTAAAGCTTTTTGGTAGGAACATTGAGGAGTTTGAGTTAACAAGGAAGATTTTAAGATCTTTGGCACCAACTTGGAAGGAAAAAAAGACGACCATAACAGAGTTTGAATTAATTGAGGTAATAAATGAAATACATAAAGAATTGAAGAAATTTTATTCTAGAAATATTGCTCTCAAGAAAGAAGTCTCATCTCTCTCTAAAGAGATGAAAGCTCTAAAAGAAGAAAAAGAAAAACTATCTTTAATGCTTTATAACTCATCACAAGATTTCTTGAAAGTTGAAAACGATGTTTTGAAAAAAAAGGTGATGGAGTTAAATAAAACTATATATAAGTTCTTAAGTGGAAAAGAAAAGCTAGATGAGATATTATCTTGCCAAAGATTGAGTAAAGAAAAATTCAGTTAGGGTTATTCTCCAACGAGCAAGCAAACATAAAAAAAAGACTATCTTTGTGAAAACAATATGTGTGAATGATCCCTTAACTTCTAAGGCTCCTAACAATGTTAAAAATATTTCTCTAAAAAATGCTAGTAAGCCTAAGAATTCAAATGTCAATTCCTATGCTAGAAATAAAAATACTAGAAACAAACATCCTAGAAATACTTATGCACATATGTATGCTCATCCTAGAAATACAAATGTTAGGAATTCATATTCAAGAAATGCACATGCTAGGAATGCATATCCTAGAGATAACATGTATGCTCACAACTCTTATGCTAGAAATATGTATCCTGGGAATGCTCATTAAAGAAATGATAGATATGCTTACTTAAGACTTGCTAGAAACTTCTGTGATTATCATCCTATGATCATGCATCATTCTTATGTCTATGATTATATAACATCTTATAATGTTAAGAAAGTATGGGTCTTTAAAAGACTTGTATTTTTTAGGACTAACCCAAAAGAACCCAAGAAATTTTGGATACCTAAGAGTGCTATTGTGTATCCATGTATGATGTAGACATGTCTCCACTCAAAGGTAGAAAGTGACCATTGATACCTTGATAGTGGATGCTCAAAACACATGACTGATGATCAAAATGATTTGAAGGAGTTGACTCTAAGGGATGGCGAACACGTCACCATTAGAGATGACACCAAGATGAAAACCATCGGACATGGAAAAGTGAGTAAAAATTCATTAATTATTAATAATGTGTTGCTTGTGCAAGGCCTTAAGCCTAATAAAGTAGTATTTGAACCCTCTTATTGTCTTGTAATAGATATCAAGAGTAACAAGACCATATGTATTGGCCAAAGACATGAGAATGTCTACCTAATTGATTTAAAAATCTTACCTTTGGAAAATGAAAAATGTTTTTTTTTTTCAGCTTTTAATGAAAACTCATGGCTATGGCATAGAAGACTTGGGCATGTGAACATGGATTTGATTAAAACCCTTTCAAGAAAAAATTTAGTTGTTGGTCTTCCCAAAATCAAATTTGAAAAAGACAAAGTATGTGATGCTTGTCAAATGGGAAAACAAATAAGAGTTTCTTTTAAAAACAAAAATATGATTTCAACTACTAGACCATTAGAGCTTTTGCATATAAACTTGTTTGGTCCTATAAGCACTATTAGTCTAGATGACCACCAATATGATCTTATTATAGTTGATGACTATTCTAGATTTACCTTTATGTATCTATGTGTGATGTAGACATGTCTCCACTCAAAGGTAGAAAGTGACAATTGATACCTTGATATTGGATACTCAAAACACATGACCGATGATCAAAATGTTTTGAAAGAGTTGACTCTAAGGGATGGAAGACTCGTTACCATTAGAGATGACACCAAGATGAAAATCATCGGACATGGAAAAGTGAGTAAAAATTCATCAATTATTAATAATGTGTTGCTTGTGCAAGGCCTTAAGCCTGATTTGCATAGTATTAACCAATTATGTGATAAAGGAAATAAAGTAGTGTTTGAATCCTCTCATTGTCTTATAATAGACATCAAGAGTAACAAGACCATGTTTATTGGCCAAAGACATGAGAATGTCTACCTAGTTGATTTAAATTCAGAAAATGAAAAATGTTTTTCAGCTTTTAATGAAAACTCGTAGCTATGTTATAGAAGACTTGGGCATGTGAACATGGATTTGATTAAAATCCTTTTAAGAAAAGATTTAGTTGTTGGTCTTCCCAAAATTAAATTTGAAAAAGACAAAAAATGTGATGCTTGTCAAATGGGAAAACAAATAAAAGTTTCTTTTAAAACCAAAAATATGATTTCAACTACTAGACCATTAGAGCTTTTGCATATGAACTTGTTTGGTCTTATAAGCACTATTAGTCTATATGACCACCAATATGCTCTTGTTATAGTTGATGACTATTCTAGATTTACCTTTGTTATTTTTATTGTTTATAAAGATAAAGCTTATAAAGGATTTGGAAACTTTTGCAAAAAAGTTCAAAATGAAAAAAAGGTATTTTTATTACAAGTATAAAAAGTGATAATGGAAAAGAATTTGAAAACCAAAGCTTTTCAAAATATTGCGATGAAAATGGAATTGATCGCAACTTTTCGGCTCCTAGAACTCCTCAACAAAATGGTGTTGTTGAAAGGAAAATAGAGTTCTAGAGGAATTTGCTAGAACTATGCTTTACAAAAATAGTTTGCTAAAATATTTTTGGGCAAAAGCCGTAAAAAATTCTTGTTATATTTTAAATAGAGTTTTATTTAGGAATATGCTTGATAAAACTCCATATGAACTATGGAAATGTAGAAAGCTAAATATTTCCAATCTTCGTGCTTTTGGTTGCAAATACTTCATTCTAAATAACAATAAAACTAATTTAGGTAAATTTGACTCTAAAAAAGATGAAGGGATATTCTTAGAATATTCAACCTCTAGTAAAACTTATAAAGTCTTAAACAAAATAACACTAGCGGTTAAAGAATCCGTACATGTTGCCTTTGATGAGACTAACCATATTATTAGTAGAAAATTCTTGTTTAATGATGATGTAGATTTCATACTAAGAGTGATGGGCATCATGGTGGACCGAGTCTTAAAGATCCTTTGCAAGTTTCAGATGGGCTAATCACAAGGTTAAGAGCTAAGAAAATCAAGGAATCAATGCAAGGATTGGTGCAATCCACTCGGGCCGAGTTTGCAAATTTATCGGGCAAGACCCTAACATTCAAGATAGGCTTGAAAGAATAATAACCAACTTTAATCCATATGATACAAGTTACAGAGGGGGCAGCATAGCCTAGTGGTTTTGTGTAGACTTTTTATTTCATTAAGTATAGGTGTGTGGGTCTATTTTTTGTTTCTATGGTTGTAGGCATTTAAGCCTATTTAATTCATTAAGTGGACTTCTTTTATTAGCTATAGGCATGTAGTTTAGGATATTTTGGGCTGGAAGATGTTCAACCCATGTCTTTTAATTGATGTGGGCCTTATTTGGCCCTAGGGTTTCATGGAGATGTTCAAAAACACTTGTAGCCGTATTTTGAGGGTAAGTTGAACGATAATGAAGTTTTCTTCATAGAGAATTTTTAGTTTTCTCTACTTGTTCTTGATTGAACTAAGAACTTATCAAAGGCAAATCCTTTGTGGTGTTCTCACCGAATCTAGGTTCTTGAAACAAGATTCCAATGGGTCTAGATTATCTTGACTTGATTCTTGGCTTTCTTGGGTAAGTTTCAATTTGATTGTGGGTTTAAGTGATTTCCATCCCATGGGTTCACATCATTTGGTATCAGAGCCTAGGCTCCAAATCAAGTCTGATTTATCCTTTTTAATTCTTGCATTTAGGTTTTGTCTTATTCGTGTTCTAAGGTTTTCTATTTTGAACTGCAATTCCTTCTTCATTCTGGTTGATTTCGTGTGTTTGAATTCAGATATGTGATTTTCACATTTGATTACTCGTGTACTTGATTCAAGAATTTAGATCTGCGAATCCGTTAATAGATTACATGAATCTTTGCTTTAATTTCCAGATCTGTAATCTTTGTTTTGATTCCGTCTATTTTCGTTTCTTGTTGTTGAAATCAGATCAATCTTTTTCGAAAATTGCAATTATTGTTGATGTTTGTGACCGAATCTAGGTTTTGAAACAAGATTTCAACGGGTCTAGATTATCTTGACTTGATTCTTGGCTTTCTTGGGTAAGTTTCAATTTGATTGTGGGTTTAAGGGATTTTCATCCCACGGGTTCATATCATTTGGTATCAGAGCCACTACTATAGAGACCTCTACCAAACTTTACGCAAGAAAGAAAAATGAGAGAAAAGAAAAATGAGCGTGAGGCCGAAACTACAAGAAAAAGAGAGGGTGAAAAAGAAAATAGAGAGATGGCTGAGAATAAAGAAAAGAGAGTGGAGCCAGGAGAGAAAAAAGAAAGAAAACCTGCAAAGAGAAAAGGAAAGACAAATATAAGTTTTTATACAAATGAGAGTGAGGTTAAGAGGTCCTTCTTAGCATATCAGCCTATGATTTTTCTTGTTTACAAAAAATCTTATCTTAATCTTGATGAAACTAACCAATCTCTTTTGGCTGTTTCTTTGTTGCAGGAGTTCGAGGATGTATTTCCGGAGGAGACGCCAAGAGAGTTGCCTCCCATTAGAGGCATTGAGCATCAAATTGATTTCATGCCTGGAGCTGTTATTCCAAACTGACCAGCCTATAGGAGTAATCCAAAGGAGACAAAAGAGCTTCAAAGGTAAGTTGAAGATTTGATGAGTAAGGCGTACGTGAGGGAAAGCATGAGCCCATGTGTAGTACTAGTGCTACTAGTGCCAAAGAAGGATGGGACTTGGAGGATGTGCGTTGATTACAGAGTGGTCAATAATATTACGGTAAAATATCATCATCCCATTCCTAGATTAGATTGTATGCTTGATAAATTGCATGGCTCATGTATTTTCAGTAAAATAGATCTTAAAAGTGGATACCATCAAATTAAAATGAAAGAGGGAGATAAAATGGAAAACTGCTTTTAAGACTAAATATGGACTTTATGAATGGTTGGTTATGCCCTTTGGACTAACAAATGCACCTAGTACTTTCATGAGATTAATGAACCATGTATTACATGCGTTCCGACAAATTTGTAGTCGTGTACTTTGATGATATCCTAGTGTACATGTAATACCCATAATCGTAAAGTAAGGGTAAATAAGTAATTTAATTAATATAAAATAAAATTAAAATAATATATTTATGTGAAGGATTTAGTATTAAATAAAATAGTTCTTTTGAAAAAAAAACTGGACGCATGGGAGTGTAGTTACAAAGAAAAAGAAGAAAAAGTAGAAGGAAAAAAAAATCTGGACACGTCCAGCATGAAAAGAAAGAAAAAGAAAAAAAATATATTAGATTTTTCTTAAAAAAAAATTGTGCAACACTTGGAAGTCCAGGTGTTGCACCTTAAGTAACAATTGTTGCATGTGGTGCAGCTGGACATTTGTGAACAGTGAGAAGTGCGGCAACCGCTACTTAAAAGTGGTTTATAAATTAATTTTGTTACCAAAATCCTGTTTGGTTTCTTCCTTTTACAATTCAAACTACTTTATTTCTCTAAATATTTGGGGATCTAAAGAAAGGTTGAAAGAGCAAAATTTTGAAGGGGTTTACGGGGGAATTTTATAGAGAGTCACGAAAAGTTATCAAAAAAACAGAAGGTAATAACGTAATGTTTATTTTTGAATTTTTAGCATACATGAAATTTCCCGGAATTCAAAGTGGGGATTTTCAAAGGGTGTGATTTATGAAGAATTGAAGAATAAATAAAAAATTTAATATAAATATTATGTCAGGTGTTGACAATCAACAATCGGGGAAAATTGCTGAGAGGAACGAGAAAGGCAAGGAGGTGATTCATAGGTAGCTTTAAGTGCTACGTGGTGAGTTAGATTTACTTTAAGTAATCTAAATAAAAATGAAATATCTAGTGATAATATTAAATAAATTATTAACTTATGCTTTGGTGGTAGATAAAAATTTGATTGATATGTATGATATGCATTTTGGACATGTAGAAAATTATTTGGTGAGAAATAATATTTTTGGCATAATAAGTTGATTTAATAATAAAAGCGATGAGTGAAATTCTTGATGAGCTATGGTTGATGTTTTGATATGGATTATGAGGAGATGAAATTTAGTGGATCTTGACAAGCTATGATGGATGATTTGATGTGATTTATGATGAGAGGAATTTAGTGAATTTTTTATAATAATTTGAGAATAATCAGGATAGCTAGTTCAAATGTCTAAATACATGCTTGTTTTTATTTTATTAATTATATGCATATTCATATCAGTTTTCATATGCATCTGAATGAGAATGAAAGAATCGAGAAAACCACCGGTCTAATGAGAATAAAAGAACTGGGAAGGCAGTCAGTTTAAATGTGAATAAAAGAACTGAGAAGACAGCCAGTCTAAATGAGAATGAAAGAACCGGGAGGGGGCCGGTCTAAGATAAAAACATGTCGACAGGTGGGAAGATGTTTCCTAATAATAATAATTCATGCATTGCATCTGTTTTACATGTTAATAGTTTTACTGAAATGTTGTTGATATTGCGCATTTATTTGTAGATAAAGGAGTCTCACAGAGAGACAGTTACAGTAAGAAAAAGACATTGAAGTATGATGTGATAGAAATTATTTAAATGTTAGACTATATACTATTATCCAGTCATATGAGAGATAAATGATTAAATATTAAAGTACTATTTATACAAACTGAATACTTTTAGTAAATTTAATTCAGTGAGCTTGTGAAGCTCATCTCTCATTATACAATGATTTCAGGTAGCAGATAGGACAAATAATCTGGTGAGATGAGAGTCAGACGAAATCATTTCTGTAAGCTATGTACATGTCAACATCCTCAGACAAATGAGAAAATGAAATAAATATTTTATTTGTAAATATTCATGCATTTTTACGTTGTATATTATTTTAAAGTTAATATCAGATTGTTGTGCCTCCCCTGTTCCGGGTTGAGGTTTTAAAATAAAAATTTCTGTCAGTATTAAAATTTGATGTGATTTAAAATAAAGATTCCCAGCCCATAGAAGGACTAAATTACATCCTTGAAGAGATGGACATTTCCAAATCCTTTAGAAAATTAATGATAATTCTTATAAAGTGGATCTTCCAGGTGAGTATAATGTCTTTGTTACTTTCAATGTTTCTGATCTTTCTTCCTTTGATGCAGGTGACGATTCGAGGTCGAATCCTTTTGAGGAGAGGGGGAATGATGGGAACCATGGTGGATCGAGTCTTAAAGATCCCTTTTAAGTTCCAAATGGGCCAATCACAAGGTCAAGAGCTAAGAAGATCAAGGAAGCAATGAAAGGATTGGTGCAATCCACTTGGATAATTTATCGAGAAAGATCCCAACATTCAAGATGGGCTTGAAAGAAGAAGAACCAACTTTAATCCATGTGATACAAGCTACAGAGGGGGGAGGCATAGCCTAGTGGTTTTGTGTAGACTTTTTATTTCATTAAGTATAAGTGTGTGGGCCTATTTTATGTTTCTATGGTTGTAGGCATTTGGGCCTATTTGATTCATTAAGTGGACTTCTTTTATTAGTTATAGGAGTGTAGTTTAGGATGTTTTGGGCTTAAAGATGTTCAGCTCATGTCTTTTAATTGATGTAGGCCTTATTCGGCCCTAGGGTTTCATGGAGGGGTTTAAAAACACTTGTGCTGTATTTTGAGGGTAAGTTGAACGTGAATGAAGTTTTCTTCATAGAGAATTTTTAGTTTACTTTACTTTTTCTTTATTGAACTAAGAACTTATCAAAGGTAAATCCTTTGTGGCGTTCTCACCGAATCCAGGTTCTTGAAACAAGATTTCAACGGGTCTAGATTATCTTGACTTGATTCTTGGTTTTCTTGGGTAAGTTTCAATTTGATTGTGGGTTTAAGGGATTTTCATCCCACGGGTTCACATCAAAGAGTGGATGCTTCCACTCCCATTGTTGACCCCAAGGAAAGTCAACCTCAAATAAATCAAGAGGTAGATATTCCTAAACTAGATCAACCATCTACAAATCAACAAGGAGATGGACTTCCCAAAGATTGTAGGTATGTGAACTATCACCCAATATATCAAGTGATTGGTAATCCTTCATAAGGTGTAAGAACTTGATCTTCTATGAGAAATGTTTGTAATTATGTTGCTTTCTTATCTTAAATGGAACCTAATAATTTTAATGAAGCAGAAAACGATGATAATTGGATAAATGCTATGCAAGAGGAACTAAATCAATTTGAAAGAAATAAAGTATGGACTTTAGTTCCTAGACCTAAGAACTATATTGTTATAGGAACTAAATAAGTATTTAGAAACAAAATGGATGAAAATAGAGTAGTAACTAGAAGTAAGGCCAGACTAGTGGCTAAATGTTATAATAAAAAAGAAGGCATTGATTTTGATGAAACCTATGACTCCGTAGCTAGACTAGAAGCTATACATATGTTGCTTGCATTTGCATGTTTTAAAAACTTCAAACTGTTTCAAATAGATGTAAAAAGTGCCTTTGTAAATAGCTTTATTGAAGAAGAGGTTTATGTTGAACAACCTCTTGGTTTTGAAGATCCTAACATTCCAAACTATGTTTATAGACTTTCTAAAGCCTTTTATGGGTTAAAGCAAGCTCTAAGATCATGGTATGAAAGGTTAAACAAGCTTTTACTTGAAAATAGTTTTACAAGAGGAAAAACATATAAAACTCTTTTTACAAAAAATCATAAACATGATACACTCTTAGTCCAAGTATAGGTTGATGATATTATATTTGATGCTTCTAATTAGTCCATGTGTCAAGATTTTGCTAAATGTATGATGTATGCAAGGTGAGTGATAAGTTCTTAAATATTCATATTTAAGCCCCTTAATTTACATTTGTTAAGCTTTTAGTTTGTGTTATTTCATTCTATTTTATTTCCTTTATGTGTTTTCTGGGTTTTTATAGGTTTTTGGAGAAAATGGAGCATTATAGAAATATCTAGCATAAAGAGTGATGAGGACACGACTAACAAATGGGAGGCGGATCCTATTCAAGTTCCAATTGATCCAATTACAAGGGTTAAAGCTAAAAGGTTCAAGGAAATTCTCAATGGGCTGATTGAACACATTTGGGCTAAGAATCATCTTTGGGGGCCCAAGGATGATGCTATACGTGATCCACAAGGATGAGTTTCCATAATTCAAGCTTTGGAATAATCTAGCAACTCAAGATTGTGAATTAAAATCTTAGTTTCCCAAAATTGGAGACTTACTCATTTTGGTTGGATCATCAAGGAAAATGGCTGGCTGCAATTTTTCTTATTACCTTTTCTTAAAATGTTTCCTTATTAATTTAATTACTGAATTGTAGGGCTTGCACGCCAAGTTAGGTACTTTCCTTATTTGGATTTTAGGTTACCAGAATTCTAGTATGAAACATATTCCTTAGTTTCCTTTTTCTAATTGGTTACGAATTCTCACATATTTAAATAGCTATTGGCTTTTTGGAATAAGACAATTCAAATTTGATTCATACTTTTGGAGAGAAAATTCTCTTTGGTTCTTTTAGAACTTCTGAACTTATTAGAGTTTCCATGGCGTTCATCTTCGACTTATCAATCAATCCTTCCATAATTGATTGTGGCGTCTTCATTATACCAAGGTTCTTGCTTCAATATAAGCAACGGGTTGCGGTCTCAGTCTTCATTATACCAAGGTTCTTGCTTTAATATAAGCAACAGGCCGCGGTCTCACGTAAATCTGCTTCTAGACGATCTTGGAAGTCTTCTTGATCCATTAATTTCTTAGTTCTTGGCGTGGATCATATCAGTTGGCATCAGAGCCTTCTAGTTGCAGGTTTGCTTATCTTTTGTTTTGTTTTATTAAGAAAAAAAGGTGAAAATTCAAAAAAAAAAAGAACGAATTTCTAGTTTAGAAAAAAAAAACATGAAAAAAAAGGTGAAAAAAACGTGGAAAAAAAAAGTGCGTGATATTTAGATTCAATCTTTTCAATTCTTGTTTCAATTTCTCAGCTTTTTTTCCTTGTATTTTATCCTTCAAATCCAAATTTCTTTGTGAGTTGTTGGTGAATTGTTGCTGGAAACTTTGATACTTGTTTGGTTAGTTTGATAAGAACCTATAGAGGATTATTACGAGTGGAAAAAGGAAAGAGTGGTGAGCACATAAGAGGGTAAAAGCCAATCTGATTTTGTGTAAAAGCAAAAGTGATACGAACCCAATCGACATGCTTTGAGACCCGATAAACAATATTGGAATACTTGCCCTTGTAATAGGCCCAACTAGAACATGCAATTAATCTTTTAATGGTGCTCGTTGATTCTCATCGTTCCCCCTCTCTTCAAAATGATTCGACCTCTAATCATCCACGGGCGCATGCAGTTCTTGATCTTTACCTTCACATTTTTTTTTACTAGGTGCACAACATAAAAACAAGCGAAAGAGAATGAACACAAACGGGACAAGATAGGATGATAACAAGAAACGAAAGATAAAAGGATAGTAAATCTGATTTTTAGAAGCTGGCTCTAATACCAAATGATGCAAACCTCATCGACATGCTTTGAGACCCGACAAACAATATTGGAATACTTGCCCTAGAAATCATATAGAAAACAGATTTTATGTGACACTGCGACCCGTTGCTTGTATTGAAGCAAGAACCTTGGTATAATGAAGACGCCACAATCAATTGTGGAATGATTGATTGATTCTTCCTTGTGGTGTTCATCTCCGACTTATCAATCAATCCTTCCACAATTGATTGTGGCATATTCGTTATACCAAGGTTCTTGCTTCAATACAAGCAATGGGTCGCGGTGTCACATAAAATCTGTTTTCTAGATGATTTCTAGGGCAAGTATTCCAATATTGTTTGTCGGGTCTCAAAGCGTGTCGATGGGGTTTGCATCATTTGGTATTAGAGCCAGCTTCTAAAAATCAGATTTACTATCCTTTTATCTTTCATTTCTTGTTATCATCCTATCTTGTCCTGTTTGTGTTCATTCTCTTTCGCTTGTTTTTATGTTGTGCACCTAGTAAAAAAAAAAACATGAATAAAAAAACGTGGTAAAGATCAAGGACTGCATGCGCCCGTGGATGATTCGAGGTCGAATCCTTTTGAAGAGAGGGGGAACGATGAGAATCAACAAGCACCATTAAAAGATTAATCGCATGTCCAAGTTGGGTCTTTTACAAGGGTAAGTATTCCAATATTGTTTGTCGAGTCTCAAAGCGTGTCAATGGGGTTCGCATCATTTGGTATCAGAGCCAGCTTCTAAAAATTAGATTTACTATCCTTTTATCTTTCATTTCTTGTTATCATCCTATCCTGCTCCGTTTGTGTTCAATTTTTTTTAACTTGTTCTTGTTTTTGATTTGTGCACCCAGTAAAAAAAAATGTGAAAAAAACGTGAAAAAAGTGTGAAAAGAAAAACATGGAAAAGAAGAGAAAACAAAGACAAAAAAAAAGGGTGATATAGTTTTCCTTTGATTCGTTGTTTCTATAATATTTTTCTTGCCGTCGGTTATTAGTTTAAATACTACAAGTTGAATTTCTTGATCCAGTTTATTAGTTTAATAAAGAACTGAAAAGGGGAAGCTATAAATGGAAAAAGGCAAGAGAGTGTGAGAATAATATAACAAAAAAAAGCCAATTTAAGAGTGAAACACGAGTGTGAGTGACATAATTTCAATGTAAACACGTGAGGCAGTGTGGTGAGGAATTATTTCTAACATTTCTTTATAGTTTCAAAAAAGGAATGGATGAGTCATCCTTTGTGTTACAGGCTATGCAACAACAATTTGAACGCATGAACGTGGTGTTCAATGAGATTCGGGATCGGATGGATAGGCAAGATGCTGTTATTGCCACTTAGTGTGAGGGGCGTCCCCAAAGAGTCCCAAATGCTAGAAGGCAAGAACGGCATGCGCCCGTGGATGATGTTGATGGTGAACATGAGGATGAGTTCAAAGATGAAGAGGATCAAACTTCTTTGAACGGTGAGGGCAGGTTCGTGCTAAGACGAGAAAGGCATGGTGGAGGTTTCCAAAGAGATCCGAGATGGTAAGATGGGATTGACGGAAACCTAGGAAATATCAAAATAAAGATGCCGTTGTTCTAAGGGAAAAATGATCCTGAAGCGTACTTGGATTGGGAGAAGAAAGTTGAGTTGATTTTTGAGTGCTACAACTACTCTGAGGAGAAAAAGGTAAAACTCGCTGTCATTAAGTTTACTGACTATGCTATTATATGGTGGGATCAACTTGTGCTGAACAGAAGGAAAAACTATGAGAGGCCTATTGAGACGTGGGATATAATGAAGGCCATCATGAGGAGGCGGTTTGTCCCTAGTCACTACTATAGGGACTTGTATCAGAAATTACAAGGTCTTATTCAAGGCTATAGGAACGTAGATGACTACTACAAAGAGAATTGAGATCCCTCAAGATGTGAGGCTTGTTTCCTCTTTTGGTTCTGATGAGAACCTGTGAACTTATCAAGGAATCGAGGATTCTTCCTTGTGGTGTTCATCTCCGACTTATCAATCAATCCTTCCACAATTGATTGTGGCGTCTTCATTATACCAAGGTTCTTGCTTCAATAAAAGCAACGGGTTGCGGTGTCACATAAAATATGTTTTCTAGACGATTTCTAGGGCAAGTATTCCAATATTGTTTGTCGGGTCTCAAAGCGTGTCGATGGGGTTCGCATCAACAAGTGAAATTGAGTGACTCATTCTTTGAGTGAAACACGTGAGGGAGTGTGTGAGGTCCTTTTGTTCTTTTTTTTTTCTTTCTAACTTTGTTTTTGCAGCAAACATGTTAGACAACAAGAACAAAAATAATTCCGGAGATATGTCGGGAGAGGGTGATCCGAAGTTGCTTATGGAGGCTTTAATGAGTGAGATGAGGAGAGTATTGAGAACGAAGATAGAACAGGTTCATGAGCGGATAGATCGGGTAGAGAATGCACGTATGGGGCTGCAACAAAATGCTTCTAATATGCGTAGGAGGGAGAGAGTTCAACCTAGGGGAGAGAGAGTTGAAGATGAGGGATACACTGCCCAAGGAGAATTGTTGGTTGCAAGGAGAGCTCTAAGTGTGCAAATCAAAGAAGATGACGAAGTGTAGTGAGAAAACATCTTTCATACTAGATGCCACGTGCAAAACAAGGTTTGTAGTGTGATTATTGATGGAGGTAGTTGTACTAACATTGCTAGCATTACAATGGTTGAAAAATTAGGGCTGCCAACAATTAAACATCCTCGGCTTTACAAGTTACAATGGCTCAGCGATAATGGAGAAGTGAGGGTGAACAAACAGGTGTTAGTTTCCTTCCGGATTGGAAAATATGAAGATGAAGTTTTGTGTGATGTAGTTCCGATGCAAGCTGGACACTTGTTACTAGGCCGATCATGGCAATTCGATCGGTGTGTTAAGCATGATGGCTTCACCAACAAATATTCATTTGTAAGCAATCAAAGAACAATCACTTTAGTTCCTTTGACACCAAAGCAAGATTATAAAGATCAAGTGAGGTTACAGAAAGAGAGTGTGCAAATGAAAGAGAGTGAGAAAAAGAGAATGAGTGAAAATCAAAAAGAGAAAATGAGAGAGGCCAAAAAAATTGAGAGAGAAAATAAGAGAGCTGATTCGGCAATTGAGAGAAAAACAAATTTCTATGCAAGAGCGAGTGAAATAAAAAAAGTGATGTTTTTAAATCAACTAATGATTGTACTTTTGTATAAAGAGGCATTAAACACTAACCAATTTGACTCATCTTTGCCTAGTTCTATTGTTTCTCTTTTGCAAGAGTTTGATGATATCTTTCCCAAGGAGATTCCACATGGCTTACCTCCTATTCAAGGAATTGAACATCAAATTGACTTTGTGCCCGGTGCTACGATTTCAAACCGACCAGCCTATTGAAGCGATCCCGAGGAGACAAAGGAGCTACAAAGGCAGGTTAGTGAATTGATGGAAACGAGTTACGTAAGAGAAAGCATGAGCTCGTGCGCTGTTTCAGTGATTTTGGTTCCTAAAAAGGATGGGACGTGGAGAATGTGCGTTGATTGCCGAGCAGTCAACGATATAACGGTAAAGTATCAACATCCTATTCCTCGCTTAGATGATATGCTAGATGAACTGCATGGAGCTTGTGTATTTTCTAAAATTGATTTAAAAAGTGGGTATCATCAAATAAGAATGAAAGATGGTGATGAATGGAAAATTGCTTTTAAAACGAAATATGGTTTATATGAGTGGTTAGTTATGCCATTTGGACTAACAAATGCACTAAGTACCTTAATGAGGTTAATGAACCATGTTTTGTGAGCTTTTATAGGCAGATTTGTTGTTGTTTATTTTGATGATATTCTCATTTATAGCACAAAGTTAGATGATCATGTTGTGCATTTAAAGTCAGTTTTGGATGTTCTTAGAAAAGAGAAGTTGTTTGCTGACTTGAAGAAGTGCACCTTTTGCACCGATAAGCTTGTGTTTCTTGGTTTTGTTGTGAGTGCACAATGAATACAGGTTGATGAAGAGAAGATTCGTGTGATTAAAGAATGGCCAAGTCCCACGGGTGTAGGTCAAGTTAAGAGTTATCATGGACTTGCTAGTTTTTACAGTAGGTTCGTGAAAGACTTTAGCAGTATTACCGCACCGCTTACCGAAGTCATCAAGAAGAATATTGGATTCAAATGGGGAGACGAGCAAGGGAAGGCATTCTAATTGATCAAAGAAAAATTAATTCTTGCTCCTTTACTTGCTTTGCTTGATTTTACTAAAACGTTTGAAATTGAATGTGATGCTTCAGGTTTGGGTATCAGCGCAGTTCTTATGCAAGGAGGAAGACCAATCACATATTTCAGTGAGAAATTAAGTGGAGCAACTTTGAACTACCCTACTTATGATAAATAATTTTATGCGTTGGTTCAAGCATTAGAAACATGACAACACTATATTTGGCCTAGGGAGTTCGTTATTCACACTGATCATAAGTCCTTGAAGCATTTAAAAAGTCAACATAAGTTGAGTAGGAGACATACACGATGGGTAGAATTCATCGAGACATTTCCATATGTCATTCGATACAAGCAAGGTAAAGAAAACATCATTGCAGATGCACTGTCTCGAAGGTACGTATTAATTTCTACTCTTAATGCGAAATTACTTGGTTTTGAGTACATTAAATAATTGTATCCTTTAGACAACGATTTTCTGTGAGGAGTTTTGGGCTTATGAGAAAAATGTAGTAGGTAAGTTCTTTAGGAATGAGGTTTCTTATTTCGGGAGAATAAGTTGTGTGTACCGAATTGCTCTTTGCGTGATTTGTTAGTAAGGGAATCCCATGTAGGAGGTTTAATGGGTCACGTTGGAGTTGCTAAGACCTTAGCCGTTTTACAAGAGCACTTCTATTGGCCACACATGAAAAGAGATATTAAGAGAATTTGTGGTAGATGTGTCACATGTAGGCAGACAAAATCTTGAGTGCAACCCCATGGTTTATACACACCACTGCCCATTCCTAGTGAGCCTTGGATAGATGTTTCGATGGACTTTGTGTTAGGTTTACCTAGGTTTAAATGTGGTAGATATTCAGTTTTTGTGGTTGTGGATAGATTTTCTAAGATGTCACATTTTATTCCATGTCACAAAACTGATGATGCTTCCAATGTTGCTAATTTGTTCTTTAGAGAAATTGTAAGATTACATGGTATGCCTAGAACAATAGTTTCGGATAGAGATGCTAAGTTCTTGAGTTACTTTTGGAAGACTTTGTGGTGTAAGTTAGGGACTAAGCTATTATTTTCTACTACTTGTCACCCACAAACTGATGGTCAAACTGAAGTAGTGAATCGGACTTTGTCTACTTTGTTGAGGGCTATCATTAAACAGAACATAAAAACTTGGGAAGAATGTTGACCACATGTTGAGTTTGCTTATAATCGTACAGTTCATTCTGCTACTAAGTTTTCACCATTTGAAATTGTTTATGGTTTTAATCCTTTAACTCCATTGGATTTAACACCATTACCTCTATCTGAACATGCTAACTTGGATGGAAAGAAAAAGACTTAATTTGTTAAGCAGATACATGAGAAGGCAAGACTAAACGTTGAGAGGAAAACAGAACAATATGCAAAACAAGTTAACAAAGGTCGCCGACAGCTGATTTTTCAACTCGAAGATTGGGTTTGGTTACACATGAGGAAAGAAAAATTTCTTGCACAAAGGTGTTTAAAGTTACTTCCTAAAGGAGATGGGCCTTTTCAAGTCCTTGAGCGCATCAATGACAATGCATACAAATTAGATTTTCCATGTGAGTACAATGTTAGTGCCACTTTCAATGTTTATGATTTAAGCCCTTTTGATGTAGGTGATGATTTGAGGACAAATCCTTTTCAAGAGGAGGGGAATGATCAGGACACGGCTAACAAATGGGAGGCGAATCCTATTCAAGTTCCAATTGGTGCAGTTACAAGTGCTCGAGCTAAAAGGATCAAGGAATCTCTCGATGGGCTGATTCAACACATTTGGGCTAAGAACCATCTTTGGGGGCCCAAGGATGATGCTATACGTGATCCACAAGGATGAGTTTCCATAATTCAAGCTTTGGAATAATCTAGCAACTCAAGATTGTGAATTAAAATCTTAGTTTCCCAAAATTGGAGACTTACTCGTTTTGGTTGGCTCATCAAGGAAAATGGCTGGCTGCAATTTTTCTTATTACCTTTTCTTAACTGTTTCCTTATTAATTTAATTGTTGAATTGTAAGGCTTGCATGCCAAGTTAGGTACTTTCTTTATTTGGATTTTAGGTTACCAAAATTCAGCTACCAGAATTCTAGCATGAAACCTATTCCTCAGTTTCCTTTTTCTAATTGGTTACGAATTCTCATGTATTTAAATAGTTATTGGATTTTTGGAATAAGACAATTCAGATTTGATTCATACTTTTGAAGAGAAAATTCTCTTTGGTTCTTTTAGAACTTCTGAACTTATCGGAGTTTCTGTGGCGTTCATCTTTGACTTATCAATTAATCCTTCCATAATTGATTGTGGCGTCTTCATTATACCAAGGTTCTTGCTTCAATATAAGCAACGGGTCGCGGTCTCACATAAATTTGTTTCTAGACGATCTTAGAAGTCTTCTTGATCCATCAATTTCTTAGTTCTTGGCATGGATCATATCACTAGATGTTCCTAAACTCTATAAATAGGCATGTAAACACAGAAATAGGGGGGATTTTGGAGGAGATTTTGCAGAAGAATTGACGACTCTTTAAGGAAGCTCTTTCGGGTTTATTCTTTCCCTTCTGTTTTACTTTATGAAGATGTTTAACATCAAACTCATATATAACTAAATCTTTTAGTTGGGCTTGATTGAAGCCCTGATTACGACTACTCAATAATTCAATATTGGCACCTATGTGATAGTTATATTATGATGCTTAACTTGATTAATTTCTATTTTCTTGAATTCCTCATATGTGTTTGCCTGATCAACATATGCATGTGGTATGGAACAGTTAATTAAATCAATTTGGATGGCCAAGTCCTGGGTTTAATAATAGTAACAAAAGAAATCCACGCCGGGTTCTTGGGTTAATCAACATAGGAAACCGAGAGTATATACCATGCCTTAGGCCTCGTGTGTTTGCTGATTTCTACAGATATTATGCTTTCTTAAAGAACAACTTAGTATACACCATGCTAAATCCTTTAAGAAAGAAAAGAGTTAGAGTATACACCATGCCTAACTTGTTGCTTAGGGAAATCAATAGCTTAAGGAGCATACACCATGCCCTTAGGTTGACAACATTTGGTATTCATAACATAATTAAAGAATTAACATATTATTTTATTGTGAAAGCATGATTTGTGGTGGATATTAAGTCCCTACACTTTTATCATTATCGAATCAAACTCATTTATTATTTCTCTCGTTTTATATTGCGAAATTAATTTTAAATTGAAATTTACCAATCCCTGTGGGAATGATCTCGCACTTGCACACTATGATAATATTTTGACCTTATTCACATGCAAGTAAAACGTTCAATTATTTGCTTATTAATTTAGGTAGATTTTTGCACAAGAAGTTTTTGGCGCCGTTACCGGGGATTGTGTTAAAATTCTGTTTAGAATTATTTTTTCATTTAGCTTTCTTATTCTGTTATGTTTATTTTTATCAAAAATCTAATTTTTTTTTGTCTTTCTGTTTTGCTTCAGGTCTGCAGCAGAGTAATTCCTGGCTTTGCAATCGAGTGCAAGCTTATAGTGATCGAGCGCACTGCGATCAAGCGTAGTTCTGGGAGTGATCGAGCGCAAGTCCAGAAAACTACTCGAACATCAGTACTGAAACTGCTGCACTGAAGAGTTGTAGCTAATTTATGCAAGGGCTTCGATCCAAGAATCTAACCATCTTTCCACTCGATACAGAGATTGAGCGGACCATTCGACAAAAGCCTAGAGATAACGTTGAGGAGAAAGACGAAGAATTCAAGGGAGAGGCGCCGATGGCAGAATAGCTTGACAACCAACCGCCACCAGAGCGAAGACCCATGAAGTAATCCTTCATCTCACAGAACCTCAACCAGCCCTCACGCACTGCTTATCAACCAGAGGCAGAATACAATTACTACATATCCCCGTAAATAATCAATGCTTTAACTCACTTCAAGGGTACACCTACTGAGGATCCACACTAGCACATCCAGGGCCTAGATCAAGAGGGAATCAGGTTAATTCTTTTTTCTTTTTCATAAAAAGATAATGCTAAGTTGTGGTACAATTCATTGTTTGCAGTTTCTATCCATACTTGGTAAGAGTTGTCTAGTAAGTTCCTAAAGAAGTTTTTCCCAGTCTAAAAGACAAGACAGATTAGGAAGGAGATTCAATTTTTCCAATAGAGAGATGAAGAGTTTTTCTTCAAAGCATGGGGACACTTCAATGAGCTGCTTCTCAAGTGTCCACATCATAACCTACCTCAAGATGAGCTTGTATAAGCTTTTTATGAAGGTCTAAACGACATGAATAAAGGTATTGTTGATTCAGGTTGTAGAGATGTATTGATGGAAAAGAGCAGTGAAGAAGCCATGGAACTTTTTGAGACATTGAGTGAGCACACCCAACAATTCTCATCTAGAGGGAGACAAGGCATAAAGAGCAATGGCATGTATGAAGTGAACTTAAATGGTGGATCTCTAAATCAGATGGCTGCTATGGAAAGAAAGCTAGATATGATCGTAAAAGCCATGACTGCTCAAGAACATCCCACCTAATCCACAAGCCATATAACTCCAAGTATGTGCTATATGTTCTCATTTTGATCATACTACTGAGACTTGTCCTTTCTATTCATCTGCAAATCAAGAGCAAAGAACCTTTGCGGGACAAAACAATTATCCTTCCAAGAACAATCCATACGCCAATACCTACAATCCAGGGTAGCGAAACAACACCAACTTCTCGTGGAATAACAATCAAAATGCCTTGAACCTTTAAGGGTAGCAAAGGAACTCCTAACAAGCAGCCTAACCAGTTCAGGAGTCAAAGAAGAGTAACCTAGAGAGTATTATAAGGCAATTGGCAACTTAACAACAACAACTGATGACTTCACAAGATCAGTTTATGGTAGATGAAAGATAATTTCGGACTGAGCAAAGACAAATAAATGCAAAGCATGAGCAAGCTATTCAAAGACTAGAAGTACAAGTGGGGCAATTGGCTAAGGAGATAAGTGGAAGAAAGCAAGGTGAACTTTTAGCACAAACACTACCTAATCTAGGAGGACATCAGCAACTGAAGGCCATTACAACTCTCAGAAATGGTAAGATCATAGGAGTTGATGAGCCAGCACAAGCATCTCCAGATAAAGCATCCACATCTAAGGTAAGTGAAATGGAGAAGGTAAATGCACCACCCTTCCCTCAAAGGTTAGCAAAGCCAAAGAAAGAAAGTAAATTTCTTGATATTTTTGAAAATTTGAGAAAAGTAGAGATTAACATTCCTTTATTAGATGCAATTCAACAAATTCCTGCATATGCTAAATTTTTGAAAGATTATTGCACTCATAAAAGGAAGTTTCAGGAGCATAAAACAATGGCTTTAACTGAAGAGGTAAGCACGGTATTGTTAAGGAAACTACCACCAAAGCTAAAAGATCCAGGTAGTTTTACCATTCCTTGCAGGATAGGTGACCAACTTTTTGAGCGTGCACTACTGGATCTAGGGGCAGATGTCAATTTGCTACCATATATTGTATTCGAGGCACTAGGTTTGGGGGAGCTTCAACCAACTTCCATCACCTTGGAATTGGCAGATAGAAGCATCAAAAGACCAAGAGGTATTCTTGATGATGTCTTGGTAAAGGTAGGTGAATTTATTTTACTTGCTAACTTTATTGTATTAGATATGGAAGAATCACCTATGCCATTGCCTTCGCCCATCATCTTAGGAAGACCATTTTTGAGAACTGCTGATACAAAAATTTGTATGAAAAAAGGTATCGTAAATATGAAGGTAAATGGTGAGAAGATAGAATTTAAAATATTTGATGCATTAAAATTACCCCAAGATGATATGGAATGTTTTAATGTATATATGATGCAAGGTGTTGTTGAGCAAGCTTTTCAAGTCCATCACATTGATCCATTGGAGACCACCCTCACCCATAGTTTCACAAGATCGGATATTGAGCTTGAATCTGAAGATGTTATTGATGACATCATTAAAGTTGTGCACCTCTTTGAGGCCTCTCCAAAGCATCCAAGTAAGTACACCCCTCCCTTTGAAACTCTTGTGCCTACTAATACTACTATTTTCCTTTCTATTGCCCAGGCCAGTTTAGATCGATTGTCACTAGCTTCGGGGGCATCGTCTTAAGCACCACATGAGGAACAACAATGAGTAGTTGCACCGTTTGGTTGAAGATGTAAAACTTAGCACTCATGGGAGGCACCCCACAACATATCCTTCATGTTTTTATTGTTTTTCAGTTTCTTCTTGTTGTTTGTTTTTAGTTCTTTTTGTTTTTTGGTATTAATTTAGTATTTGTTTTTCAGGGACAATGCGTACTTTAGTTAAAGTTTAGGGGTGTGCTATGAGCCATGCCAATCCAACCAGGTCTCCATCTCCCAGGTCAGCTCTTTCCATGTTATTAACACATTGGGGACAATGTGTAATTTAAGTTTGGGGGTATGAGGGACACTTTTACACACACGTTGATGAGTCTTAAATATTGCATATTTAAGACCCTTAATTTATATTTGTTATGCTCTTAGTTAGTAGTATTTCACTTTATTTTATGTCTTTTTTGTGTTTTGTGTATTTTTATAGGTTTGTGGAGAAAATGAAGCATTTAAGGAGATTTGAAGCTTAAGGAGAAATAGCGATCGATCGCACTATGCTGCGATCGAGCGCATGGTCAACAATCCCACATCGAAATGTTTACAGTACAGTGCACCTGCGATCGAGTGCACCAGACATGCGATCAAGCGCACATGTGATCATGCGCACAAGACATGCGATCGAGCGCACATGCGATCGATCGCACCATTATGCGATCGATCGCACTCGGTCAGTATCCCACATCGAATCTGCAACCCATATTGCTTCGGGACTCCCCCTATATAAACACCATCTGGTCTCATCATTCAGTGTGCAATTCTTTATGCCATTTAGTACAATTCCTGGGCCACTTTGGTGTTAACCGGTGGACGTCTGCTAGCATTCTGGTAGATCCCGAAGGCTTTGCTACCACGAGGGGAAGCACCGCCCATCAGCGAGTGGAATTTCTCCCATGTAAAGTTATTTATTTCTTTTTATTTAGTTGCTTTAGTTTAATGTTTAGCACTTTTATTATGAATTGCAGTTTCATAGTTATGAGTGGCTAGAATCTTCAGCTAAGGTTGAAGATGAAGCCTTGCCGTTGTTTGGCATAGTAGTTCAAATTTGCTTGTACAAATCTGAAATTTTTTTAGTATAAATGTTCTGTCAATTATTTGAGTTAAACTTGTGATTGATTGAGTTTAAATTGTTCTGTTGGATATTCCTTGTGTTTCATTTGATGGATACATCGAATTGTTTTCAATTAAATTGGATTTTCTTTGTGATTTGTTAAGAGCGGATACATTGGATGCTTTTGGTTTAATTGGGATATTCTTTGTTTTTTTGTCTTATAGTTGGATTCATGGAATGTTTTAATAGGCTATTTTTTTTAGAACATATATGCTTAACTTTGGTGGGGTGGATTCGGAAACCTTAGTGTCTTTATTATTAGTTTTAAATCAATTCAGTTTAGTTTTAATTTGTTTTCCAAAAATACAACTCAAAATTCGGAACTAGGTTAAGATAAGGTCAGTTTAGATAAAATACATTTTCACAATGCAATTCCCTGTGGATTCGATCTCGCACTTGCACAACACTATATTACAAACGACTCGTGCGCTTGCGAGTAATTTAAAACTCACAACAAGTTTTTGGCGCCGTTGCCGGGGAATTGTTTGGTTTGTGAAAATTTTTGGTCTGAATTGATTTTATTTTTCTACTAGTTAGTTATATAAAAAAAAATGTGGATGAATCCAGCGTCGGTTTCACAGTCTTTAAAGGACACCATTAAGGAGTACATGAAAATGACCGGCCCGTCCATCAATGCTCCCGACACATTCAATGTTGATAGCTGTTCCATCTGTGCTAGTCCTAAGCATTTAGCACAGAATTATCCATCAATGCCGGCTTTTGCCGAGTATCCCATGGAACAAATGATTGCTTTCAATGAGTGTTGTTGGCAATCAAATGGATCTTACTCCGAAACGTACAATCGAGGGTGGTGGGACCACTCTAATTTTTCATGGATGCAGAACCAACTGAGGAATCAGGGAGGAGCCCCTTATCAAGCTCACACTCAATACCCTCCCGAATTTCCTCCGCCAGTTCCAAATTATAGTCACTCAGCCTATCCAGCACTATTACCTGCTTACCAAGCTCCCATTCAAACACCAGCCCCAGTTTTACAGTCACTTAAGGACACCCTTAAGGAGTACATGAAAATGACTAGCCAATCCATGAGCGAAGTAATGAGTGCAACAATAGAAAACACCCAAGCGATTGCTAAGCTAGAGAGTCAAATGGATCAAATTGCAAGTTACGTGGGTGAAGGAGAGAATGGAGAGCTCCCCAGTCAACCTGATTCTAACCCAAAGGAACAGTTTGCGGTGGGAAATTTATCAACTCCTATACAAGGGCAAGAAAATGGCAACAAAGAAAAGAGAGATGCTGAGCCATCTACAGCCACACCTATTATTAAGGATCTCCATAGGTCAATTTTACCTAAAACGCCTTACCCTGAGAGATTACAAGCGCCCAAGAAAGAAGGGGAGTCTGAGGACATTTTGGAGGCATGTTTTGCTCAGTTTGGAGAGGATTTGGATTTAGATAAGCTACGTGAGCAAGCAACTGTTATCTTGGAGTCTGCTCATCAGAAGAGCAGTGAGACGGAGGAGACTATGGATGAATCACGCATTGAGGACCCCCTGGAGGCATGCTTTGCTCAATTTGAAGAGGATTTGGATTTGGACAAGTTGTTTGAGCAAGCAAATGCTACTTTGGAGTCTGCTCCTCAAAAGATCAGTGAGACGGAGGAAACCACAACACCTGAACCCCCCCAAAAGGAACTTAAGCCTTTGCCGGACAATCTTAAGTATAAGTTCCTAGGTCCTGCAGATTCTTTGCCTGTAACTACAGCTTCAGATTTGGTTGATGCTCAAGAAGATAAATTATTGGACGTTTTAAGAGAGCACAATGAAGCTATCGGCTGGACTATTGAGGATATCACGGGGATCAGCCCCTCGGTGGTAATGCACAAGATACATTTGGAGGAGAATGCCAGGCCATCGAGGGAGCCACAAAGAAGGCTCAACCCAGCTATGCAAGAGGTTGTGAGCGTAGAAGTAATTAAGTTGTTAGATGTGGGGATGATTTATCCCATCTCTAATAGCAAGCGGGTGAGCCCGATTCAAGTCGTGCCCAAACGTGCTGAATTAACAGTAGTGAAGAATAAAGACGACGAGTTGGTGCCAACTTGTGTTCAGTCAGGGTGGAGAGTGTGTATCGATTACCGTAAACTGAACGCTGCCACAAGGACTGATCATTTTTCATTCCCATTTATTGATCAGATGGTGGAGCGCTTAGTTGGGCATGATTACTAATGTTGGGTCTGGCTGAAGACATTAAACTTAGTGCTCATGGGAGGCACCCCACAGCTTATCCTTTATGTTTATTTATTATTTTACGTATTTATGATTAATGTTTGTTTCTAGTATTTTTTTGTTTTCTAGTCTTTATTTTTCAGGGACAATACGTACTTCAGTTCAAGTTTGGGGGTATGCTATGAGCCATACCAGTCCAGATAGTTCTCCATATCTCAGGTCAGCTCTTTTCATATTTGTCACACATTGGGGTCAATGTGTAATTTAGGTTTGGGGGTATGAGAGACACATTTCACACACTTTGTCCTAATTTATTGTTGTTTTTTTTCTTCGTGAAGATAAATGCATGTTCATGTTCGTTTGAAAATTTTGGTTGATCTGAAAAATTGTGATGTGATTTCATTGGTGAGTTTAAAACTTTGAACACATGATCTGATGATAGAGTTTAAACTTTAGTTACTTACTTTAGGCATTTGAGAATTCACATGTTTGAGCCAATCTAACACGTGCACATTAGCACATATTTGTGTGAGGCATGACATGTGATGTTAATGTGTATGTTTCTTATCTTAACTGAAATGGGATGACTTGTGGGATTAACACTTGGGCATAGAAAAGCAAAAATAAAAAATAAAAATTTATGATCATCATCAATAAACTTTCCACTGAGTAACTGGACCTCTTGCCTCAGTAAGCAGTGAGTGTTCACGTCAAAAGGTGAAAATTTTATTCATAATAATCATTGCGAAATTTTTCGCTAAGTAACTGGACCTCTTGCCTCAGTAAGTAGTGAGTGTTCACGTCAAAAGGTGAAAATTCTGTAACATTAAGGACAGTTTAGTTTCGTAGCCTTTTTGACTCGAGTTAGTAAGTCCTTAGGGGTGTCTTTACACCTAATGCCCTAAAACCATCTGGTTTGGGAGTCATTGACTCAACACTCGTTACATGGGTCAATTAGAAAGCTTAAGGGAACTAAACATAGCAGAGCCTTATAAAAAAAAAGAGAAAAAAAAGAAAAAAAAAATAAAACTATGCCATTGTTGTGAGTTTTAATTTACTCGCAAGCGCACGAGTCGTTTGCAGTATAGCGTTGTGCAAGTGCGAGGTCGAATCCACAGGGAATTGCGTTGTGAAAATATAATTTTTAATCTAAATTAACTCTATCTTAACCTAGTTCCGAATTTTGAATGATAATTTGTAAAATAAATTAAAACTAAATTTAATTGATTTAAAATCTAATAATAAAAAGCACTAAGGTTTCCGAATCCACCCCACCGAAGTTAAGCATGCATGTTCTAAAAATATAGCCTATCAAAACATTCAATGAATCCAACTATAAGACAAAAAACAAAGAATATCCCAACTAAACCAAAAGCACCCAATGTATCCGCTCTCAACAAATCACAAAGGGAATCCAATTTAATCGAAAAGCATTCAATGTATCCATCAGATGAAACACAAAGAAAATCCAACAGACAATTTAAACTCAATCAATTATAAGATTAACTCAAATAATTGACAGAACATTTATACTAAAATTGTCAGATTTGTACAAGCAAATCTGAACTACTACGCCAAACAACGGCGGGGCTTCATCTTCAACCTTAGCTGAAGAGTCTAGCCACTCATAACTATAAAACTATAATAACAAGTGCTAAACATTTAAGCTAAAACAACTGAATATAAAGAAATAAATAAAAAACTTTACATGGGAGAAATTCCACTCGCTGATGGGCGGCGCTTCCCCTCGTGGTAGCAATGCCTTCGGGATCCACCAGAATGCTAGCGGACATCCACCGGTAAACACCAAAGTGGCTCAGGAATTGTACATTGGATTATGAAGCCAAATGGTGTTTATATAGGGGAAGACCCGGAGTAAAACAGGTTGCAGAAACGATGTGGGATACAGGCCCGTGTGCGCTCGATCGCAGTGTGGTGCGATCGATCGCAGGTACGATCGATCGCAGGTCTTGTGCGCACGATCTCATGTGCGCTCGATCGCATGTCTTCTGCGATCGATCGCAGATGCACTGATCTTCAAATATTTCGATGTGGGATGTTGACCTTGCGCTCGTTCAAAGGCAGGTGCGCTCGAGCGCTGGTGCGCTCGATCGCATGTCTGTTGCGATCGAGCGCAATGTCTCCAGAAGCTTCAAATCAACCTGAAATGCTGCACTTTCTCCACAAAGCTGTAAAAACACACAAAACACAAGAAAAACGTAAAATAGAGTAAAATAATACTAACTAAGAGCATAACAAATATAAGTTAAGGGTCTAAAATATGCAATATTTTAGACTCATCAAATACCCCCAAACTTATATTTTGCTAGTCCCTTAGCAAAACAAAATAAAAGACTCAATGAAAAACAAAGAACATAAAGATAAAGTCATCACTCATGGTATCCAAAAATTTAAGGAGCACACATCATCATGATATTCATTCATAAGCAAGCTTAAAAAGGTAAACACATCTTCGCAATGAATAGAAATGTTAAAATCTAATTACTTACAAAAGGCAAGATAAGGCATCACAAGCTTGAATCAGTGTAAGGTGAATTAGTACATAAAAATGAAGCTTCCAAGTAATTCTAATGTGTAAGGTCTCCATGTCTCAAGATTCACCGAATTTCCCATAAAAAATGAACGAAAAGGCATAGTTTTTATTTTATTATTATTATTATTTTTTTTTATTATTAAGGCACGGCTATGCTTAGTTCCCTTGAGCTTTCTAATTGACCCATGTAGCGAGTGTTAAGTCAATGACTCCCAAACCAGATGGTTTTAGGGCATTAGGTGTAAAGACACCCCTAAGGACTTACTAACTCAAGTCAAAAAGGCTACGAAATTAAACCGACCTTAATATTACCAAGCAAAATTTCACCTTTTGACGTGAACACTCACTGCTTACTGAGGCAAGAGGTCCAGTTACTCAGCGAAAAGTTTATTGATAAATTTTTTTTTTTTTTTTTTTTTTTTTTTATATTTTCCTATGCCCAAGAGTTCATCCAACAAGTCATCCAGTTTCAGTTAAGATAAGGAAAAATACACATTAAAATCACGTGTCATACCTCACATAATTTGTGCTAATGTGCTCGTGTGAGATTAGATCAAACATGTGAATTCTCAAAATGCCTAAAGTAAATAACTAAATTTTAAAAAATTATCACCAGATCATGTGTTCAAAATGTTAAGCTCACCAATGACATCACATCACAGAAAATGTTTAGATCAACTAAAATTTCACGATAACATGAGCATGCATTTATCTCTATGACGAAAAGACAACAAATTAGGACAAAGTGTGTGATGTGTCTCCCATACCCCCAAACTTAAATTACACATTGACCCCAATGTGTGACTAATATGGAAAGAGCTGACCTGAGATATGGAGAACTATCTGGACTGGTATGGCTCATAGCATACCCCCAAACTTGAACTGAAGTACGCTTTGTCCCTGAAAAATAAAAACTGGAAAACAAAAATACTGGAAACAAACATTAATCATAAAAATGCAAATTAATAAATAAACAAAAGAAAAGATAAGCTGTGGGGTGCCTCCCATGAGCGCTAAGTTTTACGTCTTCAGCCAGACTCTCCCTAGAATACTACACTCAATCTGAGTAACTAGGATCCTCCAACAGTATCGTCTCAATGTCCGGACTCCTCAACTCTAAGAATGGTTTCAGCCTCTGTCCATTTACCTTGAAAGTATTACCATTCTTAGGATCCTCAATCTCGATGGCCCCATGAGGAAAAATCGATCGAATAATGAATGGGCCTGACCATCGGGATTTGAGCTTGCCTGGAAAAAGATGCAGGCGTGAATTATAAAGAAGGACTCTCTGACCCGGCTCAAAAGCTCGTCTCAAAATATTTTGGTCATGAGTCTTCTTCATTTGTGCTTTGTATGATCGGGCACACTCATATGCATCATTCCGCAGCTCCTCCAATTCATTGAGTTGGAGCTTCCGTTGTGAGCCAGCCTTGGAAAGATTGAAATTTAGTTGCTTGACAGCCCAATACGCACGATGCTCTAATTCAACCGGAAGGTGACATGCCTTTCCGTATACAATGCAATAGGGAGACATGCCAATTGGCGTCTTGAAGGCTGTCCGATATGCCCACAGTGCATCCGTCAATCGCAGAGACCAATCCTTTCTAGTAGGGTTCACAGTCTTTTCCAAAATATGTTTGATCTCGCGATTTGAGATTTCCACTTGACCACTCGTCTGTGGGTGATATGGGGTGGCAACTTTGTGCGTGATACAATATTTCTTCATCAACTGCTCAAAGATCTTGTTGCAAAAGTGCTTACCTCCATCACTTATGATTGCTCGAGGCGTACCAAAACGAGCAAAAATAGTGTCTTTCAAGAACTGGACCACAACTCTGTGGTCATTGGTCTTGCACGCAACGGCCTCCACCCACTTGGACAGATAGTCCACAGCAACTAGAATGTATAAGTAGCCAAAGGAGTTTGGGAATGGTCCCATGAAATCAATGCCCCACACATCAAAAATTTCAACAATCAGAATAGGGTTGAGGGGCATCATATTTCTCCTAGAAAGACTCCCTAGCTTTTGGCAACGCTCACAAGATATACAGTAGGTGTGAGAGTCCCGAAACAGGGTAGGCCAATAAAATCCACACTGCAAAATCTTTGCAGCGGTCTTTTTAGCACTAAAATGGCCTCCACATGCATGATCATGACAAAAGGCGATGACATTAGATTGGTCATGCTCAGGAATACATCGTCTAATGACCTGATCAGGACAATACTTGAACAGGTAAGGATCGTCCCAGAAAAAGTGTTTTACCATGGCCAAAAATTTTGATTTATCTTGCCTCCCCCAATGCAAGGGCATGTGTCCGGTGACAAGATAGTTCACTATGTCAGCAAACCATGGTGCGGGACTGTGAGCAATGTGCATCAATTGCTCATCAGGAAAGGTCTCAGAAATGGGAGTGGCAGCCTCACTGAATTCCACAATCAATCTAGACAAATGGTCCGCCACCACATTTTCCGAACCTTTCTTATCCCGAATCTCAATGTCGAACTCTTGAAGTAGCAAGATCCATCGGATAAGACGAGATTTAGCATCTTTTTTAGAGAAAAGATACTTCAATGCAGCATGGTCCGAGTAGATAATGACTTTAGATCCTAACAAGTAGGATCTGAACTTGTCTAGTGCAAAAACGACTGCAAGCAACTCCTTCTCAGTGGTAGAATAATTGAGTTGTGCGTCGTTTAGAGTTCGACTTGCGTAATAGATAGCATGGGGAAGTTTATCAACACGCTGCCCCAAAACAGCTCCAACAGCATAGTCTGATGCGTCACACATAATCTCAAAAGGCACACCCCAGTTAGGTGGCTGAATAATGGGTGTGGACGTCAGAATTTCCTTCAGATCCCCAAATGCTTTCTTACAATCCTCATCAAATAGAAATGGGGCATCTTTTTGCAACAACTTGCACAAGGGCCTGGCGATCTTGCTGAAATTCTGGATAAATCGCCTATAGAAACCTGCATGGCCCAGAAAAGATCGAACCTCTTTCACCGTACGTGGGGGTGGAAGGCTGGAAATCAAATCCACCTTCGCTTTGTCGACCTCAATCCCTCGATGAGATACGATATGCCCCAGTACAATTCCTTGCTTGACCATAAAATGGCACTTCTCCCAATTAAGCACCAGGTTCTTCTCCTTGCACCGTACCAAAACCAAAGAGAGACGGTGCAGGCACTCCTCAAATGTTGAACCGAAGACGGAGAAGTCGTCCATGAAAATCTCCAAGAACCGCTCTACCATGTCAGAGAATATACTGACCATGCACCGCTGAAAAGTGGCAGGTGCATTGCATAACCCAAAAGGCATGCGACGATAGGCGAAGGTCCCAAAAGGACAGGTAAATGTCGTCTTCTCCTGATCTTCAGGGTCCATGGGGACCTGGTTATATCCAGAATAACCATCCAAAAAGCAATAATACTCGTGCCCAGCCAAACGCTCCACCATCTGATCAATAAATGGAAGTGGAAAGTGATCCTTCCTTGTGGCAGTGTTCAGCTTACGGTAGTCTATACACACTCTCCACCCAGACTGCACACGAGTTGGCACCAACTCGTCGTCCTTATTCTTTACTACCGTTAACCCAGCTCGCTTGGGCACGACATGAATGGGGCTCACCCACTTGCTATCAGAGATGGGATAAATGATCCCTGCATCTAACAGCTTAATAACCTCTGCCCTTACAACCTCTTGCATAGCAGGGTTGAGCCTTCTTTGCGGCTCCCTCGATGGCTTAGCATCTTCTTCCAAGTGTATCCTGTGCATCACCACCGAGGGGCTGATTCCTTTAATATCCTCAATGGTCCAGCCGATAGCTTCCTTGTGCTCTCTTAAAACATCTAATAATTTTTCCTCTTGAGCCTCTCCCAAATCTGAAGCTATTATCACAGGCAAACAGTGTGCTGGACCCAGGAACTTATACTTAAGATTATCTGGTAAAGGCTTAAGTTCCTTCTGTTGAGGTTCGGGTGACACCTTCTCCTCCTCCTCCTTGCTTTCTTGAGGATCAGACTCCAAAATGGCATTTACTTCCTCGAGTAATTTATCTAAACCCAAGTCCTCTCCAAAGTGAGCAAAGCATGCCTCCATGGGATCCTCAATGCTTGATTCATCCACAGTATCCTCAAGAATCTCCTCTATCAAGCATACATCTCTCATTTCATCATATTCCAGTGGTTGCCTAGTGATATCAAAAATGTTCAACTCCACTGTCATATTTCCGAAGGAGATCTTCATCACCCCTGTCCTACAATTGATTAGGGCGTTAGCCGTGGCTAAGAATGGTCGCCCTAGAATCACCGGTATTTGAATCCCTACATTCTGAACCGGTTCTGTGTCAAGCACAATAAAATCCACGGGGAAATAGAACTTATCCACTTTTATCAAAACATCCTCAACTATCCCCCGTGGTCTTTTCACTGACCTGTCAGCCAATTGAAGCGTCGTGGTTGTGGGCTTCAATTCTCCTAACCCCAACTGCACATAAACTGAGTAGGGTAGAAGATTCACACTCGCCCCTAGATCCAAAAGGGCCCTCTCAATATGGCTGACTCCTATTGTGCAAGAGATGGTAGGACACCCCGGGTCCTTATACTTGATAGGTAACTTGCACTGAAGGATTGAACTGACCTGCTCGGTCAAAAATGCCTTCTTTGGGACATTCGTCCTCCTCTTGATAGTGACCAAGTCCTTTAAAAACTTGGCATATGATGGCACTTGATGGATGGCATCCAAAAATGGGATATTGATATGGACTTGCTTGAATACCTCCAAAATTTCTTCATACTTCCCTCCTTTCTTGGGCGCCTGTAATCTCTCGGGGTAAGGCGCTCTAGGTACAAACGACCTAGGAGGGTCTTTCTCAGTAGGTGTGGCTGTAGATGGCTCAGCATCTCTCTTCTCTGTGTTGCCACTCCCTTGCCCTTGCTGCATAGCAGGGCTCTCTTCTACTTGATTGTCCACTTGTCTCCCAGACCTCAGTGTGACAATCGACTGTACTTGTTCCTCCCCGTGCGTAGGAGTTGATGAACTCTCAACCATAAATTGTCCTTTTGGGTTTTGCATGGGCTGACTGGGGAACTTTCCTTTCTCTCTCTCACCCAAGTGGCTTGCAATTTGCCCTATTTGACTCTCTAGCTTGGCAATTGCTTGGGTGTTTACCATTGTTGCACTCCTCACATCGCTCATATTTTGGCTAGTCGCCTTCATGAATTCCTTGAGGGTGTCCTCAAGCGACTGTGAAACTGGCGCTGGTGTTTGAGCGGGTGCATGGTAAGCAGGTGAAGGTGCTGGATGGGCAGAACGACCATGATTAGGAATTTGTGGGGCAAATCCGGGAGGATATTGATTTTGAGCATGATGAGAGGATCCTCCCTGATTCATTGGTTGGTTCTGTCTCCATGAAAAATTTGGGTGGTTCCGCCACCCTGGATTGTACGTCTCAGAGTACGATCCATTTGACTGCCTTCGAAAGTCATTGAAAGCATTTACTTGTTCCATAGGATACTCGGCACAAGCCGGCATTGATGGGCAATTCTGTGCTAGATGCATGGGACTAGCACAGATGGAACAGCTTTCAACATTGAATGTGTTGGCAGCATTAATGGATTGGCTCACAGTGAGAGCGTCAATCTTCTTAGTTAGGGCATCTAACTTTATCCTCAAATCAGCGTCCTCTCTAACCTCATAGATGCCTCCCCTCTTAGGAGCACGAATGGACTTATCTCGACAGCTTGAAAAATCCCACTGCTGTGAGTTGTCGGACAACTTGTCCAACGCCATATATGCTTCGTCTCCTGTCAGACTCAAGAATGCCCCCCCATTCATAGACTCGATCATGCTACGGTTGGGTTGAGTCAACCCTTGGTAGAAGAATTGAACGAGTCTCCACTTCTCATATCCATGTGGAGGGCATCTGATCAGTAACTCTTTAAAGCGCTCCCAGCTTTCAGAGAACTTCTCATCCTCGTCCTGAGTGAAAGAGCTAATCTCCTTACGGTACTCATTCACTCTAGACATTGGGAAAAACTTATGGTAAAATTTGCTAAGTAGGTTTTCCCAAGATGTGATAGATCCGGACGTGTCGGAGTCCAACCACGCCCTAGCTCTATCGTGAAGGGAGAAAGGGAAGAGTCGAAGATGGACTGACTCCTCAGAGAAGTTCTGAAATTTGAATGTAGCACAAATGTCTTTGAACTTCTTCACATGACTATAAGGATTTTCAAGATCTAAGCCATGGAATGAGGGTAGGAGTTGGATAACATGTGGCTTCAAATCAAAGTGTGTGGCATTGGTTGGTGGCAACACTATGCAGGAAGATGAATTAGTCGCAACGGGTGCGAACAAATCCCTAAGGGATGTAGTGGAGTCCACGTTCCAAGCTCTAGGTTGCTCTACATGTTCAGGTTGATTAAAATTTTCTCCCATCTCAACAGTCTCTCTCTCAACTAGTGCTCTTTTCTGCCTCCTAAGAGTTCTTTCTAAGTCGGGATCTAAATGTGTCAAATCTAAGTTCAAGGATCTCCGACCAAGCATACACTAACAGAAAAATAGTGAGATACTAACCAGCAGAAGCAACAGAATAAATCAAACACAAAACTCAAAATTTTTTTTTTTTTTTTTTTTTTTTTTTTAAATTAAATTAACTAGTAGAAAAATAAAATCAATTCAGACCAAAAATTTTCACAAACAAAACAATTCCCCGGCAGCGGCGCCAAAAACTTGTTGTGAGTTTTAATTTACTCGCAAGCGCACGAGTCGTTTGCAGTATAGCGTTGTGCAAGTGCGAGGTCGAATCCACAGGGAATTGCGTTGTGAAAATATAATTTTTAATCTAAATTAACTCTATCTTAACCTAGTTCCGAATTTTGAATGATAATTTGTAAAATAAATTAAAACTAAATTTAATTGATTTAAAATCTAATAATAAAAAGCACTAAGGTTTCCGAATCCACCCCACCGAAGTTAAGCATGCATGTTCTAAAAATATAGCCTATCAAAACATTCAATGAATCCAACTATAAGACAAAAAACAAAGAATATCCCAACTAAACCAAAAGCACCCAATGTATCCGCTCTCAACAAATCACAAAGGGAATCCAATTTAATCGAAAAGCATTCAATGTATCCATCAGATGAAACACAAAGAAAATCCAACAGACAATTTAAACTCAATCAATTATAAGATTAACTCAAATAATTGACAGAACATTTATACTAAAATTGTCAGATTTGTACAAGCAAATCTGAACTACTACGCCAAACAACGGCGGGGCTTCATCTTCAACCTTAGCTGAAGAGTCTAGCCACTCATAACTATAAAACTATAATAACAAGTGCTAAACATTTAAGCTAAAACAACTGAATATAAAGAAATAAATAAAAAACTTTACATGGGAGAAATTCCACTCGCTGATGGGCGGCGCTTCCCCTCGTGGTAGCAATGCCTTCGGGATCCACCAGAATGCTAGCGGACATCCACCGGTAAACACCAAAGTGGCTCAGGAATTGTACATTGGATTATGAAGCCAAATGGTGTTTATATAGGGGAAGACCCGGAGTAAAACAGGTTGCAGAAACGATGTGGGATACAGGCCCGTGTGCGCTCGATCGCAGTGTGGTGCGATCGATCGCAGGTACGATCGATCGCAGGTCTTGTGCGCACGATCTCATGTGCGCTCGATCGCATGTCTTCTGCGATCGATCGCAGATGCACTGATCTTCAAATATTTCGATGTGGGATGTTGACCTTGCGCTCGTTCAAAGGCAGGTGCGCTCGAGCGCTGGTGCGCTCGATCGCATGTCTGTTGCGATCGAGCGCAATGTCTCCAGAAGCTTCAAATCAACCTGAAATGCTGCACTTTCTCCACAAAGCTGTAAAAACACACAAAACACAAGAAAAACGTAAAATAGAGTAAAATAATACTAACTAAGAGCATAACAAATATAAGTTAAGGGTCTAAAATATGCAATATTTTAGACTCATCAGCCATTGTTGTTCATTCTGATGAGAAATTCTGTGAATCATGAGATGTGGAAACATTGTACATTGAACTTATTTGGAAACCTCATCAGTATATGCTACTTCACTTTACATTAATTCAAGCTTGTGATGTCTTAGCATGCCTCTTGTAAGTAATTAGGTTTTAAATTCTTATTCGTTGTGAAAATGGGTTAGATTTTTTTTTAAATTTGCTCATGAACGAATTTCATGATTTTGAGTGCTCCTTAAATTTTTGGATACCATGAATACTGAACTTATCTTTATAATCCTTGTTGTTCATTTAGTTTTTTATTTTGTTTTGCTAAGGGACTAGCAAAATATAAGTTTGAGGGTATTTGATGAGTCTTAAATATTGCATATTTAAGAACTCTTAACTTATATTTGTTATGCTTTTAGTTAGTAGTATTTTACTTTATTTTATGTCTTTTTTTTTGTGTTTTGTGTATTTTTATAGGTTTGTGGAGAAAATGAAGCATTTAAGGAGATGTGAAGCTTCAGGAGAAATAGCGATCGATCGCACTATGCTGCGATCGAGCGCATGGTCAACAATCCCACTTCGAAATGTTTGCAGTACAGTGCACCTCCGATCGAGCGCACCAGACATGCGATCGCGCGCACATGCGATCGTGCACACAAGACATGCGATCAAGCGCACATGCGATCGATCGCACCATTATGCGATCGATTGCACTCGGTCGGTATCCCACATCGAATCTGCAACCCATATTGCTCCAGGACTCCCCCTATATAAACACCAACTGGTCTCATCATTCAGTGTGCAATTCTTTGTGCCATTTGGTACAATTCCTGGGCCACTTTGGTGTTAACCAGTGGACATCTGCTAGCATTCTGGTGGATCCCGAAGGCTTTGCTACCATGAGGGGAAGCACCGCCCATCAGCGAGTGGAATTTCTCCCATGTAAAGTTATTTATTTCTTTTTATTTAGTTGCTTTAGTTTAATGTTTAGCACTTTTATTATGAATTGTAGTTTCATAGTTATGAGTGGCTAGAATCTTCAGCTAAGGTTGAAGATGAAGCCTCGCCGTTGTTTGGCATAGTAGTTCAAATTTGCTTGTACAAATCTGACATTTTTTTAGTATAAATGTTCTGTCAATTATTTGATTTAAATCTTGTGATTGATTGAGTTTAAATTGTTCTGTTGGATATTCCTTGTGTTTCATCTGATGGATACATCGAATTGTTTTCAATTAAATTGGATTTCCTTTGTGATTTGTTAAGAGCTGATACATTGGATGCTTTTGGTTTAATTGAGATATTCTTTGTTTTTTTGTCTTATAGTTGGATTAATGGAATGTTTTGATAGGCTATTTTTTTAGGACATATATGCTTAACTTTTGTGGAGTGGATTCGGAAACCTTAGTGTCTTTATTATTAGTTTTAAATCAATTCAGTTTAGTTTTAATTTGTTTTCCAAAAATAAAACTCAAAATTCGGAACTAGGTTAAGATAAGGTCAGTTTAGATAAAATACATTTTCACAACGAAATTCCCTATGGATTCGACCTCGTACTTGCACAACACTATATTGCAAACGACTCGTGCGCTTGCGAGTAATTTAAAACTCACAACACACGTTGTCCCAGTTTTGTTGTTATTTTTCCTTTTAAAATAAGCTATAAAATAAAAAAAAATTGCATGTTCATGTTCATCTAGAAATTTTGGTTGATATAAAAAATTATGATGTGATTTCATTGGTGAGCTTAAAATTTTGAACACATGATCTGATGGTAGATTTTTAAAGTTTAGTTACTTACTTTAGGCATTTGAGAATTCACATGTTTGATCTACTCTGACACAAGCACATTAGCACATAACTGTGTGAGGTATGACATGCGAATTTAATGTGTATGTTTCTATAACTTAGCTGAAACTGGATGACTTGTTGGATGGACACTTTGGCATAGAAAAGTAGGAAAAAAAATTGGTGCACAAAAAGAGAAAAATGATAAACTTTCCACTGAGTAACTAGACCTCTTACCTCAGTAAGCAGTGAATGTTCACGTCAAAAGGTGGGAATTTTGCTTGGTTGCATTGAGGCCAGTTTAGTTTTGTAGCCTTTATTACTCGAGTTAGTAAGTCCTTAAGGGTGTCTTTACACCTAATGCCCTAAAACCATATGGTTTGGGAGTCATTGACTCAACACTCTCTACATGGGTAAATTAGAAAGCTTAAGGGAACTAAACATGGCAGAGCCTCATAATAAAAGAAAGAAGGAAATAAAACTATGTCATTATTGTTCATTCTGATGGAAATTCGATGAATCTTGAGATATGGAGACGGTGCACATTGGAATTATTTGGAAGCTTCATATTTATATGCTAGTTCACTTTACACTGATTCAGACTTGTGATACCTTAGCTAGTCTCTTGTAAGTAATTAGATTTTAAAATTACTATTCATTACGAAGATGGATTTATATTTTTAAGTTTGCTCATTAATGAATATCATGATTTTGTGGGATACTTAAATTTTTGGATACCATGAATGATGGATTTATCTTTGTGTTCTTTGTTTTTCATTTAGTTTTTAGTTTCATATTGCTAAGAGACTAGCAATATGTAAGTTTGGGGGTGTGATAAGTACTTAAATATTCATATTTAAGCTCCTTAAATTATATTTGTTAAGCTTTTAGTTTGTGTTATTTCATTCTGTGTTATTTCATTCTGTTTTATTTCCTTTCTGTGTTTTCTGGGTTTTTATAGGTTTTTGGAGAAAATGGAAATATCTAGCTTAAAGAGCAAAACAGGAGTCTGCTAGTGTGATCGAGCACAGAAACCCATGATCGAGTGCAACAACGCTCAAGCGCCTAACCCAAGGATAGAGCGCACATGCGCTCGCGTGTTCAAGAAGAAGGTGCGCTTGAGCGCACCACTCTGTGATCGAGCACACGCGCGCATCAGTATATATTAAAACGGCTGGTCTTATTTTGGAAATAAGTTAGAGTTTTGTTTGACGGGTTTTAGGGTTTTCAAATGTTCCTAAACTCTATAAATAGGCCTATAAACACAGAAATAGGGGGAATTTTGGAGGAGATTTTGCAGAAGAATTGACGACTCTTCAAGGAAGCTCTTTTGGGTTTATTCTTTCCCTTCTATTTTACATTATGAAGATGTTTAATATCAAACTCATATGTAACTAAATCTTTTAGCAGGACTTGATTGAAGCCCTGATTATGGCTACTCAATAATTCAATATTGGCGCCTTTGTGATAGTTATATTATGATGCTTAACTTGATTAATTCCTGTTTTCTTGAATTCCTCATATGTGTTTGCCTGATCAACATATGCATGTGGTATGGACTAGTTAATTAAATCAATTTGGATGGCCGAGTCCTGGGTTTAATAATAGGAACAAAAGAAATCCACGACGGGTTCTTGGGTTAATCAACATGGGAAACTGGGAGTATATACCATACCCTAGGCCTCGTGTGTTTGTCGATTTCCACAGATATTATGCTTTCATAAAGAATAACTTAGTATACACCATGCTAAATCCTTTAAGAAAGAAAAAAGTTAGAGTATACACCATGCCTAACTCGTTGCTTAGGGAAATCAATAGCTTAAGAAGTATACACCATGCCCTTAGGTTGACAACATTAGGTATTCATAATGTGATTAAAGCATTAGCATATTGTTTAATTGTGAAGCATGATTAGTGGTGGATATCAAGTCCCTAAACTTTTATCATTAATGAATCAAACTCATTTATTAATTCCCTCGTTTTATATTGCAAAATTAATTTTAATTTGAAACTTACCAATCTTTGTGGGAATGATCTCGCACTTGCACACTATGCTACTATTGTGACCTTGTGCACTTGCAAGTAAAACGTTCAATTATTTGCTTATTAATTTAGGTAGATTTTTGCACAATAGTGAGCTTGAAATAAGCATGATGGGAGAGCTCGATTACTTCCTTGGTATTCAAATCAAACAAACTAAGGGATGAATCTTCATTAATCAATGCAAATAAACAAAAGACTTGCTAAAGAGATTTGTGATGGAGAACTCAAAGTCTATTGGGACTCCCATGAGTACCTCTACAAAGTTTGACTTGGATGAGAGAGGTAAATGTGTAGATACTAAGACTTATAGAAGCATGATATGGACTTTACTATATTTAATTGCTAGTATACCCGATATAATTTTTAGTGTATGTATGTGTGCTAGATTCCAAGCTAATCCTAAGGAATCTCATATTGTTGCTGTGAAAATAATTTTAAGATATTTGAATAGCACTCAAAATTTAGGATTATAGTATTCAAGAAAGTCACATTTTGAGCAAGTTGGGTACTTGGATGTTGATTTTGCTGGTTGTAAGTTAGATAGAAAAACTACTAGTGGTACATACCAATTTCTATGTGCTATGTTAACTTCTTGGTTTTCAACAAAATAAAATTCAATTGCACTATTAACCACCGAAGCGGAATATGTGGCAACCGGTAGTTGTTGTGAATAAGTTTTATGGATAAAACAACAACTAGAATAATTTGGTATGTATTTTGAAAATATTCCAATTTTGTGTGATAACACTAGTGCTATCAATCTGACTAAAAATCTAATTCAACATTTGAGAACTAAACATATTGAGATTAGACATCACTTTATAAGAGATTATGTCCAAAAAGGTGATATCAAACTAGAATTCATTCCTACACAAGATCAAATTGCTGATATGCTTACCAAACCCTTGAATGGAGATAATTTTTGCAAAATTAGAATGCTAATGGGTATGAAAAATTTGAATGATTATGTGTTTGATTACATTTACATTCATCATCTGCATCTTGCTATTGAGTGAATGAGGATTAATTCTCAATTTAATGTCCTCTCACTCAAAAATAACATAAAGTAATCAAATCTTGCAAAATTCCTTCAAAATCTCAATTCTTGGCATTGCATAGTCGACTTCGTGCCTATATAAACCCTGGTTCATCTTCTTCATCAACCTTCACCCAAATTTTAAACCCTAGTCGGGCTGTCCATTTCCTTCCCTCAAATTTCTTAAATTTTTGACCTAAAACCTTCATATTTCCCTTAAAATCTTCCATAAAAACACCTCTATAATACTTCTCTTACTTATCCATGGTCTATTTTCCCCAAAAAAAATGCGGTGGTGGAACCGAACCCAACAAACACCAAAAGGTAATGGTGGACGCCAATTTCTTTATCAACTCAGAGGAAAAAACATGGTATGACCAACACATTTCCTCAAAAGAAATAATTATGCCTCATTTTGTAGATTTTCAAAATTTGAGAACGAATAACATGGATATTGAGCACTATTTTCGGGCTATTGGATGGGCTCCTATTGTCTCCATCCTTGAATTTGCATATCTTAGGTTAATTCGTCTATTTTGTGCAAATTTAGAAAGAAATTCTTGTGCTGGCTTATCTTTTCGTACTTATATTAAAGGAAAGCAAACACTGATGTGTTATTTGAGATATTGAAAATTCCAAAAAGTGGTGAGAAGTGGGTAGAATGCTTAGAAGAGATCCCAATTACAAGTTTAGTGCCACTTTTAAGGACACTAATTGTAATACCCGTATTCGTAAAGAAAGGATAAAGAAGTAATTTACTAAATATGACATGGAGTTAAAATAATATATATCTGTGAAATATTTAATTTTTATAAAACAATTCTTAAAAAAAAGGATGTGTGGTGGTGTAAAGAAAAAAAGAAAAAGGAAAATAAATAATAAATAAATATTTTTGAAGCGTCCAAACAAAAGAAAAAAGGAAAAGGAAAAATAAAAAAAAGAAAAAAAGGATGTGGCAACACCTGGAGTGCAGATGTTGCCAAAGCAATTGAAATCTCTGCATGTTGCATAACAGAGATAAGAAAAACGGTTCAGCGGTAAAGATTTCGTATAAAAACAGTTTTTATTATTTTGTTTATTTAATTTTTACCAAATCCTGTTTGGTTTTTTTCTTTCTTCAATACAAATTTCTCTATTTCTTTAAACACTTGGGGATTGAAAGAAAGGTTGAAAGAGAAAATTTTTGGAAGGGTTTACGGGAGAATTTTATAGAGTCACAGGAAGCTTTAAGAAAAACAAAAGGTAATAAAGTGAATTTTAAATTTCCCGAAATTCAATGTGGGAATTTTCAAAGGGTGTGAATTATGAAGGAATTGAAGAATAAATTAGAAATTTAATATAAATATTATGTCAGGTGTTGACGATAAGCAACTGGAGAAAATTGCTAAAAGGAGCAGGAAAGACAAGGAAGTGATCCACAAGTAGCTCTAAGTGCTACATGGCTAGTTAGATTTACTTTAAGGAATCAAGATAAATATGTAATATATAATGATAGTATTTGAATATATTATTAACTTATGATTTGGTGATAGATGAAAGTTGGTTGATATGTATGACAGGAATAAGTGAAATTCTTGACGAACTATGGATGATGAGCTGATATGATATATGAGGAGAAGAAATTAGTGAAATTGATAAAATAATGATTTGAGAAGAAACATGATAACTAATTTTGAATGTATGAATACATGTGTGTTTTTATATTATTGTGCATATGCATACTTCATGTTCACATGCATATACATGAAGTAAAAGAACCGAGAGGGTAGCCAGTCTAAATAAAAACCGTGACAGCCGGTATATGCTGGAAATAAAAGAACCGGGAGGGCAGCCGGTCTAAATGAAATAAAAGAATAAGGAAAGTAGCTGGTCTAAGATAAAAATATTTTGACATGTGGGAAGACGTTCCCTAATAATAATTGATGCATTGTATCTATTTTAAATATTGATTTTGTTACTGAAATGCTGAAGTGTTGTTTTTATGGTAAATTTATTTATAGATGAATGAGTCTCACAGAGAGACGGTTATGGTGAGAAAGAAACATGGAAGTATGATATGATAAGAACTATCTAAATGGTAGACTATATGCTGTGAACCTCATAACGTGGCAATTATGAGATATAATTGATGGTCTTTAGGTCAATAAATATATAAGAAGAAGAGATTGATAGAGAATGAGGCTTTTGATATGTGTAGTGATAGTAGAATGCTATTATCAAGTTATATGAGATATAAATGGTTGAATATTAAAAGACTATTTATACAAATTGAATAATTATAGTAAATTTAATTCACTGAGCTTGTGAAGCTCATCCCTCAATATTAAATGATTTCATACAGCAAGCAGAACAGATAATTGGTGAGCTGAGATTCAGACGGATTCATTATCTGTAAGCCACGTGGTACATATCCTCAAACTAATGAGAAGAAAAAACATTTGTAAATATTCATGTGTATTATGTTGTATACAATGTTTAAGTTGAGATCTGAATGATGTATCTCCCCTGTTAAAGGCTGAGGATTGATGTAAATAATTGTAGTTGGTAAATTTTTGTTGTTGTATATATGTGTCGTGCTGGGATTTTCAAAATGTGATGACACCGTCTCGGGGGTGGCCAACCTGGGATGGGTCGTTACAATTTTGATATCAGAGCATTAGGTTTTATGATTCTGTAGACTGCATGAGAACTTAAAGAAGTGGACGATCTAAATAAATTTTATTTTAATGCAGAGTCTGAGGATGACACGTGGACGTGCTAGAGTTAGATGTAGAATTCTAAATTAAAGGGGACGTGGTAAACCCCAAATATTTAGAAGAACTGAAGCAGAGGAGGAAATTGAGTCTATGGTTCCTACGAGGGAACAAATTGATAGTGCAACAGGTACTAATAGAGCTGGGAGAAAATCTGAGGTTAGGAGGGATGAATTGAGATAAGCTCTTGAGCATGCCCTAGAAAGAATGAATGCAGCTGAAGAAAGGGTCGATGATTTACAGAGGTGATTAGAGGAGAGAGGCAGAAAAAGAACCTGATGTGGTGAGGCAAGAGGTTCATGAGAGAGAATGTGTGTTTGCACATCATGGGATGTAGGGGGACTATTTTATGAGATTTCTTAAGTTTAAACCCCAGTCTTTTAGAGAATCTATAATCCTGTAGAAGCTGAGCAATGGATTAGACATGTCGAGAAATATTTTGAGGTCTTACCGGTGACAGAGAGACAAAAGGTTGTTTTTGCTTCATTTATGTTGGAAGGTGAGGCTTTTCAATGGTGGAAGGATATTTTGCCCTGGGTAAGCACACAAATAGAACAACCTTTAACTTGGAGTAAGTTTAAGGATGAGTTCTTTGTAAAGTATTTTCCAGATACCCTTCGGGCACAACAAAAGAGAGATTTTATTCATCTAAGGCAGGGCAATTTACCAGTGGTTGAATATGATAGTAGATTCATAGTCCTGACAAGGGTTTTACCCAAATTAGTGAATACGGAGGAGAGAAAGTGTAAAAGATTTTTAGACGGATTACACTATGTCATTCGGACTAAACTCTCTTATATGGGCATTGGAAATTATGCTATATTGGTGGATAAAGCATTAATAATTGAGAAGGATTTGATGGAGTTTAGAGGTAGGAGGGAGTGGTTGAAGAGGTCTAGATTTGAGGGACTTAGATATGGTAGCAGTATGAGTGTGCAGGGTGGGAGACCACCCCAGAAGGGGCGTTCCTTGTCACAAGGAATTGTAGTACAGAGTCAGAGGCAAGTAGGATTTGTTGCTTTTGTAGCTTAGAGTAATACTGGTGGGACTCCTAGATTCGAAAGACAGGCTATGGGAAGTGGGAGTTATAGTAGAGGAGTAAGTATGCAACCAAGAGGAGGTGGTAATCTGATGTATAATCGAGAGTTAAGGGTTTGCTTTATATGTAATCAGATGGGGTATCTGTCTAAAAATTGACCCACGCAGATATGCTTTGTATGTGGTGAGGGAGGACATGTTGCTGCAGATTGTCCAGTAGGGAAATATGCTGACGTAGGCATTGGAAGTGTTGGGATAAGACTGGTGGAGAGGGGTGGTGGATTAGGGAGTGTGTAGGACAAAGGTCGAGGATCAGTAGCTGAAAGAGGATGTGGTAGCCAATTACAGTCTAGAGAAAGCAGAGTCTATGCATTGACCCTAAGGGATGCACAAGCCACTCTTGATGTTGTTATGGGTATGATATCTATCCTTGGTAGACCTGCTAGATTATTGATTGATCCTAGTGCAACCCATTTTTTCGCATCCAGTGTTTATATGAAATCTATTGATACTAGTGCTAGTCCTTTGATGCATGCTATTGTTGTTGAGGTTCCTACTAGGGATATGGTTATTATCAAGACAATTTATCGAGGTTGTGTGATTAATATGACTGATAGAGAATTTGGAATTGATTTATTGCCTTTAGATATGACAAATTTTGATTTAATTTTGGGGATGAATTGGTTATCTGCATATCATGCTTGGGTAGATTGTTTTAGGAAGAATGTGGTGTTCAAAATACCCGGATAGAAGGAGTTTAATTTCCAGGGAGAATGTAAGATACTTGCTAACTGTCTTATTTCTACCTTAACTACCAGTAAATGGTTGAAGAAGGGTTGTGAGGGGTATTTGGCGTATGTGGTGGATTCTAGCAAGGAGAGTAGGAAGTTAGAAAAAATCTTGGTAGTAAAAGATTTTTTTGATGTATTCCCTAAAGAGTTGTCTGGTTTTCCTCCTAATAGGGAGATTGAGTTTTCTATTAAGGTGATTCCAAGATAAGCACCCATAGCACCTTATAGTATGGTGCCAGTTGAATTGAGAGAGTTGAAAGTTCAACTTCAGAAGTTTCTAGATAAACAGTTTATTCGACCTAGTATGTCACCTTGGGGAGCCCCTGTATTCTTTGTCAAGAAGAAGGATGAGACAATGAGGTTATGTATTGATTATAGACAGTTGAATAAGATCACCATCAAGAATAGATATCCTTTGCCGAGGATAAATGATTTACTTGAGCAGTTACAGGGAGCTAGGGTGTTTTCTAAGATAGACCTGAGATTGGGTTATCATCAATTGAGGATAAAGGAGGGGGACGTGCCTAAGATTGCTTTTAAGACATGATGAGAGTCATAAAATGCATCTAAACAATACTTAATTGTTAGCATTTTAGGGTTGATCGAGGTTGGAATTACACTTTTATACCTTAATAACTCTAAAGTGTTATTCTTGAATCGTTGACTTATTTCAGTGCATTTTCAGGTACTTTGAGCTTAAAAAAGAGATAGAAAAGCTATCATCATTTTAAACACGAAGCTTCAATGAATACTCGAGTGAGATAATGGTCGCGGAAGAGCCAAGATGAAGAGAAACCAAGAAAGGAGTTTCACTAAATTGCTAGAATTGCCCGTGCAGATCAATCATCTTTGCAGATTAAACTGTGTTGATATAAGAAGAACCAGGAGATGAACCATTTATGTTTAGAAAGATCCAGAAGTCTATTTTTTGGAGAATTTTACGGTTTGTAAAAAAGATTTTTTTAGAGAAAGTTATGGCACCCTCACTTTCCAGCGCTGCACCCTCACTTTCCAGCGCCCACTCACTCCAAGACCAAATTAGGGCTGCACAATGACATTTTTTGGACCAAAATGCCCCTAACTACTTGTGATCTATAAATACATGCTTAAGGAGTGTGCAGCCATCATTAAGCAAGGAAGGAGAGATCCAATTTTAGCATTCTTCCAAGTATTCTTTGGCTGGAAATCAAGGGGAGAGCATCCATATTGTTCATCAACCTTGAGATCCATGACCAACTAATCATCAAAGAAGGGAAAGGGATGAATCCCTAGGGTTTTGTTGTTCCTTATTTCCTGTTCTTGATTCATTTGTATGGACTTATTGTTAAAACATTGTCTATGATTTACTCTTTGGTTAAGTAAGAAGTATCTGAGTTCATGTGATAGCTGCACTTTATATTCTTCTTCTTTTAGATTCTCTTAATCCAGTGATTGCATCCTTCTCCTCCATTGATTTTGTTTGGATGTGATTGATTTCGGTAGATTTATCTTATTGATTGTCCATTACTGCGATATTGTCATTGCGATATGTTGTTGTTTCTTGATAATATTTAAGATCAGTCATATGTGCTTAAATCGAAATCAATGAGTGATTTGTAGCAATTACGTTAGTTTATAAATGTGCTTGATTGAATATTTTCCGATTGCTTATTTGGGATGTAAAACTTGCAATCGAGATAAAAAAAATTGAATCAAGAGTGGAACAAGGCAACAAACCTAAGGAGGATTCCCTGAACCTTGTTATTTCTTATTTATATTTCGTTATATTTACACAACTCTTTCACACAATATTTCATTATCAAAATTCATATTCTTTCATCTGATCATTATCGTTAGTGTTAAAGTTTACACCTTCTTTTGTAATTAACTTGTTTCCCTGTGGAATAGACACCCCAAAGTTGTACTACAATAACCGCGTTATACTTTGGGCGTAATTAAATTTTGACATCGTCGCCGGGGAAACGCACTTAAGTACAAGGAAGCTTGTCAACTTTGAGTGTGATGGTAGAAGAATTGTAAATATTTTTCTTTTCAGCAGTTTGTAAATACGATAATATTGTTCCTTTAACTTTGTTTTGATTTTTTAATTTTCTTTTATTATTATGTTTTATTTATTTTATTTTCCTGCTTTATTTATTTTATTTCCCCTCTAAATTAATTGGTGTATGCTTAGACCGAGAGATTCGCGAGGTAGATTCATTAGAGGACCTGAATTAGAGTTACCCTTTCCTTGCATGTCCGTTAGTGAAACCTCGCCTAGATCAAACCATAGTGCACCCCCCATCCGAGAATTTAGAGGATTTTGTTAACATGGCCGATAATCCTAATGAGAATGTTGCTAGGACACTTCAGGATTACCTCCACTCTACACGCACATCCACACCATCATGCATCATGTTTCCAGCCAATACTCGCCAACTAGATTTTAAAACAGGGATGATACAATTACTCCCTAATTTTCATGGCTTGGATAATGAAAACCCATATGTGCACAATAAAGAGTTTGAGGAAGTAGTCGTGACTTTTCATAGTCAAGATGAAACCGATGACATTGTGAGGCTTAATTTCTTTCCTTTCGCTTTGAAGGATAGAGCTAAGAGTTGGCTATACTCACCAAGACCATGATCTATTAGGTCATGGACTGAGATGACTCGAATTTTCTTTAATAAATACTTTCCCTAACATAAGACCAATGCTTTAAAAAGACAAATCTCCACTTTTGCACAAAAGGACAGCGAGACTTTGTATCAGTCTTGGGAGAGATTTAAGGAGTTGTTGAGTATGTGTCCTCACCATGGGTATGGGAATTGGCATTTAGTGAGCTATTTCTATGAGGGTCTTACCTATAGAGAACGCCAATTTGTAGAGATGATGTATAATGGTGGGTTCTTGGAGAAAGAACCTGATGAGGCCATAGAGTACCTCAATGAGCTTGCTGAAAAAGCTCACACTTGGACTGGACCTAGTGCTACTGAGAGCACAAATAGGTCACGACCTATAGAGAACCCAAATGGTGGTAGAATTTACCATCTTAGGGAAGAGGATAACCTTAAGGCTAAGGTCGAGATGCTCACTAAGGAACTAGAGGTATTAAAGACTAAAATCTCAAAGCCAACACAAGTAGCTAATCATGCACCATCTTTGAAACCATGTTTTGTGTGTGGCAGGGTAGACCATCTCGCCCAAGGGTGTCCAACATTTGCTGAGATGAGAGGGATGTATAAGGAACAATGTAATGCCTTAGGCATATACACAAAGCCTTCTACACCCTTCTCTAATACCTATAATCTGGGATGGCGAAATCACCCCAATTTCAGCTGGAAGTCTGAAAACTAGCAGCTTGCACAACCCCCTGCACCATATCATGAACCATATCATGCACCTGTATCTTCTAGGAGTCCTTTAGAAGACACTTTGCATGCTTTTATTGAGGCACAGAGTAAGACTAATCAAAGGCTTGAATCTTTAATTATGCAGGTTGTTGAAGAACATAAAGAGATAAAGAGCCAAGTGTCCAAACTGACGAGCTACTTGAGTGTGACTGAGCGAGATAAGTTCCTTTCCCAAGCTCAGTCCACATCCTATGGTCAGCACCTAGAGCAACAGAATAAAAAGGAGGTGAATGCCATTGAGACACTTAGTGGTAAGTCGTTACACATCCCAACAACGAAAAAATCAAAGGATGTGGACGAGAACCACCAAGTATACATGATTGACTCATTCATAGAAAAGGTTCATCACCTTAATCCATTAGAGTCCACCCTCACCCATGGCTTCACAAGAGCATATATCGAGCTAGAATCTGCAGATGTTACTGATAACATCCTTAAGGCCTCTCTGAAGCACACAAGCACCAAATTTAACAGTAAAGCAGTTGCTGGTGCATCCAACTCATGTTTGTCTAGGAAGGAATAAGAGTGTCTGGCTGAAGATGTAAAACTTAGCGCTCACGGGAGGCACCCCATAGCATATCCTTTTATTTTTATTGTTTTTCATAATTCTTTTTCTTGTTTATTATAAGTATTTTGCTGTTTTCCAGTTTTACTTTCATATTTCTTTTTCATGGACAAATATACGAAGTAGTTCAAATGGTGGTGCACAATTTTCAGCTTCTGTGCACTCTTGGCTACAAAGAGATTTTCCTTATCTTTTGATTTTACATTGAGGACAATGCCTACTTTAAGTTGGGGGTGGAGGAAACATATTCCTGTTTTTCATTGAACTGTTTGGTGTCATTTTACCTTTTTCTTTGTTTTTAGCATGCTTTGTGTTAGCCTTGGAGTTAATTCACACGTCGATGATATGAGCCTAATTGAGATAACATATAGCATTTAGAAGAAGTTAAATCTTGATTCGCTTTGAGGAAAAATTAAGTGTCAATTTTTCTTTGGTTCGAGACTCTGGTTTGTGGTAAGATTGCATGATTAGTCTAAAGCATTTGGAGAAGTTTTATGTACGATTATTTTGTGAATACTTTTGCTGTCTCAACAAGCTCTAGAACTTATTTGATAATCATTTGAGGCAAAAATCATAGAATGCACACTACTTAGGATATGATGTAGGCCCTTTTTAGACCGTTTGAGCCTTTTTAAACTTACTCTTGTTATATTTATCGCTAGTCACCTGTTTGAGCCTTTTTCTTGAAAAGAAAATTTGAGCCTTGTTTTTTTTCGATAAACCATTTACTTACCTTTATGAGCCTAAAAATATTTTATCCTTACCTTTATTTTAAAAGAACTTAGTTATATACATGTTGTGAGAAGCACTTAAAAGGAGTAATGCTGGAAATATGAGAAAATATTACTACCATAACCCGAGTACATTAAAAGAGATAAGTTAGAGGTTGTGGAAAAGAAAAGAAAAGAATGAAAGAAGAGGTGAATAGTCTTATGCCAAAATAAAAAAGATGAATTATGGCAAAGGAAGAAGAAAAAAAAATGATGATTTATTGCTAGAAATGCTTGAAAAATGGTTGAAAGAGTTGGGTGTTGAAGTAAGGTTATCTTGTGCTTAAAGTGGTTGTGTTTAAATTAAGAGACTTAGTTCTTTTATTTGTTTAAACTTTCCCGTTCTTTCTTGACCTCTACCCTAGCCTAACGTTACAAGCTTATTAAAGACGTATTGATCCGATGTAGTGTGTTTTACTACATAGTGGAGAGTGATTTGAAAAGTGAGCTTATGGAGCTTGATTTGTGATTGATGTCACGCAATTTATTATGTTTTTAGAGGCCAAGACTTGTATTCATGAATGTTATGCATAAAATCATCCAGGTGTTTGGACTAATGTATTGTGGTAAGATGGATGTTAAGAGTCGATAACGATTTTAAGGTTGACATTTGGATTATTCTTGGACTTGAGTGATATTTAATGATTCTATGTGCTATATGTTATGCATGATTCTTGAGACAAAGATTTTTGAATCACTCTTGGTTAACGCCAGCATTGCTGTATTTTGCTTTGATTTCTAAATAAAGAATTCATTTCATGTCTTTCGCTTGAATTGCTAGGGACTAGCAATAAGCTAGTTGAGGGTTGTGATGAGAGTCATAAAATGCATCTAAAAAATACTTAATTGTTAGCATTTTAGAGTTGATCGAGGTTGGAATTACACTTTTATACCTTAATAACTCTAAAGTGTTATTCTTGAATCGTTGACTTATTTCAGTGCATTTTCAAGTACTTTGAGCTTAAAAAAGAGATAGAAAAGCTATCATCATTTTAAACACGAAGCTTCAATGAATACTCGAGTGAGATAATGGTCACAGAAGAGCCAAGATGAAGAGAAACCAAGAAAGGAGTTTCACTAAATTGCCAGAATTGCCCATGCAGATCAATCATCTTTGCAGATTAAACTGTATTGATACAGGAAGAACCAGGAGATGAGCCATATATGCTTAGAAAGATCCGGAAGTCTATTTTTTGGAGAATTTCACGGTTCGTAAAAAAGAGTTTTATAAAGAAAGTTATTACAGTTTTAGTAGACACAAGTCAGGCCTCCAGAACAGCATCCACCTAGCGCCGCACCCCTCACTTTCCAGCGCTGCACCCCACTTTCCAGCGCCCACTCGCTCCAAGACCAAATTAGGGCTGCACAATGACATTTTTGGGACCAAAATGCCCCTAAGTACTTGTGATCTATAAATACATGCTTAAGGAGTGTGCAACCATCATTAAGCAAGGAAGGAAAGATCCAATTTTAGCATTCTTCCAAGTATTCTTAAATCAAGGGGAGAGCATCCATATTGTTCATCCACCTTGAGATCCATGGCCAACTAATCATCAAAGAAGGGAAAGGGATGAATCCCTAGGGTTTTGTTGTTTCTTATTTCCTGTTCTTGATTCATTTGTATGGACTTATTGTTAAAACATTGTCTATGATTTACTCTTTGATTAAGTAAGAAGAATTTGAGTTCATGTGATAGCTGCACTTTATATTCTTCTTCTTTTAGATTTCTTAATCTGGTGATTGCATCATTCTTCTCCATTGATGTTGTTTGGATGTGATTGATTCCGGTAGATTTATCTTATTGATTGTCCATTACTGCGATATTGTCATTGCGATATATTGTCGTTTCTTGATAATCTTTAAGATCAGTCATATGTGCTTAAATCGAAATCAATGAGTGATTTGTAGCAATTATGTTAGTTTATAAATGTGCCTGATTGAATATTTTTCGATTGCTTGTTTGGGATGTGAAACTTGCAATCGAGAAAAAAACAATTGAATCGAGAGTGGAACAAGGCAACGAACCTAAGGAGGATTCCCGGAACCTTGTTATTTCTTATTTATATTTTGTTATATTTACACAACTCTTTCACACAATATTTCATTATCAAAACTTATATTCTTTCATCTGATCATTATCGTTAGTGTTAAAGTTTACACCTTCTTTTTTAATTAACTTGTTTCCCTGTGGAATCGACACCCTAAAGCTGTACTACAATAACCGCATTATACTTTGGGCGTAATCAGGACACGTTATGGCCATCATGAGTTTCTGGTCATGCCATTTGGGTTGACTAATGCTCTTGCAGCATTTATGGATCTAATGAATCGGGTGTTTAAACCATTCTTGGATGGATTTGTGGTTGTGTTTATTAATGATATTCTGGTATATTCCAAGAATGAAGAGGAGCATATACAACATTTAGAGATAGTGTTGGAAATTCTTAGGAGAGAGAAATTATATGCAGAGTTCTCTAAGTGTGAGTTTTGGTTAAGTGAAATATCTTTCTTGGGGCATGTTATGTCAGGAGAGGGAATAGTAATTGACCCACAGAAAGTAGAAGCATCGTTGAATTAGAAAAGACCCACTAGTGTAACTGAAGTTAGAAGCTTTTTGGGGTTGGTTGGTTATTATAGGATATTCATCCAAAAAATTTCTATGATTGCTGGACCATTGACTAGATTGACCAGGAAGGATGTGAAGTTTAGGTGGTCAGAGGAATGTGAAAAAAGTTTCCAGTTGTTGAAAGAAAAATTGACTACTGCCCCAGTATTAGTGCTTCCTTCTGGTGATGAAGGATTTGTGGTATATAGTGATGCGTCACATCAGGGGTTGGGATGTGTGTTGTTGCAACATGGGAGATTTATAGCTTATGCTTCTAGGCAATTGAAGAGTCATGATAGGAATTACCCGACCCATGATTTAGAATTGACTACCATCGTTTTTACTTTAAAGATTCGGAGACATCATCTGTATGGAGCCAATTGTGAAATTTTTACTGATCATAAAAGTTTGACGCATTTACCGACCCAGAAGAAGTTGAATTTGAGGCAGAGGACGTGGATGGAGTTGATTAGTGATTATGACTGTACAATTCATTATCATCTAGGAAAGGCTAATGTAGTAGCTAATGCATTGAGTATAAAGGCTACAGAGAGATTAGCTGCTATTATGAGTCATTATACTAGCTTGATGATATAATTAAGAAGAATGAGGATGCAATTGAGTCTCAATGATAGAGGAGTATGGTGGTACAATTTTCTATTATTGATTATTTATTATAGAGGCAGGGTATAGATGAAGGGATAGAGAAGATCAGACATGAAGTATTGAGTGGAAAGCCAATTGAGTTTAGAATTAAAGAAGATGGTATACTGGTACTGGGGTATAGAATTTGTGTTCCCATTGATGTGGAGATGAGAAAAGAAATTCTAAGGGAGGCTCATGATTGTGTATATTCCATGGACCGAAGTTATAATAAGATATACAGGGGATTGAGACAAAATTATTGGTGGTCAGGTATGAAGAAGGATGTAGCATAGCATATTTCTAGATGTTTGACTTCTTAACAGGTGAAGTTTGAGAATAGACATCCAATAAGTTTATTACAACCTCTCTAGTACCTGAGAGGGGGGGTGAATTGGGTTTTAAAAACTTTTTCGGATTGAAACACAAGTTTATTAAAACAGATAACACAACAACCATATAACAAGTAATATGTGCTGTAAATAAAGAGTTTAAGGAATAGAGGATGCAAACTCAGTTTATAGTGGTTCGGCAATATCGGAATCGTTTTGACCCGACGTCCACTCTCTTTAAGGAACCTCCTTGAAGTACTCCACTAAGAAACTTAGTCGTGCAATTTCATGAGTGTTGCACAAACCTTACAATCCCTTCCTCTAGGAAGCAAACCCCTTCCTCTCGGAAGTAAAAACCCCTTCCTTTCGGAAGCAAATCTTTTTACAATAAATACAATAAAGAAAATAGTAGAGAGACAACAATGGAAGCTTATGTAACTAAATAATATCTCTCTTTCTAGGCAAAGCTTGAAGAATGGCTTAACAATCAATTTTTCAAAGCTTTTTGAGTATCAATGAGTAAAAACTTGTTTGAATGTGTAATGCTCTCTCTTGTTTAAAATACTTAATAGAGTGGGTTTATATAGCCTTGATGTAATATGCCCGTTTATAACTAATTTTGTCCATTTTGGTACAATTTGTGCTGAAATCTCACGTCCCAATGGTCATATTTTTTGCACTACCAGTCGATTGGGTCTTAGTACCAGTCGACTAGGTCCTCTTTAAAAAATCTCATCTTTAAGGCTGTTGAAGGTACCAATCGATTGGGTATGTCTTACTAGTCGACTGGGAACCTTCTGCCCAGATTACCAGTCGACTAGATATGTCTTACTAGTCGACTGGGAAATCTCTGACCAAAACATCAGTCGACTGGTATAAATCATCCAGTCGACTGGGAACATACTGACCTTTATACCAGAAGACTAGTATAAGTACCCAGTCGACTGGGTTGTTAATTAACAACTCAGTTTTCATGTGTTGAATAGATTTTAACTTTAAAAACATTTGTTTAACAGGTTATGTAAAAACACTTTTTCAAAAAAGAGCCATTGGACAAGCTAATTACCTGAACAAGTGAGACTTACAACTTGTTTCAATACCATAGACCTATACTAGTTCTTCTGTCTTCACTTGATGTTTGATTCAGGTTGAGTTCTTGCACCTTGTTCCTTGTTTGAATGCTCTTATTGCTTAATACACTTATATAGGATCGTTAATATAATAAGAGTTGTGTTTTATCATCATTAAAATAAAGGTAACAAAGAGGAAGGTTAATTTTAACTTGCGAAAGTTGTTCAAGAATCTCACCTTTTAATGCTGAATTTCTCTCATTAGGTTTAAGGAGTGCTTGAGGGAAAGGCACCGATAAAGAATCACTATGGGCATCTTGTTCCTTAGGGGCTTCATCCTTGTTGCTCACGGTGTTAGGAATCAAGTTTGATGGTAGAGTGGGTCCATCAATTTTCTTACCACTGCGAGTAATCATGGCATTAACTTCTTTAACATTTTGATTGTCAGGATTTGAGGTTTGTGCCATATGTTGTTGATGAGAGTCATAAAATGCATCTTAACAGTACTTAATTGATAGCATTTTAGGGTTGATCTAGGTTTTAATTGCACTTTTATACGTTAACAACTCTAAAGTGTCATTCTTGGATCATTGATCTATTTTAGTGCATTTTCAGGTACTTCAAGTTCAAAAGAGGAGGAAAAGTTATCATTGCTTGAAGCACAAAGACTCGAAGCATACCAGAGTGAAGGCATGATTGTGGAAGGACAAATGAAGAAAAATCAAGTCTTAAGTGTGTGCGCTGCGGCTTGAAGTTATCCAAGCCTCGACCTCTAGAACCAAGCCAAAAGAGCAAGAAATAAGCTTCTGTGAGAGCCGCGGCCTGGACTAGGTAGGGCTGTGGCCTGCAGAAAGTGAAGAAACCAAAGACCAGGCAGAGCCGCGGCACAAGGAAGTGAGAGCCGTGGCGCACACACGATCCCCTTCTCCGAGTAATGACCTAATTAGGACTTTAATAAGTGTTTAAACCCTAAAACACCCTTGGACCTTTTGTATTATAAATAGATCACTTAGGGTTTGAGAAGAAAACAATCATTAAGGCTGGAAAACACAAGAAGACTACTATATTCTCCTCCATCAAAGTGTTCAAGAATGAGCCCCATGGCCAGCTAATCTCCAAGCAAGGCGAAGGGATGAATTCCTAGGTGTAGTTGTTCTTATTTTCCTTTATTGATTCAGTTGTAGTTGGGATTTATTGTCAAAACATTGTTATGATTTACTCTTTAATTTAATTAGAAGATTTTTTCTTAATCCGGTGATTATATCTTTCTCCTCGATATAAGTCTAGTCATGCTCTTCCTGTGTCAAGATTGTTGGATGTGATTGAGTCCGATAGATTTATCTTTTAGGTTTGTCCATTACTGCGATATTGTCATTAAGATATATTGTCGTTTCTTGATAAATCTATAAGATAGGTCATGTGTGCTTAAATTGAAAGTAAAAATTAATTCATATCAATTACATTAGGGTTTACATATGCTTTGATTGAATATTTGCCGATTGCTTGTTTGGGATGTGAAACTTGCAATCGAGATAAAAACAACTGAATCAAGATTGGAATAAGGCAACGAACCTAGGGTGGGTTCTCAGAACCTTCTTGTTCCTTTATTATATTCTTCAATCTATTTACACAATTTTCCCACAATTACTTCATTATCAAAACTCATATTTTCTCACTTGATTGTTATCGTTCGTATTAAGGTTTGCACTTTTGCTTTGTAGATCGCTTTTCCTCGTGGGATCAAAACCTCAACTATACACAATAACCACGTATTAGTTTGAGCATAATCAAATTTTGGTGTTGTTGCCGGGGAAACACGCTTACATGCAAGGAAGATTGTCAACTCTAAGACAAGACGGTACCATTGTTCCTTTCTTTAAGTTTTTGATTTTCTGATTTCTTCTATTTGTTCTGTTTTTTTTTTAATTTCTTTTTAACTCAGTTGGTGTATGCTTAGACCAAGAGATTTGCGAGGTAGATTCATTAAAGGACCCGAAATAGAGCTACCATTTCCTTCCACGTCCGTTAGTGAAACCTCGCCTAGATCAAACCCTAGTGTACACCTAAATGAGAATTTAGAAGACTTTGTTAATATGGCTGAAAACCCTAATGAGAATGTTGCTAGGAAACTTAAAGATTACTTGTATCCTAGCCGAACAGCCACATCATCATGGGTCCTTACCTATAGAGTTAGCGCTTAGTGAGGTACTTTTATGAGGGACTTACCTATAGAGAGTGCCAATTTGTAGAGATGATGTGTAATGGTGAATTTCTGCAAAAAGATCCTGATGAGGCCATAGAGTACCTCAATGAGCTTGTTGAAAAAGCTCACACTTGGACTGGATCTAGTGCTATTGAAAGCACAAATAGGTCACGACCTGTAGGAAACCCAAGTGGGGGTGGAATATATCATCTTAGGGAAGAGGACAACCTAAAGGCTAAGGTTGAGTTGCTCACTTGGGAGTTAGATGCATTAAAGACTAAAGGCTTAAAGCCAACACACGTGGTTAATCATACCGAATCTTCGGAACCATATTTTGTGTGTGGCAGGGTTGATCATCCCACTCAAGAGTGCCCCATATTTGTTGATATGAGAGGGATGTATGAGGAATAATGTAATGCCTTAGGCATGCACAAGAAGCCTTTTGCACCCTTCTCTAAAACCTATAATCCGAGATGGCGCAATCACCCCAACTTCAGCTGGAAGTCTGAAAACCAACATCTTGCACAACCCTCTAGATCATACACTGCACCATATAATTCACCCTCATGGTCAACATATGGCACAAGCAAATCTCAAAGATGTAACTGCCATTGTGACAAGAAGTGATAAGTCATTACACATCCCAACAACAAACAAATCTAAGGATGTGGAAAAGGGTCAAGGTAGTAGTGATACCGAGCTGCCAATGACCCTAAGGTTACCAAGAGTCATGTGTTGAGCGAAAATATACCTAAATTAATAAGTAGATAATCGTACTAGTTTTACTTGCAAGTGCACAAGGTCAACAATGTAGTATAGTGTGCGAAAGCAAGATCATCTCCACAGGGATTTGTAAAGTTCGGTTTTAGAATTAGTTTCTTTAAGGAAAAAGAAATAAATAACTATTGTATGTGATTTGATAATAATAAAGACATAGGGCTTTGATATCCACCACTAGTCATACTTTCCCAATTGTATAATGTATCAGTGCACTAGCCTTATCATGTATACCTACTGGTTGCCAACCTAAGGGCATGGTATCTACTCCTTAAGCTATTGATCTCCCTAAGCAATGAGTTAGGCATGGTATCTACTCTAACTCTTTTCTTCCTTAAGGGATTCAGCATGGTATCTACTTGAGTTGTTCCTTAAGAAAGCATAAATACAATGGAAATCGACAACCACATGAGACCTAGGGCATGGTATCTACTCCCGGTTTCTCATGTTGATTAATCCAAGAATCCGGTGTGGATATCTTTTGTTACTAATGTTAGACCCAAGACTCGATCATCCAAATTGATTTAACTAACCAATCCATACCACATGCATACGTTGGCCATACACATACATATGAGGAATTTAAATAAGCACAAGCATTAATCAAGTTAAGCAACATAATAAAGGTTATTGGCAAAGATTTATCAATGAATAAATATATGAGAAAGCATAACTAGGGCTTCAATTGAGCCCTGTAAGAAAGTTAGTTACACATGATGTCTAAAAACATCATATATAAACTAAACATAAAGAAAAGAATAAACCCGAGAGAAGAGGCGTCAATTCTCTCCCAAAGCTTATAAATCCAAGTAAAAGCTAAGAGAAGTGATCTCTCAGTTGTCGTGTGTTGTGTGTGCTTTACAGGTGTATTTACAGGGCTTGAGAAGTCCTAGAAGGCTCATGAGTTCCTAAACTTTTCTAAATTAAAAAACTCCCTTTTTTCCAAAATAAGGTTTTGTAGTTTACTGTTCACGCCCGTACATGTGCTCTCGATCGCACGCGTTTTGCGCTCGATCGCAGGGTACGCTCGATCCTTCTTGTGTGCGCACGATCGCAATGTGCGCTCGATCGCATTTCATGGTGCGATCAATCGCAGTTTGTCCAGGGGCTGGTCCAGGAATTCCAGGCTTCTTCCTTTAAGTGCCAAAACTGCTTCTTTTTCTCCAAGACCTATAAAACACATGTGAAACACACAAATGAAGTAAAATGAACTAAATTAACATAACTAAGGACCTAACAAGTGTAAATAAGGGGCTTAAATATGAATATTTAAGCACCTATCACACCTCCAAACTTGCATATTGCTAGTCCCTTAGCAATACTAAACAAAATTGAAATGAAAAAATAACAACACAGATAGATCCAATGTTCATAGTGTCCAAAAAAGTTTAAGTATTAACACAAAACTATGATGTGCATTCATGAGCAAGCTTAACACATACAAACATATTTTTACAATGAATATGAGTTGTGAACGTAAATCACTTTCATGAGGCAATTTAAGACATCACAAGTTTGACTTTAGTGTGTGGTGAATTAGCACATAAAAGATTAGGTTTCCAAATAATTCTAATGTGTATGTTTCGATGTCTTAAGATTCACCAAATTTCCTATTAGAATCAACAAAGATGGCATAATTCTTCTTTTCTTTTGTTTATGATTTTCAAGTTAATTCCTTTAAGCTTTCTATTTGACTCATGTAACAAGCATTTAGCCAATGACTCCCAAACCAGATGGTTTTAGGGCATTAGGTGTAAAGACACCCCTAAGGACTTACTAACTCGAGTCAAAAAGGCTATGAAACTAACTGGTCTTAATGCTACCAATCAAAATTCTCCACCTTTTGACGTGACACTCAATGCTTACTGAGGCAAGAGGGCCAGTTACTCAGCGGAAAATAAGTTTTTATTGATCATTAGGAGCATTTCTTTCTTTTTGAGTACTAACAATTTGTTTCTATTTTCTTATGCCAAGATGTTAGTCTAATAGGCTATTTGGTTCACAGTCGAGCAAAAGAAACATACAAATCAAAATTACATGTCATACCCCACACAGTTATGTGCTAATGTGCTTGTGATCATTTAGGTCAATTTGTGAATCCTTAAATGCCTAAAAGGAAGTGATCTATGTTCAAAACTTAATTATTGGCCTATATGTTCAAGGTGCTAAGCTCACTTATGAAGTCAAATCATATTCTTTGTTTAGATCACAAATTTTTTTTATAACAGTATGAATATGCATTTATCTATGAAAACAACAACACAACAAAATGGGACATAGTGAGTGTGTGAATGTGTCCCCATACTCCCAAACTTAAATTGTACATTGTCCCTAATGTGTGAATAGCATGGAAGGAGCTGACTTGGGAGATGGAGAACTGATGGCTGGCATGGCTCATAGCATGCCCCCAAACTTCAACTGGATGCACTCACGCTGTCCTTGACAAAGAAAGAAAAACAAACATAAAATAGAAAACAAGTAATAATAAATAGCTATTGAAAAATAAACTAGGAAATACAAATAATAAAATAAAATAAACTAATAAAAAAGATATGCTGTGGGGTGCCTCCCATGAGCGCTAAGTTTAACGTCTTCAGCCGGACGGAGTATTCTCTCAACCTTAGTCTTTTTGCAGGGAGTACTTAAAGTTCACTTTCATGTGGCTCAAGTGCTCTTGGTGGTGTTGCACATTCATCATGACTCAATCCTTTCAGTGTATTCAAATGTGATTTCTTCTTATCACCCGGTCTTGGATGCATAGGATAGACTTTAGGGAGGTATATAGCTTCCAAGATATCATCAGGGACAGTTTCTGATGCAAGCGCAATATCCGATCTTTTGAAGCTATGGGTGAGGGCGGCCTCCAATGGATCAATGTGATGGACCTGAAAAACTTGCTTGACAGCACTTTGCATCATACATTCATTAAAACATTCATCATCATTATCATCTTGGGGTAATTTTATTGCATCAAATATCTTAAATTCTATTGTCTCTCCATTTACCGTCATGCTTACAATACCCTTTTTCACATTAATTATTGTATCAGCAGTTCTTATAAAAGGTCTTCTTAAGATGATGGGCAGGGGTAATGGCATAGGGCATTCTTCCATATCTAATACAATGAAGTCAGCAGGCAAAATAAACTCACCTACTTTGACCAGGACATCTTCAAGTATACCTCTAGGTCTTTTGATGCTTCTATCTACCAATTGCAAAGTGATTGAGATTGATTGAAGCTCCCCCAAACCTAGTTTTTCAACTACTGTGTATGGTAGCAAATTGACACTTGCTCCTAAATCTAGTAATGCTTGCTCAAACAACTGATCACCTATCCTACAGGGAATAGTAAAACTACACGGATCTTTTAGTTTTGATGGTAGTTTTCTTAATAATACCGCACTTATCTCTTCAGTTAGAGCCACTGTTTCATGTTCTTGAAACTTTCTTTTATTAGTGCAACAATCTTTTAAAAATTTAGCATAAGCAGGAATTTGTTTAATTCCATCTAATAAGGGAATGTTAATTTCTACTTTTCTCAAAGTTTCAAAAATATCAAGCAATTTATCTTTCTTTGGCGTTACTAACCTTTGAGGGAAGGGTAGTGCATTCCACTTCTCTACTTCACTTACCTTGGATGTGGATGGCTTAGCTTGAGATGCTTGAGCTGGCTCATTAACTCCTATGATCTTACCATTTCGGAGAGTTGTAACGGCTTTCAGCTACTGATGTCCTCTTGGATTTGGTAGTGTTTGTGCAGGAAGTTCACCTTGCTTTCTTTCACTTGACTCCTTAGCCAATTGCTTCATTTGTTCTTCTAGCCTTTGAGTGGTTTGTTTTTGGTGATCTAATGAAGTCATCAATATTTTCATTAGTTGCTGTTGTTGAGTTACTAATTTCTTTACAAGACTTTCTAGACCATCTTTCTTGGGTTCTGGAACTGGTTGGGCTACTTTATGGAAGTTCTTTTGTTGCCCTTGAAGGTTCAAGGTGTTTTGATTGTTGCTCCATAAGAGGTTGGGGTGGTCTCGCCATCCAGGGTTGTATGTATTTGCATATGCACTGTTTGGTCCCACATAGTTTGCTCGCTTGGGATTTGTAGATGAATACAAATGGCAGGTCTCAGTAGTGTGATCAAATTGAGAACATAAAGCACATACCTGGCTTTGTGTAGCTTGTGGTCGATGAGAGATGTTTTGAGTAGACATAGCTTTTACAATCATATTTAGCCTCATATCTAGCTTCCTCTCCAAAACAGCTATTTGAGTAGAAGGTCCACCATTTAGAGTAACCTTATATACCTTTGCTCTTGACTCATTGTCTACCTCTAAAAGAGAATTGTTGGGTATGCTCACTCAGTGCCTCAAACAGCTCCATGGCTTCTTCACTGCTCTTCTCCATCAGCACACCTCCACAGCCAGAATCAGCAATACTTTTATTCACGTCATTTAGACCTTCATAAAAGGCTAGTACCAGCTCATCTTGAGGTAGGTTGTGGTGTGGGCATTTGAGTAGTAGCTCATTGAAGTGTCCCCATGCCTCAAATAATAGATCTCCATCCCTTTGCTGGAAAGATTGGATCTCTTTCCTCATTTGCCTCGTCTTTTGGGCTGGGAAGAACTTCCTTAGGAATTTGCCAGCCAACTCCTCCCAAGTGTGGATTGAAACTGCAGGCAAAGAATTGTACCATAGCTTAGCATTATCTTTTAAGGAAAAGGAAAATAGAATTAACCTTATTCCTTCTTGGTCTGGGCCCTGGATGTGCTGGAATTTGCAGAGATCAAAGAATTCCGAAGGTGCAAGTGTGGATCCTCTGCCGGTGTACCCCTAAAGTGAGTCAAAGCATTGAGTATCTGTGGGGATATGTAATAGTTGCCCTCTGCTTCAGGTTGATATGCAATGCATGAAGGATGGTTGAGGCTCAGTGGGATGAAAGATTGCTTCATCGGTCTTCGTGCAGGTGGTTGCTGGATTTCTAGTTGTTCCGCCATTGGTACTTCTTCCGTGAATTCCTCTTCTGCCTCCTCAAAGTTGTTTCTAAGATTTTGTAGGATGGTGCACTCAAGCTTGGGATCAAGGGGAAAGCCTGTTGGATGTTGGGATCGGAGTCCGTGCATGAATAAGGTAAAACAGCTTCAGTGCAGCAGTTCAACTTAGCTGCTCGGGTAACTCTCTGACCTATTTACGCTCGATTGCACAGAAGGTTGCGATCGATCGCAAGTATTACAGAACCACTGATTAGGGTTTGATGTACCTGAAACAAAAAAGAAATTGATTAGGGTTTGATGAAAAGTAGAAATAAAGATGGTAAATAAAATAAAAACGATGACTAAACTAAACGAAAGTAATCCTAAAACGAAATTTAGCGCAATCCCCGGCAACGGCGTCAAAAACTTGTTGAGCGAAAATATACCTAAATTAATAAGTAGATAATCATACTAGTTTTACTTGTAAGTGCACAAGGTCAACAATGTAGTATAGTGTGCGAAAGCAAGATCATCTCCACAGGGATTGGGAAAGTTCGGTTTTAGAATTAGTTTCTTTAAGTAAAAAGAAACAAATAACTGTTGTATGTGATTTGATAATAATAAAGACATAGGGCTTTGATATCCACCATTAGTCATACTTTCCCAATTGTATAATGTATCAGGGCACTAGCCTTATCCTGTATAACTACTGGTTTCCAACCTAAGGGCATGGTATCTACTCCTTAAGCTATTGATCTCCCTAAGCAACGAGTTAGGCATGGTATCTACTCTAACTCTTTTCTTCCTTAAGGAATTCAGCATGGTATCTACTTGAGTTGTTCCTTAGGAAAGCATAAGTACTATGGAAATCGACAACCACATGAGACCTAGGGCATGGTATCTACTCCTAGTTTCCCATGTTGATTAATCCAAGAATCCGGTGTGGATATCTTTTGTTACTAATGTTAGACCCAGGACTCGGTCGTCCAAATTGATCTAACTAACCAATCCATACCACATGCATACGCTGGCCATACACATACATATGAGGAATTTAAATAAGCATAGGTATTAATCAAGTTAAGCAACATAATAAAGGCTATTGGCAAAGATTTATCAATGAATAAATATATGAGAAAGCATAACTAGGGCTTCAATTGAGCCCTATAAGAAAGTTAGTTACACATGCTTGCTAAAAACATCATATATAAACTAAACATAAAGAAAAGAATAAACCCGAGAGAAGAGGCATCAATTCTCTCCCAAAGCTTATAACTCCAAGTAAAAGCTAAGAGAAGTGATCTCTTAGTTGTCGTGTGTTGTGTGTGCTTTATAGGTGTATTTATAGGGCTTGAGAAGTCCTAGAAGGCTCATGAGTTCCTAAACTTTCCTAAATTACAAAACTCTCTTTTTTCCAAAACAAGGTTCTGCAGTTTACTGTTCACACCCGTACATGTGCGCTCGATCGCACGCATCTTGCGCTCGATCGCAGGGTGCGCTCGATCCTTCTTGTGTTTGCACGATCGCAATGTGCGCTCGATCGCATTGCATGGTGCGATCGATCTCAGTTTGTCCAGGGGCAGCGCCAGGAATTCCAGGCTTCTTCCTTTAAGTGCCAAAACTGCTTCTTTTTCTCCAAGACCTATAAAACAGATGTGAAACACACAAATGAAGTAAAATGAACTAAATTAACATAACTAAGGACCTAACAAGTGTAAATAAGGGGGCTTAAATATGAATATTTAAGCACCTATCATCCTGTTAAGGCACCATTCCCTCAAGCCTTAAAATCAAACAAGAAAAATCTGGACCTAAACAATGAAATCCTAGAGGACCTAAGGCAAGTAAAACTTAATCTACCTCTTTTGCATGTAATTAAACAAGTTCCTACCTATGCAAAGGTTCTCAAGGATTTGTGTACAATTAAGAGGAAGCACCATGTAAAGAAAACAACATTCTTAACAGAGCAAGTTAGTGCTTTAATTGGGCAAAGGATCCCCCCCCCCCCCCAAAATACAAGGATCCTGGCTGTCCAACCATTGCATGTAGCATTGGAAATCATGAGGTTGGACAAACCTTGCTAGATTTAGGAGATAGTGTAAACCTGATGCCATTTTCTATTTATGTACAGCTGGGTTTGGGAGAAATCAAACCAACCGCTGTGGTATTACAATTGGCTGACTGTTCAGTCAAAGTACCTTGGGATGTGGTAGAGGATGTTTTAATTCAAATTGATAAATTTTATTATCTTGTTGATTTCCTAATCCTTGACACTACTTTTGCTGTTGACACTAATTCTAAAATTCCTTTAATTTTGGGTAGACCTTTCCTTGCTACTGTAAATGCTCTAATTAATTATAGGAATAGACTCATGAAGCTGTCCTTTGGAAACATGACCCTTGAGGTGAACATTTTCAACGTTGCAAAACAGCCCAAAGATGAGGACGAGAACCACCACTTATACATGATCGAGTCACTCATCGATAAGGGAGTTTCCATAGCTCATGATTTTGATCCTCTTGAATATTTTCTTGTTAATTCTAAGATTGATTCTATTAATAATAAAACTGATCTAATTGATATTTTTGATTTTTTTATAAATCTCAGGATTATGGCACTCGAGCATGGCAACCAAGTTTGAGGAGTTGCCCGAAAAAAGCAAGAAACAAATCCCCTCAAGTGTGGAAGAACCTAAAGTCGAATTGAAGCCACTACCTAAGGGTTTAAAGCATGTTTTTCTCGGTCCAAGTGATACTTTTCCAGTTATTATCTCATCTGAATTGTCTGAGTCTCAAGGTGAGAAATTAATTCAGACCTTAAATGCACATAAATCAGCCTTAGACTGGAGCATGGCTGATTTAAAAGGGATTAGCCCCCTGATTTGTTCTCATAAGATAAACTTGGATGAAAGAACTAGTCCTTGTAGAGACCCTCAATGTAGGCTTAACCCCACTATGAAAGAAGTAGTGAAAAATGAAGTGTTGAAATTATTAGATGCGAAAATTATATATCCCATAGCTGATAGTAAATGGGTAAGTCCTACACAAGTCGTTCCTAAAAAGTCTATAGTCACTGTAGTAAAGAATGACCTAGGAGAGTTAGTCCCTACAAAACTTGTGACTGGGTGGCGAATGTGCATTGATTACAGAAAATTAAATGCTGCCACCCGGAAAGACCATTTCCCACTCCCCTTTATAGATCAAATTCTTGAGCGTGTAGTTGGTCATCCTTTTTATTGTTTCTTAGATGGTTATTCTGGTTATTATCAAATTGAAATTGCATTAGAAGACCAAGATAAAACCACCTTCACCTATCCTTTTGGTACTTATGCTTTTCGTAGAATTCCATTTGGATTGTGTAATGCACCTACCACTTTTCAACGTTGCATGATGAGCTTTTTTAGTGACATGGTTGAAAATTGCATGGAGGTTTTTATGGATAACTTAACTGTTTTTGGATCTTCATTTGATGCATGCTTAATGAATTTAGAAAGAGTGTTGATTCTTTGTGAGGAAAAGGAATTAGTCTTAAATTGGGAAAAATGCCATTTCATGGTACCTTCCAGTATTGTCTTAGGGCATATTGTTTCTTCTAAGGGGATAGAGGTTGATCAATCTAAGACTGAATTAATCTCTAAGTTGCCTACATCTAAGACAGTAAAGGATGTAAGATCTTTTCTTGGTCATGCTGGTTTTTATAGGAGGTTCATACAAAACTTTGCCAACATATCTTGACCACTATGTGCCCTCCTAGTTAAATTTGTCCTATTTGAGTGGACTGAAGCTTGTCAAGAGGCCTTTAAAATGCTGATTGGCAAGCTTACTTTAGCACCTATAATGTAGTCACCTGATTGGACTTTACCCTTTGAAATCAAGTGTGATGCTAGTGACTATATTGTAGGTGCTGTTCTTAGACAGTGAAGGGAGGGAAAACCTTTGTCATTTACTATGCTAGTAAAACCCTGAATAGTGCTCAAATAAATTACTCCACCACTGAAAAAGAATTGCTAGCTGTAGTATTTTCTTTGGACAAGTTTTGTGCTTATTTAATTGGTTTTCCTATTCTTATTTTCACAGATCATCCAGCCCTCATATACTTTTTTACAAAGAAGGATGCTAAGGCACGACTGATACGGTGGATCCTACTCTTGCGAGAATTTGACATCACCATCAAAGGCAAGAAAAGAGTAGAGAACAAAGTGGCTAACTATCTATCAAGGCTCACATTTGAAGACACCTCTGATGACATGCCAATCAAGGATGATTTTCACGATGAGCATTTACTCTCTGTTACTTCTCTACCATGGTTTGATCATATCGTGAATTATTTGGCTATCGATGAGATACCGATGGATTAGAGCGCTCAAGACAAGAGGAAATTCTGGAATGAGGTATGTAATTTTTATTGGGATGACCCCTGTCTTTTCAATTACTGCCCTGACCAAATTTTAAGTCGTTGCATCCCTAATGAAGAGATTGCCAGCGGCTTGGAATTTTGTCACTCCCAAGCTTGTGGGGGCCACTTTTCAATGAAAAAAACCGCTGTAAAAATTTTATATTGTGGATTTTATTGGCCCACCTTGTTTAAAGACATAAATATCTATTGTCGCTCATGTGAAAAATGTCAGAAGTTAGGAGTTGTGTTTTGTCGTAATATGATGCCCTTAAACCAATTTTTAGTGATTGAAATCTTCGATTGTTGGGGCACTGATTTTATTGGACCGTTTCCTCCTTCCTTTGGATATCAATATATCATTGTGGCAATAGATTATGTGTCAAAATGGATAGAGGCAGCAGCTTTCCGAAGCAATGATAATAGAACAGTAATTAAATTTCTCAAAGAAAATGTGTTATCTCGATTTTGTACACCACGTGCTATAATTAGTGATCGAGGTACACATTTTTGTAACCGTTCTTTTGAAGCTTTGATGAGAAAATATGGGGTGTTACATAAGATTTCTATAGCTTACCACCCTCAGACTAGTGGACAAGTAAAACTTGCAAATAGGGAAATTAAACAAATTTTGGAAAAAACGGTTAACCTGGATTGTAAGGATTGGTCTTTGAGACTGGTTGATGGACTTTGGGCTTACCGTATAGCTTTCAAAACCCCCTTAGGTATGTCACCTTATAGGCTTGTTTTGGAAAGCCTTGCCACTTACCTATGGAGCTCGAGCATTGAGCTTATTGGGCCATCAAGTCTTTCAATTTTGATATAAGAGAAGCGGGTAAGCTTAGGAAATATCAGTTGACCGAGTTAGAGGAGTTAAAAAATGATGCTTATAAGAACTCTAGAATCTATAAAGCCAAAATGAAAGTGTTTCATGATAAAAATATTTTGAGGAAAACATTTAAGCCTAATGATCGGGTGTTCTTTTACGATTCTAGACTCCATAAGCACTTGGGAAAACTTCGGTCAAGGTGGATTGGCCCTTTTATAGTAAAAAATGTTTTTGCAAATGGAGCGGTAGAAATTGAGGACACTAGAGATGGTCGAATTTTTAAAGTAAATGGTCAACGCCTTAAAATCTTAATCGATAGGCACGATCCGGAAGTGGAAGACATTCCACTTATGGATTTCGTCTATTCACCTTGACCACACCACAAAGATATTTTTTTATTTTTTTTTTGTTATGTTTGTTTTGTTTTCAATTAAGTTTATTTCAAATTTTTAGTTTTTAATTTAATTTGATCTAATTCTTAGTTTAAGGGTTTTTTTTTATTAATTTTATTTTCATTTTTATTTTATTTTATGTTTTTCTCCCACAAACAAGGTGTTTTGTTTAGAACCAGGACCAGTGTGCACGCCTAGGCCCGGCCCACAGCGTTACAGTGCACAACAGCAGCCCAGTACGCACACCAGCCCGCGCCTATGCCCAGCACCTTGTGCGCTATAGCGCACAGTGTGCACGCACACACACCCCTCAACCCATGCCGCGGCTCCCCACAGCCCACGCCGCAGCGCCAGCTCGTGTCCAGCACCTTAAAACCCCAAATCAACCCCTTTCCTCTTCATTTCTCTTTTACAAAAATACAGCACACTCCTTTCTCTCCCATCCTCTCACTTACCTGCTCACTTTTGCTCAAAATTTCTTGATTCTAACATCATTTCTTGAAGGATTGAGCACTAATATTGCAGATTTTGTTGGAAATTTCTCCAAAAGCTTGGTAATAAGAGGATTTTGGGTTCATCAAGAAAACTTCAAATTGGTGGGTACTCCTTCTTCTCTCCAACTTTGAGCATCAAGTAAAACCAATTTCTTCTCTTTGTTGTTCATTTGTGCTATTTGGGTGGTTAATTTTGAATTAGTTCTATTATTCTATAAATTTGATTCAAATGGCCTCTAAAACCAAGAGACCAAGGGGGAAACAACTTCAAGAGCAAATTTGTTAGTTTTAAGGCTAGTGAGAGATATGTTAGGATGATGCACACTAGAAAACCCATTCCTGAGAGAGGATTCAATATCATAGAGAGGGGGAACCCAACCTTGTTTAGAATGATTATTGATAGGCATTGGGGAACATTTGCTAGACAACCATCTCATTGCCTCACAAATGTGGTTAGAGAATTCTATGCTAATGCAGACGAACATGGGAATGGTAAGGTGAGGGTAAGAGGCAAAATAGTTTCTTTTAACAGCACATCTATAAATAGATTTTATGGGCAACCTGACATAGAAAACAATGAGTATATTGCATATGTGTCTAATATTAATTATGAAGAGATTTGCAATACTCTTTGTATTCCAGGCACTTCATGGAAAATGATGAGTGTACCCCTATAACCTTGCCCGGTACTTCTCTGACTGTCAATGCTCGAGCTTGGCAATATTTTGTATATCAGAGATTGATGCTTGCCACGCACTATAGTGACCTTACTGTTGAGAGAGCTGTTCTGATTTATGCCATTTTGATGGGCATGACTATTGATGTGGGCCAAATCATATTTAATTCTATCATACACACTGTGCAACAAAAGCTTGGATTGTACTTCCCTTCCTTAATTACCCAATCATGCATCTGAGCCGGAGCCCCGTATAGTCCTGATGAGGACGCCCAACAACCAAAGAAGCCCATTGATGATGGCATGCTCAATTTGATTAAAGCCTCAAGGTCGCTAGCTCCTGGAGAGAGAGCAGCAATTGCAGCCCCTCCTTCCCCTAGGCATTTCACTATTGCAGAGCACCTTGAGCATTTGGAGATTCATTTTGACGAACATCAGCAACTCTTGCATGATAGGTTTGATCGTCAAGAACAATTCTTGGCTAGGCAAGCTGATTATCAAGCGGGGGTATACTCTTCTTTTGGTCAGATGTACCAATACCTTGCCTCCACTACTGATTGTGACATGGATCACTTTCCCACTTTGCCACCCTATCCGAGTTCATCTTTTGATCCAACTCCAGAGGAAGGTGAAGAGAATGAAGAAGAGGATGAAGACTTAGAGGATTAGTTTTGGGTTCTATCTTGTTTGTCTCCTTTTATTTTATTTTATTTTATTTATTATCGGATGACTGTACTAACATTTATTTTGTCTTCCTTTTTGTTATTTTATTTTTTGTACTTTCTTTTCATTTTTAGTTATTTCTTTCCATTTCATGTGTTACCCTAACCTACGGTGGGAATCTTAATGGTACACCACAGTTGCTTTCTTTTTGTTGTTTTGTTCTATGTTATAGATCGGAATTTCAGCAAGAGGAATGGCATGCAGTTCACATGATGGTGCACAATTTTCAGCTTATGTGCACTTTTGCTTACAAAGGGAGTTTCCTTTACATTTTCTTTCACATTGAGGACAATGCAATTTTTAAGTTGGGGGTGGAGGAAATGTATTTTTTTTAACTGCTTGGTGTCACTTTCCCTTTTTGGTTTGTTTTTAGCATGCTTTGTGTTAGCCTTGGAGTTAATTCACATGTCAGTGATATGAACTTAATTAAGATAGCATATAGCATTTAGAAGAAGTTAAATATTGCTTCGGTTTGAGAATAATTTAAGTGTCAATCTTCATATGGTTTGAGACTCTAGTTTGCGGTAAGATTGTATGATTAGTCTAAAACATTTAGAGAAATTTTATGTGTGATTGTTTTGTGAATACTTTTGCGGTCTCAACAAGCTCTAGAACTTATTTGATAATCACTTTAGGCGAATTCCTACAATGCACACTACTTAGGATAGGATGTAGGCCATTTTTGGATCGTTTGAGCCTTTCAAACTTACCCTTGCTATATCTATCGCTAGTCACTTGTTTGAGACTTTTTCTTGAAAAAGAATTTGAGCCTTTTTTTTTTAATAGCCCATTTACTCACCTTTATGAGCCTAAAAATATGTTATCCTTACCTTTCTTTTAAAAGAACTTAGTTATAGACATTTGTTTAGAAGCACTTAAAAGGAGTAAGGATGGAAGTATGAAAAAAAATATTACTACCATAATCCAAGTACATTAAAGGAGATAAGTTAGGGGTTGTGGAAAGAGTAAAAAAAGGAAAAAAGGAAGTGAATGGTCTTATGCCAAAATAGAAAAGAAAAGAAAAGAAAAAAAAAAGAAAAAGAGAAGTGAAGTATGGCAAAAAAAGAGGAAAAGAAAAGAAAAGTGGTGATTTATCGAGAGATATGCTCTTATAAAAAAATGGTTGAAAGAGTTGGGTGTTGAAGTAATGTTATCCAGTGCTTAAAAGAAGGTTGTGTTTAAAAATAAGAAATTAAGCTCTTTTATTGGTTAAATCCTTCTCGTTCTTTCTTAACATTTACCTTAGCCTAATGTTACAAGCTTATTAAAGACCTATTGATCCAATATAGTGTGATTTTTTTACAATAGTGGAGAGTGGTTTGAAAAGTAAGCCTATGGGCCTTGATTTATGATTGATGTCCCGCAATTTATTATGTTTTTAGAGGCCAAGACTTGTATTCATGAATGTTATGCATAAAATTATCCAGATGTTCAGATTAATGGATTGTGGTAAGATGGATGTTAAGAGTCGATGACAATTTTAAGATATTGGATTACTTTTGGACTTGAGTGATATTTAATGATTCTATGTGCTGTGTATTATGTGCAATTTCTGAGACAAAAATTGAATTGCTCCTAGTTTAACAATAACATTGCTTTACTTTGTTTTGATTCCTACCGTAGAATTCACTCTTGTTTTCGCTTGAATTGTTAGGGACTAGCAATAAGTTAGTTGGGGGTTGTGATGAGAGTTATAAAATGCATCTTAACAATACTTAATTGTTAGCATTTTAGGGTTGATCTAGGTTTTAATTGCACATTTATATGTTAACAACTCTAAAGTGTCATTCTTGGATCATTGATCTATTTCGGTGCATTTTCGGGTACTTTAAGTTCAAAAGAGGAGGAAAAATTATTGTTCCTTGAAGCACAAAGACTCGAGGCATACCGGAGTGAAGGCAAGGTTGTGGAAGGACAAATGAAGAAAAATCAAGTCTTGAGTGTGTGCGCTGCGGCCTGAGGATATCCAAGCCTCGGCCTCCAGAACCAAGCCAAAAGAGCAAGAAAGAAGCTTCAGTGCGGCCTCCAGAAAGTGAAGAAACCAAAGACTAGGCAGAACCGCGGAACAAGGAAGTGAGAGCCGTGGCACGTACACGATCCCCTTCTCCGAGTTATGACCTAATTAGGACTTTAATGATTGTTTAAACCCTAAAACACCCTTGGACCTTTTGTATTATAAATAGATCACTTAGGGTTTGAGAAGAAAACAAACATTAAGGGTGGAAAACACAAGAAGACTGCTATATTCTCTTCCATCAAAGTGTTCAAGAATGAGCCGCATGGCCAACTAATCTCCAAGCAAGGCGAAAGGATGAATCCCTAGGTATAGTTGTTCTTATTTTCTTTTATTGGTTCAATTGTAGCTGGGATTTATTGTCAAAATATTGTTATGATTTACTCTTTAATTTAATTAGAAGATTTTCTCTTAATCCAGTGATAATATCTTTCTCCTCGATATAAGTCTAGTCATGCTCTTCTTATGTCAAGATTGTTGGATGTGATTAAGTCCGGTAGATTTATCTTTTAGGTTTTTCCATTACTGCGATATTGTCATTAAGATATATTGTCATTTCATGATAAATCTATAGGATAGGTCATGTGTACTTACATTGAAAGTAAAGAGTAACTCATATCAATTACATTAGGGTTTACATATGCTTTGATTGAATATTTGCCGATTGCCTGTTTGGGATGTGAAACTTGCAATCGAGATAAAACTAACTTAATCAAGATTGGAATAAGGCAACGAATCTAGGATGGATTTCTGGAACCTTGTTGTTCCTTTATTATATTCTTCAATATATTTACACAATTTTCCCATAATTACTTCATTATCAAAACTCATATTTTCTCACTTGATTGTTATCGTTCGTGTTAAGGTTTGTACTTTTCCTTTGTAGATCGCTTTTCCTCGTGGGATCGACAATTCAACTATATATAATAACCACGTATTAGTTTGAGTGTAATCAATTGTCCCCTTGGATTAGGTTGTGGTTGTGAAGGAAAACGACATTGCTCTTGAATCGTCAAGAAACTAGCCAACTTGGTGAGTTGGGTCTTTATCACCTTTTGTTCCTCTTTGATCCCTTGTTGCTCCTCTAGCAACCGTTGATTTATCTTGCTTTGCTCTTCCACACTCTTGGCATGTACCTACATAAATGACTTAAAAACATCTTCCAAAGGTAAGGATTGTTATTGTGCATTAGATGAAGTTGCTTTCAGTCTCCATTGGGTACTAGAGTGGGTAGAAGGTTATGTATCTGATCTCCAACTAAAATTAGGGTAATTCTTCCAACCGGGATTGAAGGTGTTAGAGTAGGGTGAGTATGTTTTCCTAAAGGGTATACCTAAAGCATTACACTCATCCTTCATCTCAAAAAAGGTTGGACAATCCCTAGGTACATGATCTACCCCATTACACATGAAACAAGGTTCGTAGGACTCTACCCTAGCAACCGGCTCGGGGGCTCTAGCATCCTTGTCTTTTAAAACTTCAATTTCCTTAGTTAGGACCTCTAAACAGACTTTAAAGCTATCTCTTCCTTAAGTTGATAAATTCCAGCGGTTCGATTTCTCTTAGTACTTTCCATGGCATTCAGTCCCGTCCAAGTGTGAGCTTTTTTCGATAGGTCATCTAGAAAATCTATGGCTTGGTCGGGAACTTTCTAAAGAAAATCTCCATTACACATTGATTACGCCCAAAGTATAACATGGTTATTGTAGCATGGCTTTGGGGTGTCGATTCCACAGGGAAACAAGTTAATTACAAAGGAAAGGTGTGAACCTTAAAACGAATGATAAAAGTTAAATGATAAAATACAAGTTTTGATAATGATGTATTGCGAGAGAAATTACATAAATATAATGAAATACAAATGAGAAATAACAAGGTTCCGGGAATCCTCCTTAGGTTCGTTGCCTTGTTCTACTCTTGATTCAATTGTTTTTATCTCGATTACAAGTTTCACATCCCAAACAAGCAATCGGAATATATTCAATCAAACACATTTATAATCTAACGTAATTGCTATAAATCACTCATTGATTTCGATTTAAGCACATACGATCGATCTTAAAGATTATCATGAAACGACAATATATCTCAATGATAATATCGCAGTAATGGACAATAAATAAGATAAATCTACCGGAATCAATCACATCCAAACAACATCACATAAGAAGAGCATGACTAGACTTATATGGGGGAGGAGCATGTAATCACCGGGTTAAGAAAATCTAAAAGAAGAAGCATAAAAAGTGCAGCTATCACATGAACTCAAATTCTTCTTACTTAATCAAAGAATGAATCACAACAAATATTGAACAATAAATCCATACAACTGAATCAAGAACAGGAAAAAAAGAACAACAAATCCCTAAGGATTCATCACTTTCCCTTATTTGATGATTAGTTGGCCATGAAGCTCAAGGTGGAAGAACAATATGGATGTTCTCCCCTTGATTTCATGGCCATGGAGCTCAAGAAGGAAGAACAATGTGGATGCTCTCCCCTTGAGTTCCAGCCCTCAAAAGACTTTGAAATATTTTGGATTTGGATCCCTTGGGTCCCCTTTTTAAGATGCTCTCCCCTTTTGAAGATGCTGGCTGCACACTCCTTAAAGATGTATTTATAGAGCACAAGTAGTTAGGGGCATTTTGGTCCAAAAAATGTCATTGTGTAGCTCTAATTTGGTCTTGGAATGAGTGGGCGCTGGAAAGTGAGGGGTGTTGTGCTGGAAAGTGAGGGTGCAGTACTTGAAAGTGAGGGGCGCGACGCTAGGTGGATGCTGATTTGGAGGCCTGACCTGTGTCTACTAAAACAGCCATAACTTTCTCTAGAAAAATCTTTTTTACAAACTGTAAAATTCTTCAGAAAATAGACTTCCAGATCTTTCTAAGCCTATATGGTTTATCTTCTGGTTCTTCCTGTATCAATACAGTTTAATCTGCAAAGATGATTGATCTGCACGGGTAATTCTGGCAATTTAGTGAAACTCCTTTTTTGGTTTCTCTTCATCTTGGCTCTTCCGCGACCATTATCTCACTCGAGTATTCATTGAAACTTTGTGTTTAAAATGATGATAGCTTTTCTATCTCTTTTTTAAGCTCAAAGTACCTGAAGATGCACTGAAATAAGTCAACGATTCAAGAATAACACTTTAGAGTTATTAAGGTATAAAAGTGTAATTCCAACCTCGATCAACCCTAAAATACTAAAAATTAAGTATTGTTTAGATGCATTTTATGACTCTCATCACAACCCCCAACTAACTTATTGCTAGTCCCTACCAATTCAAGCGAAAGACATGAAATGAATTCTTTATTTAGAAATCAAAGCAAAATACAGCAATGCTGGCGTTAACCAAGAGTGATTCAAAAATCTTTGTCTCAAGAATCACGCATAACATACAACACATAGAATCATTAAATATCACTCAAGTCCAAGAATAATCCAAATATCAACCTTAAAATTGTTATCGACTCTTAACATCCATCTTACCACAATACATTAGTCCAAACACCTGGATGATTTTATGCATAACATTCATGAATACAAGTCTTGGCCTCTAAAAATATAATAAATTGCGTGACATCAATCACAAATCAAGCTCCATAAGCTCACTTTTCAAATCACTGTCCACTATGTAGAAAAATCACACTACATCGGATCAATAGGTCTTTAGTAAGCTTGTAACGTTAAGCTAGGGTAAAAGTCAAGAAAGAACGGGAAAGTTTAAACAAATAAAAGAACTAAGTCTCTTAATTTAAACACAACTATTTTAAGCACAAGATAACCTTACTGCAACACCCAACTCTTTCGAGCATTTCTCGCAATAAATCACCATTTTTTTTTTCTTTTCTTCTTTCTTTGCCATAATTCATTTTTTTCTTTTTATTTTGGCATAAGACCATTCACCTCCTCTTTCGTTCTTTTCTTTTCTTTTCCACAACCCCCAACTTATCTCTTTTAATGTACTTGGGTTATGGTAGTAATATTTTCTCATATTTCCACCCTTACTCTTCTTAAGTGCTTCTCAACAAATGTGTATAACTAAGTTCTTCTTTAAAAGAAAGGTAAGAATAAAATATTTTTAAGCTCATAAAGGTGAGTGAATGGGCTATCGAAAGAAACAATGCTCAAATTCTTTTTCCAGAAAAATGCTCAAACAGGTGACTAGCGATAAATATAACAAGGGTAAGTTTAAAAAGGCTCAAACGGTCCAAAAATGGCCTACATCATATCCTAAGTAATGTGCATTCTATGATTTTTGCCTCAAGTGATTATCAAATAAGTTCTAGAGCTTGTAGAGACCGCAAAAGTATTCACAAAACAATCGCACATAAAACTTCTCCAAATGCTTTAGACTAATCATGCAATCTTACCACAAACCAGGGTCTCAAACCAAAGAAAGATTGACACTTAATTTATTCTCAAAGTGAAGAAATATTTAACTTCTTCTAAACACTATATGATATCTCAATTAGGCTCATATCATTGACATATGAATTAACTCCAAGGTTAACACAAAGCATGCTAAAAACAAATAAAAAGGTAAAATGACACCAAGCAGTTCAATAAAAAACATGAAAAACAGAAATATGTTTCCTCCAACCCCAACTTAAAGTAGGCATTGTCCTCAATGTGAAAGCAAAAGATAAGGAAACTCCCTTTGTAGCCAAAAGTGCACAGAAGCTGAAAATTGTGCACACCATTTGAACTGCTTCATATATTTGTCCCTGAAAAAGAAATACGAAAGTAAAACTAGAAAACAACAAAATACTAATAATAAACAAGAAAAAAAAATTATGAAAAACAATAACAATAAAAGGATATGTTATGGGGTGCCTCCCATGAGCGCTAAGTTTTACGTCTTCAGCCAGACACTCTTATTCCCTCCTAGACAAACATGAGTTGAATGCACCAGCAACTGCTTTACTGTTAAATTTGCTGCTTGTGTGCTTTGGAGAGACCTTAAAGATGTTATCAGTAACATCTACAGACTCTGGCTCGATATATGCTCTTGTGAAGCCATTGATGAGGGTGGACTCTAATGGATTAAGGTGATGGGCCTTTTCTATGAATGAGTCAATCATGTATACTTGGTGATTCTCGTCCACATCCTCTGATTTTTTTGTTGTTGGGATGTGTAATGACTTACCACTAAGTGTCTCAATGGCATTCACCTCCTTTTTATTCTGTTGCATTAGGTGTTGACCATAAGATGTGGACTGAGCTTGGGAAGGGAACTTACCTCGCTCAGTCACACTCAAGTAGCTCGTCAAGTTGGACACGTGGCTCTTTATCTCTTTATGTTCCTCAACAACCTGCACAATTAAAGATTCAAGCCTTTGATTTGTCTTCCCCTGTGCTTCACTAAAAGCATGTAAAGTGTCTCCTAAAGAACTCCTAGAAGACACGGGTGCATGATATGGTTCAAGATATGGTGCAGGGGGTTGTGAAAGCTGCTGGTTTTCAGACTTCCAGCTGAAATTGGGGTGATTTCGTCATCCCGGATTATAGGTATTAGAGAAGGGTGCAGAAGGATTCGTGTACATGCCTAAGGCATTACATTGTTCCTTATTCATCCCTCTCATCTCATAAAATGTGGGACACTCTTAGGTGAGATGATCTACCCCGCCACACACAAAACATGGTTTCAAAGACGATGCATGATTAGCTACTTGTGTTCGCTTTTGGCTTTTAGTCTTTAACACCTCCAGTTCCCTAGTGAGCATCTCGACCTTAGCATTAAGGTTATCCTCTTCCCTCCACCACCATTATCCTCTTCCCTAAGATGGTAAATTCCACCACCATTTGGGTTCTCTATAGGTCATGACTTTTTCAGCAAGCTCATTGAGGTACTCTATGGCCTCATCAAGATCTTTCTCCAAGAACCCACCATTACACATCATCTCTACAAATTAGCATTCCCTATAGGTAAGACCCTCATAAAAATAGCTCACTAGACTCCAATTCTCATACCCATGGTGAGGACACATACTCAACAACTCCCTAAATCTCTCCCAAGACTAATACAAAGTCTCACTGTCCTTTTGTGCAAAGGTGGAGATTTGTCTTTTTAAAGCATTGGTCTTATGTTGGGGAAGGTATTTATTAAAGAAAATTCGAGTCATCTCAGCCCACGACCCAATAGATCGTGGTCTCAGTGAGTATAGCCAACTCTTAGCTCTATCCTTCAAAGCGAAAGGAAAGAACTTAAGCCTAACAATGTCATCGGTTTCATCATAACTATGAAAAGTCGCGACTACTTCCTCAAACTCTTTAATGTGCACATATGGGTTTTCATTATCCAAGCCATGAAAAGTAGGGAGTAACTGAATCATCCCTGGTTTAAAATTTAGTTGGCGAGTATTGGCTGGAAACATGATGCATGATGGTGTGGCTATACGTGTAGGGTGGAGGTAATCCTGAAGTGTCCTAGCAACAAGCTCGTTAGGATTATCGGCTATGTTAACAAAATCCTCTAAATTCTCGTGTGGGGGTGCGCTATGGTTTGATCTAGGCGAGGTTTCACCAACGGACGTGGAATGAGAGGGTAACTCTAATTCGGGTCCTCTAATAAATCTACCTCACGAATCTCTCGGTTTAAGCATGCACCAATTAATTTAGAGGGGAAATAAAAGAAACAAAACGAAAAATAAAAAATAAAATAAAACAGAATAATAAAAGAAAATTAGAAAATCAAAACAAAGGTAAAGGAACAATATTACCGTATTTAAAAACAGGAAAATTAAATAAATAAAACAGAATAATAAAATAAAATTAGGAAATCAAAACAAAGGTAAAGGAATAATATTACCGTATTTACAAACTGCTGAAAAGAAAAATATTTACAATTCTTCTACCGTCACACTCAAAGTTGATAAGCTTCCTTGTACTTAAGCGTGTTTCCCCAGCAACGGCGCCAAAATTTGATTACGCCCAAAGTATAACACGGTTATTGTAGCATGGCTTTAGGGTGTCGATTCCATAAGGAAACAAGTTAATTACAAAGGAAAGGTGTGACCCTTAAAACGAACGGTAAAAGTTAAACGATAAAATACGAGTTTTGAAAATGATGTATTGCGAGAGAAATTGCGTAAATATAATGAAATAAAAATGAGAAATAACAAGGTTCCGAGAATCCTCCTTAGGTTCGTTGCCTTGTTCTACTCTTGATTCAATTGTTTTTATCTCGATTGCAAGTTTCACATCCCAAACAAGCAATCGGAATATATTCAATCAAGCACATTTATAATCTAACGTAATTGCTATAAATCACTCATTGATTTCGATTTAAGCACATATGACCGATCTTAAAGATTATCAAGAAACGACAATACATCTCAATGATAATATCGCAATAATGGACAATAAATAAGATAAATCTACCGAAATCAATCACATCCAAACAACATCACATAAGAAGAGCATGACTAGACTTATATGGGGGAGGAGCATGTAATCACCAGGTTAAGAAAATCTAAAAGAAGAATAATAAAAAGTGCAGCTATCACATGAACTCAAATTCTTCTTACTTAATCAAAGAATGAATCACAACAAATATTGAACAATAAATCCGTACAACCGAATCAAGAACAGGAAAAAAAGAACAACAAATCCCTAAGGATTCATCACTTTCCCTTATTTGATGATTAGTTGGCCATGAAGCTCAAGGTGGAAGAACAATATGGATGCTTTCCCCTTGAGTTCCAGCCCTCAAAAGACTTGGAAATATTCTGGATTTGGATCCCTTGGATCCCCTTTTTAAGATACTCTCCCCTTTTGAAGATGCTGGCTGCACACTCCTTAAAGATGTATTTATAGAGCACACGTAGTTAGGAGCATTTTGGTCCAAAAAATGTCATTGTGCAGTCCTAATTTGGTCTTGGAATGAGTGGGCGCTGGAAAGTGAGGGGTGTTGTGCTGGAAAGTGAGGGTGCAGTGCTGGAAATTGAAGGGCGCGATGCTAGGTGGATGCTGATCTGGAGGCCTGACCTGTGTCTACTAAAACTGCCATAACTTTCTCTAGAAAAATCCTTTTTACGAATCGTAAAATTCTCCAGAAAATAGACTTCCGGATCTTTCTAAGCATATATGGCACATCTCCTGGTTCTTCCTGTATCAATACAGTTTAATCTGCAAAGATGATTGATCTGCACGGGTAATTCTGGCAATTTAGTGAAACTTCTTTCTTGGTTTCTCTTCATCTTGGCTCTTCCGCGACCATTATCTCACTCGAGTATTCATTGAAGCTTCGTGTTTAAAATGATGATAGCTTTTCTATTTCTTTTTTAAGCTTAAAGTACCTGAAAATGCACTGAAATAAGTCAACGATTCAAGAATAACACTTTAGAGTTATTAAGGTATAAAAGTGTAATTCCAACCTCGATCAACCCTAAAATGCTAACAATTAAGTATTGTTTAGATGCATTTTTTGACTCTCATCACACATCATTTCTACAAATTGTCTTTCCCTACTTAGAAGCCTGTCATAGAAATAGCTAACGACCCGCCAACTCTCATACCCGTGGTGTGACAAGAATTCAAAAGATCTTTGAAACGTTCCCAAACTTGATATAAGGTTTCACTCTCCTTTTGTGCAAAGTTTGAGATTTGTCTCATGAGGTTATTGGTCTTGTGAGTTGGGAAATGCTTTTGGAAGAAGGCTTGGGTCATCTCATCCCAACTACCTATAGACCTAGGCCTTAACGAGAATGTTGGAAATCACCTTGACAAGATGCCCAGGTGGTGATCTTCCAAACACCCAAGTCTTGAATGACTTGTAGAAAGAATTTCAGCAATCGAACACAAGAACAGAAAATCAAAGAAAGAAAGAAGACAAGTAATTTGTTATCGAGGTTCGGTAATATGCCTACATCCCCGTGAGTTCCTCCGAACTCTCTGCACTATCTCAATGGTTCTTACAAAGTTACAGCAATCCCCTTCAAGAATCCAAGTTCTTGAAGAACCAAGAAGAGAACAGAAAGTGATAGACCTATTACAATGTTTTCTATCAATTCTCTACTAACCTCTCTTCTTTACAACCAGCCTCACTACAAGAGTCCCTCTTGTGTTTATGTCTCTCACACAATTCTCTCTTGTGTTTACAATGATCTCACAATGTCACAACCTGTGTGGTTCTCTCACACACCTTTTTCACCACTTGAAATGAGGCTAGGAAACCCTTTTTATAGCCTCTTAATTCTTGGACAATCTTGTGAATCATTCTTGACCCTTTGATCATGTTCTTCCTTTAATCTCAGCCCTTCATCACTCTCCAAGTGATGCTGTGCGTTTTGGTGTGGTGATGTGTGCTGCGGCGTGACTTGATGCTGCAGCCTCCTGATGCTGTGCGCACACCTCTTGCCTGTGGGCAGAAACTTTCACAGCAATGTGCCTGACCTTCCCATGCTCAAAATTGAAGCACACATATGTGTGCAACCTTATAACTTACTGAACTTTGATATCCCACAATTGGTTTGGACATTAACCAACTTTAGACCATGTTTGGATATGTTTGAAACTTAGACAAATAACAACAATCTCTACCTTTGTCTAAGAGTTCAAAAACCTGAACTATTGTGCAGAAAGCTTCGGGATCCAAACTCATCTGGAGTTACCAATTAACTAACTCCATTCCTAAGAAGTCCAAGGCAATGATTGGACCTTCTTAGAGGTAGAACCTTGGTGCCTAAATCTGCAGGACTTTTCTCCGTGGTCTTCTTGTCAACATGAATGCATCCTTTCGTACCATTTTCCAGAATGTAATGATACCAAACATCCATATGCTTTGTCCCCTCATGGAACACCTGATTCCTCCATAAGTGCCCCACACTTTGGCTATCCAAAGACACCACAACCTGCTCTTTTAGGACCTTCCACTCGTCCAATAACCCTTTGCACCCCATAGCCTCCTTTATGGCTTCCGTAGTTGCTATGCATTCTGCCCTGGTTGTTATGAGTGCTACCACTGGCTGCCACTGAACCTCCATGTACCTCAGCAACCACTTCATCCCAAGCCAACGCTCTTTTCCGGGATTACTCACACATTTGCTGAAAACATCCATTGCCCAAGAAACACTTGACCTGTTTCTCTTCCTTTCCCGGATGATTCTCCTCATCCCAAGGATCTTTTGTGCAAGGCTGAGATCCTTCCTCTCGAACTCCTCACTGAGTTGAGATGTAAACCTTTCCATCCTCTTCCTGCTGTTCCAAACTAATAGCCCATCAATGACATAGGTGAGGATACTCACCATCTTCTCCACCTTGTGTCTAGGTGAGAAAGTTTATGTGAAACCTATGTCTTCTCTTCTTGTGAACCCATTCGCCACCAGCTTAGCCTTGTTCTGGACTTCATCTCTTGGAGGGCACCCTTCTTTAATCTTGTAAGTGCACTTACATTCCACAACTTTCTGATTTCCTAGAATTTTCACCAATTCCCAGAAGTTGTTCTTTCTCAAAGAATCCATTTCTTCCTCCATAGCTAGCTGCCACTTTGACGAATCCTTACACTCCATGGCATCCGTGTAAGTTTCTTGTTCACTCATCTCTCCTTCTGTCCAAGGAACTGCTGCATCCGCAGCATCCGTAAACCCACATCTTGAAGGTGGTCCGACCAGCCTTCTTTCCCGGTCTCTTATGAGCTGAAAGTCCTTCTGACTTGCTGCAACATTCTTTTCTTTTTCAGCCTCTTCTTGAGTTTCTTGAGCTTGGCAATCATCCAAGGGCTCTACCTGGTCCGAACCCTATTGCATCCTTTTCTCTACCTGAACAGAATCTCCCTTGATCCTATGCTCAACAATTTCTGAATTGGTTTGCTCACTAGCCCCTACAGGGTTAGTTTTCTCCAAGTAGGGAAATAATAATTCATTAAAGACAACATCCCTACTTATTATGAGTTTAAATCCTTCTTTTTCTAAGGACCACAACCTGTACCCCTTAGCCCGTTCCCCATATCCTAGAAACACATATTTTCTAGATCCTGGGCTAAGCTTATCCTCCTTTTGGAGTGCATACGCAGCACACCCAAAAGTCCTAAGGTTGTCCAACTCAGGGGGTTTTCCACTCCACATCTCCATGGGAGTCTTTTGGAACACAATCCTAGAGGGTGATCTATTAATCAAATATGCAGCTGTAGCTACAGCTTCTCCCCAAAAATATTTGGTAACCCGGATCCATCTAACATGCACCTAACCTTTTCCATAAGGGTCTTATTCATCAACTCAGCAACTCCATTTTACTGAGGAGTTTCCACAACCGTCCTATGTCTTAGAATGCTATTTAACCTACATAATTGATCAAGTTCTTGGTTAAAAATTTCTAAGCCATTATCGGTTCTTATCCCCTTAACTACTCTACTCATTTGAGTCTCAACCAGCCCTTTCCACACTGCTAATTTATTCAAGGCATCTAATTTATTCTTAACCAAATAAACCCATACTTTTCTTGAATAATCATCAATTAAAGACAGAAAGTAAATGTTACCTCCCTGTGTTGGTGTCCTTGCTGGTCCCCAAAGGTCCGCATGAATGTAGTCAAGAATGCCCTTAGACTTGTGCACTCCGGTGTTGAAGCTGACCCGATGTTGCTGCCCAAAAACACAGCTCTTACAGAAATCCAGTTCTTCTACTTTGTCACCACCAAGTAGACCTTCCTTGCGAAGCACTTGCAGGCCCTTTTCGCTTATGTGTCCCAAGCGAGTGTGCCAAAGGGCTGCCTTGTCTAGCTCAGCCATCAAGCTTGCTGCTTGATCATTGGTTTCTGTTTCTCCGATCATCTCATAAAGTCCATCGTTTCTTGCTGCCTTGATCACTACCAAAGATCCCTTGGCCACCTTGATCTTTCCTCCCTCGATCTTGCATGTATAGCCCATGGAATCCAGCTGCCCCAATGAGATCAAGTTCCTCTTCAAATCTGGAACGTACCTCACATTTTCTAGCAGCCTTGTGACTCCATCAAACATCCTCAATTAGATATCTCCAATCTCTCTCACTTGGCAAGAATTATCATTCCCCAAGAAGACCCTTCCATTATTGATCTTCTTGAAATTCTTGAACCATTCTTTGTGAGGGCTCATATGATGAGTGCATCCGGTATCCAAGATCCATTTCCCGTTGCCTTCTTGCCCCTTGCTCACACTTGAGCACACAACAAGAACATCATCATCTTGCTGTTCTGTTTTGGCAACCGAAGCGTCTCCATTCTTGGTATGGCTTCCTCCTCTATCCCTTGTCATCTTCTTGCAATCTTTCTTGACATGACCCTCCTTATGGTAGTAGTAGCAGCTCTTCCCTCCAAATCTCAGTTTGGAATGCATTCTCCCATGGCTTTCTCCTCTACCTCTGTCCCGGTAGTAGCCATGCATGCTGTTCTGCACTCTCCTATGGCTCTCTCCTCTACCTCTATCCCGGTAGTAGCCATACATGCTGCTGTGCACTCTCCCATGGCTCTCTCCTCTACCTATGTCCCGGTAGTAGCCATACATGCTGCTGTGCACTCTCCCATGGCTCTCTCCTCTACCTCTGTCCCGGTAGTAGCCATGGTTGCTGCCATACCAAGTTGCTGCCCTTCTTTTAAAGAACAGCCCTTTACCACTTGATGCACTTCTTTTCTTGGCATCAAGATTATCTTGCAACTCTTCCTTAGGATCAAATTTAAAAGCAAAGATTCGTTTTCGAAGATACCTCTTATCCGAGAGAGTCTTGGTAAGAAACAACTCATCTAGTTTCTTCCATATGACAACTGGATCCTCCGAGTCTCCGCACTCTCTTGTGACATTATCCGACATGTGCAAGAAAATGGTGCTGTAAGCCATCTTCTTCATCTTGGTCCGCTGGTCCTCTGTGACACTTGCTGGAAAAGCATCATCTTCTCCAATAGCCAAGTCCACTTTTTGCTATATTAGAACCGCCTTGATCTTCCGCTTCCATAGGGTAAAGTCCCCCTTTCCATCAAACTTCTCCACACAGAAATTTGAAGCCATCTTTTGCGGACAAGATCCCAGATTTGTGCACTAAGCATAACTACTTTCTTCGACCTCAATAACACAGATCGAAAATGGATCTTTAACACCGTTCTTGAATCAACCTTCAAGAACACGACCGGATCTTGATCTTTACACCGTTCTTGAATCACCCAAGAAGTTTGATCTTTGATTCTTGGAGTTTTGGCTCCGTAACTTCTACTTCTTGTTCCGATAACCAGCTGCTGTGCTCTGATACCACTGTCCAAAGCTCTGATACCACTGTTGGAAATCACCTTGACAAGATGCCCAGGTGGTGATCTTCCAAACACCCAAGTCTTGAATGACTTGTAGAAAGAATTTCAGCAATCGAACACAAGAACAGAAAATCAAAGAAAGAAAGAAGACAAGTAATTTGTTGTCGAGGTTCGGCAATGTGCCTACGTCCCCGTGAGTTCCTCCGAACTCTCTGCACTATCTCAATGGTTCTTACAAAGTTACAGCAATCCCCTTCAAGAATCCAAGTTCTTGAAGAACCAAGAAGAGAACGAGAAAGTGATAGACCTATTACAATGTTTTCTATCAATTCTCTACTAACCTCTCTTCTTTACAACCAGCCTCACTACAAGAGTCCCTCTTGTGTTTATGTCTCTCACACAATTCTCTCTTGTGTTTACAATGATCTCACAATGTCACAACCTGTGTGGTTCTCTCACACACCTTTTTCACCACTTGAAATGAGGCTAGGAAACCCTTTTTATAGCCTCTTAATTCTTGGACAATCTTGTGAATCATTCTTGACCCTTTGATCATGTTCTTCCTTTAATCCCAGCCCTTCATCACTCTCCAAGTGATGCTGTGCGTTTTGGTGTGGTGCTGTGTGCTGCGGCGTGACCTGATGCTGCAGCCTCCTGATGCTGTGCGCACACCTCCTGCCTGTGGGCAGAAACTTCCACAGCAGTGTGCCTGACCTTCCCATGCTCAAAATTGAAGCACACATATGTGTGCAACCTTATAACTTGCTGAACTTTGATATCCCACAATTGGTTTGGACATTAACCAACTTTAGGCCATGTTTGGATATGTTTGAAACTTAGACAAATAACAACAGAGAACAGCCAAACCTTGGCCTTTTCCTTAAGTGAAAAAGAGAAAAACCTAAGTTTGATGGTGTTTACCATATCAGCCCTACTTTGAAAGGTTGCTACTACTTCCTCAAATTCCCTAATATGGACATAGGGGCTTTCATTATCAAACTCATAAAGAAGGTTGGTAGCAATTGGATTATGCCCGACTTAAACTTATGTTGTTGAACATTAGGGGGGAACATGATACAAGATGGTATGGCCGTTCGGCTAGGGTGCAAGTAGTCCTTAAGTGTCCTAGCAACATTCTCATTGTGATTGTCGGCCATGTTAACAGAATTCTCTGAATTCTCGTTTGGGTGTATACTATGATTTGACCTAGGTGAACTTTCACTATCGGACGTGGAAGGAGAGGGTCTATTTCGGGTCTTTTAATGAACCTACCTCGTCCATCTCTCAGTCTACGCATACACCAAAGGAATTAGAGGGGAAACAAATAAAACAAAAAAAAATTAGAACAAAACAAAGAGCAAAGAACAATATTACCATCTTGTCTCAAAGTTGACAATCTTCCTTGTACTTAAGTGCGTTTCCCCGGAAACGGCGCCAAAATTTGATTACGCTCAAACTAACACGCGATTATTGTGTATAACTGAGGTGTCGATCCCATGAAGAAAGCGAACTACAAGAGAAAGTGTAAACCATAACGTTAAATGATAAAATTCAAATAAGAAAATCTGAGTTTTACAAATGAAATTATATGAGAGAGTTGTGAAAATATGACGAAGAATTCAATAAAGAAATAACAAGGTTCCAGGAATCCTTCCTAAGTTCGTTGCTTTATTCCTATCTTGACTCAATTGTTTTATCTCAATTGCTAGTTTCACATCCCAAACAAGCAATTGGTAAATATTCAATCAAAGCACATAAACACCCTAATGTAATTGCTACAAATTGCTCTTTAATTCCAATTCAAACACATATGATCTATCTTATAAATTATTAAGAAGCGACAATATATTTCAATAACAATACCGTAGTAATAGACAAACCTATAAGATAAATCTACCGAAATCAATCACATCTAACAACTTGACATAAGAAGAGCTTGACTAGACTTATATGGAGGAGAAAAATGCAATCACTGGATTAAGAGTAAATCCTCTCCTTTTTACTTAATCAAAGAGTATATCATAAACAATGTTTAATAATCAATCCATACAACTGAATCAAGGATAGAAATAAGAACAACTACATCTAGGAATTCATCATTTTGCCTTGCTTAGAGTTTAGTTAGACATTAGGCTCATATTTGATCACCTTAATGAAGAAGAATATGGTAGCCCTCCTAATTCCAGCCTCATTTTCAGCAAATCCTAGGTGTTCTATTAATACCCCAAAAGGTTCAAGGGTATTTTCGGGTCAAGAAATGTCATTAAAGCCGTAATAAGGTCGTGAAACAGAAACAGAGCAATCGCGCCCGCTCCACGACACAGAAAAAGGAAACCGTGACACGGCTTATAAAAAGGCTCCTGCACCGCGGCGCAAACCTTGCCTTGCTATGGCACACTACCTGATCCTAGGTTCTTAGTGGTTCTGGTGGCCGCGGCGCAAACCATGCCTCGCCATGGCATGGAACCCTAAAAATGGGTTTATCTTCATTTTGTCCTTCCAAGACCACTCCTTCACTCTGATATGCATAGAATCTTCATGCTTTAAGCAATGTTAGCTTTTCCATCTCTTTTAAACCCAAAATATCTGAAAATGCGTCAAAATAAATCAATATACCAAGAATGACACTTTAGAATTATTAAGGCATAAATGTGTAATTCAGCCCTAAATCAACCCTAAAATGCTAACAAATAAATACTATTAAGATGCATTTTATGACTCTCATCACTGCCCCGTTTAGCTTTTCACTAAAATAGTCTATTAGTCGCTTCTCCTGCATCAAAACAGCTCCAATACCTATTCCCAAGGCATCACACTCAATCTCAAAAGTTTTAGAAAAATTAGGTAATGATAATAAATGAGCACCATATAACCTTTCTTTAATCTTAATAAATGTATGATCTTGCTTACTACCCCATTTAAAACCCATGGATTTTTTAACAATTTCAGTGAGTGGTGTGGCTAGTGTACTGAAATCTTTGACAAATCACAGATAAAAACTAGCTAAACCATGAAAACTTCTTATCTCCATGATTGACTTAGGTGTGGGCCATTCCTTGATAGCCTTCACCTTTTCTTCATCCACCTCAATTCCTTTCGCGCTAACAACATAACCAACAAACACAACTTTGTCCAAGCAAAATGAACATTTTTTTAAATTGGCATATAGTTTTTCTTTTCTAAAACCACCAAGCACTCAATGCAAATGATCAATATGCTCATCTAATCTCTTGCTATACACCAAAATATCATCAAAATATACCACAACAAATCTGCCTATAAACACATGCAATGCATGAAAATTCCCACTTTGAATTCTGAGAAATTTCATGAATGCTAAAAATTCAAAAATAAACGTTACATTATTACCTTCTATTTTTCTGATAGCTTTTCATGACTCTCTATAAAATTCCCTCGTATACCCCTTCAAAATTTTTCTCTTTTAACCTTTCTTTTGGTCCCTAAGGGTTTAAAAAAAATAGAGTAATCTAAAAGAAACTAAATGAAATTTGGTACATGTAACTTATGTATACATAAAGTGTGTATATATATGCTTGCAACACAAAATTTGCTTGCACAAAAACACTCCATGTTAATGGCCTTGCTATAACACGTGCAAGGCCATCCATTTATTTCAATTGCACTTGTATAACATACACTACATTTGTTTTTCTTTTTTTTCTTCCCCGGACGTCTCTGATTTTTCGCATTTTACATAATATATAACTCTATGTCATTTTTATTAAAGTACTTCTTTACCCTTGCTTTACATATACGATTATTACAATTCTACCCACCTAACAAAACTTTCGTTCCCGAAATTTCCTTACCTAAAATTAAGAAAAGAGTTGGGGGTATTCCTTCCACATTCTTGCTTCATGTTCCAATGTGACATCTTCGACATCTTTATTTCGCCATAATATTTGAATCAAATGAATGACTTTATTGCGCAAGACTTATTCCTTTCGGTTTAGGATTCTGACCGGTACTTGCATAAAAGTCAAATTTTCCTGAAATTCTATCGTCTGATTCGAGATACTATGGGATTCATCGTCTAAGTACTTTCTCAGCAGTGACACATGAAACATATTATGTAATTGCTTTAATTCCGGAGGCAAATCCAATTGATATGCTATAGGCCCAATTCTCTCAATCACCTCATATGGCCCCACAAATCTCGGGCTCAGCTTTCCCTTCTTTTTAAATCTCAACACTCCCTTCCATGGAGATATCTTCAAAAATACCAAATCACCAACTTAGAACTCGAGAGGCCATCTTCTTTTATCAGCATATCCCTTCTATCTGTTCTGGGCTACTCTGAGGTTCTCCCTAACCAGTTTGATCCTCTTAGTAGTCAAGGCTATCATTTCTGGGCCATATATCTTTCTCTCTCCAACTTCTTCCCAACATACAGGAGTTCTACACCTTTTACCATATAAAGCCTCAAAGAGTGCCATCCCAATACTAGTTTGATACTGATTATTGTATACAAATTCGATCAAAGGCAAATAAGCATCCCAACTCACTTAGAAACTCAATACACTTGCCCTCAGCATATCTTCTAGCATTCTGATGATTCTCTCCGTTTGCCCATCAGTTTGTGGATGAAAAGTTGTACTAAACTGCAATTGTGTAACCATAGTTTCTTGGAAACTCTTCCAAAATCTAGAGGTAAATCTAGAATCTCTATCTGATACAATACTCAAGGGTACTCCATGTAATTTTACTATCTCTGCTACAAATAACTCAGCTAACTTTTCTGGACTCCAAGTAGTTTTAATAGGAAGAAAATGTGAAGACTTAGAAAGTTTATCTACTATAACCCACACAACGTCATGTCCCCTCTGGGTACGGGGAAAACCAGAGATAAAATCCATACTCACATTTTCCCATGGCCACTTAGGTACTGGAAAAGGTTGTAATAAACCTACTAGATGTCTGTTCTCAGACTTCACCTGTTGACAAGTCAAACATCTAGAATATATTCAGCAACATCTTTCTTCATCCCTGACCACCAATAATTCTGTATCAATCCCCTGTACATCTTATTATTTCCTAGGTGCATGGAATATGCAGAATCATGAGCCTCTCTTAGTATTTCCTTTCTTATTTTCACATCATTGGGAACACAAACTCTATGACCTAATACCACCATACCATCTTCTCTAATTCTGAACTCGGTTGGCTTCCCACTCAACACTTCCCGCCTGATCTTCTTTATCCCCTCATCTCTACCCCGCATATGTAATCAACGATCAATAATAAAAGATTGTATCACCATATTTGCCATCAATACTCTTCTATCATTGGCACTCAACTGCATCCTCATCCTTCTTAATTCTCATCAAGCTAGTATTATGACTCCACACAGCAGCTAATCTTCCTGTAGCCTTTCTACTCAATGTATCAGTTACTATATTAGCCTTTCTTGAATGATAGTGAATTGTACAGTCATAATCACATATAAACTCCATCCACCTCCTCTGCCTCAAATTCAACTCCTTCTGGGTCGGTAAATGCGTCAAACTTTTATGATCAGTAAAAATTTCACAACTGGTTCCATATAGATGATGTCTCCAAATCTTCAAAGCAAAAACTATGGTAGCTAATTCTAAATCATGGGTCAAGTAATTTCTCTCATGGTTTTTCAATTGCCTAGATACATAAGCTATAACTCTCCCATGTTGCATCAATACACATCCCAACCCCTGATGTGACGCATCACTATAAAACACAAATCCTTCATTACCAGAAAGAAGCACTAATACCGAGGCTGTAGTCAGTTTTTCTTTCAACAACTGGAAACTTCTCTCACATTCTTTTGACCACCTAAAATTCACGTCCTTCCTGGTCAATTTATTTAAAGGTCCAGCAATTATGGAAAATTTTTGAATAAATCTCCTATAATAACCAGCCAACCCTAAAAAGCTTATAATTTCAATTACACTCATGGGTCTTTTCTAATTCAACACCGCTTCTACTTTATGTGGGTTAACTGCTATCCTCTCTCCCGACACAACATGCCCCAAGAAAGATATTTCGCTCAGCCAAAACTCACATTTAGAGAACTCCGCATATAATTTCTCTCTCCTCAAAATCTCCAACACTACCTCCAAATGTTGCCTATGCTCCTATTCATTCTTGGAATATACCAAAATATTGTCAATAAACATAATCATAAATATATCCAAGAATGGCTTAAACACCCGATTCATAAGGTCCATAAATGCTGCAGGAGCATTAATCAACCCAAATGGCATCACAAGGAACTTATGATTGCTATAACGTGTCATAAAAGTAGTCTTAGGCATGTCTCCCTCCTTTATCCTCAATTGATGATAACCTGATCTCAGGTCTATCTTAGAAAACACTCTAGCTCCTTGTAACTTCTCGAATAAATCATCTATCCTGGGCAAAGGATATCTATTCTTGATAGTGATCTTATCCAACTGTCTATAATCAATACACAACCTCATTATCCCATCATTCTTCTTCACAAATAACACAGGGGCTCCCCAGGGTGACATACTAGGTCGGATAAACTGTTTACCTAACAACTCCTGAAGCTAAACTTTCAACTCTCTCAATTCAGCTGGTGCCATTCTATAGGGTGCTATGGATATGGGTGCTGATAAGTGCTTAAATAGTCATATTTAAGCCTCTTAATTTACATTTGTTAAGTTACTTATTTATCTATTTCTATGGATTTTACTTCATTTTCGTGTTATATGTTTTTCACAAGACTTGAACAAAAAGGTAATAATTTGGAGCTTTTAGAAGCAAAAGTCAAGTTCTGCTATCCAGCAAGGTGCGCTCGAGCACACCTCCCTTGAGATCGAGTGCACAAGAGCACGAGTGCACTTGAAGAAGGCTGAGCACACACATGCACTCAAGCACATACCGCATACGCTCGAGCGCAATCACTCCGGAGGTGGCAGAGCCAGAATTAGAAAGATGTCTTCCGACTCCAAAAAGGAATTAAGGTTTCGGGACACCATGAAGACCCTATAAATAGCCCTGTAAAAACATATAACACACACCGTTTTTTTCTAGATTCGAAGTAGAAAGCTTAGGAGAGGAATTGACGACTCGTCTCCCGAGTCTTTTTCGGTTTTGGTTTTATGTTTTTTTATTTAATTATGTCTAACATGTTTACTTTACTTAATATGTGTAACTAAACTCTTATAGGGCTCTATTAAAGCCCTAGTTATGCTTTACCACATATTCATTCATTGATTATCTTTGATATAGCCTTGTTAGAATATTTAACTTGATTAATACCTGTTTATATTTACATTCTTCATATGTATGTGCCTGATCAACGTATGCATGTGGTATGGATAGGTTAGTCGAATTAATTTGGATGACCGAGTCCTGGGTTCAACATTAGTAACAAGGGATATCCACACCAGATTCTCGGGTTAATCAATATGGGAAGCCGAGAGTGGACCAAGCCCTAGGTCCCGTGTGGTTGTCGATCACCACAGCCTTCATGCTCTCTTAAGGAACAACTCAATATACACCCATGCTGAATCCCTTAAGAGAGAAAAGAGTTAGAGTATACACCATGCCTAACTCGTTGCATAGGGAGATCAATAGCCTAAGGTGTGGGCCAAGCCCTTAGGTTGGCAACCATTAGATATTCATGATAAGGCTAGAGCATTGAAACCTTAGTTAATGGGAAAGTATAATTAGTGGTGGATATCGTAGCCCTATGTTCTCATTATTGTTATTTACTCATAATCAAACTACTATTTCTCTCTTTTTAATTTGAAGAAACTAATTCTAAAATGAAATTCACCAATCCATGTGGAAAATGATATAACACTTGCACACTATGCTACCACAAACCTTGTGCACTTGCAAGTAAAACTAGGACGATTATTTGCATATTTATTTAAGTCGATAATCGCTACAATAAGTTTTTGGCACCGTTGTCGGGGATTGCGCTAAATTTCTTTTTAGAATTATTTTTTCATTTAGTTTAATTAATTGTTATTTCCTTTTTAATCTATTCCATTCTTAATTATTGTTTTTTATATTATTTCTTTTCCTCAAAACCCTAATCAATTTTCTCTGTTTCAGGTACTCCAGGAAGCTTTCTGTGCCACTTGCGATCGAGCGCACTCTCTTGCGCAATCGAGCGTAATTGAGGCAGAGAGTAATCCGAACAGCAATATTTGACTACTACACTCACATATCTGCCACTGATTCATGCACGGACGTCGGTCCAAGAATCCAGCATTCCTCCCCTTTGATCCCGAGCTTGAGAGGACTATCCGACAAAGGTTTAGAGATAACTCGAAAGAGGTAAAAGAAGGAGTTAAGGAAGAGATACTAATGGCAGAACAAATACCTGAACAGCAACCACCTAAGCGGAGGCCGATGAAGCAATCCTTCATTTCGCAGAACCTTGAACAACCTTCGTGCATTGCGTATCAACCTGAGGCGGAAGGAAATTATTATATATCCCCGCAGATACTCAGTGCACTGACTCACTTTAAGGGTACACCTAGTGAGGATCCACATATGCACCTTGTGAGTTCTTTGACCTCTGCAAATTCCAGCACATCCGAAGCTTAGACCAAGAAGGAATAAGGTTAATTCTTTTCCCTTTTTCCTTGAAAGATAATACTAAATTATGGTATAATTCTTTGCCTGCAGTTTCCATCCACACTTGGGAGGAGTTGGCAAGCAAATTTCTAAGGAAGTTCTTCCCAGCCCAGAAGACAAGACAAATAAGGAAAGAAATACAATCTTTCCAACAAAAAGATAGAGATTTGTTCTTCGAGGCCTAAAGACTCTTCAACAAGCTACTACTCAAGTGCCCACACCACATCCTACCCCAAGACGAACTGGTACAAGCCTTTTATGAAGGTTTAAGTGATTTTAACAAAAACATTGTTGATTCAGGTTGTGGAGGGTGCTGATGGAGAAGAGTAGCGATAAGGCAATGGAACTTTTCGAAACCCTAAGCGAGCACACACAACAGTTCTCCTCTCGAGGTAGACATATAACCAAGAGTAAGGGTATGTATGAGGTAAGCTTAAATGGAGGATCATCTCCTCAAATGGCTGCTGTGAAGAGAAAACTTGACCTATTAGTGAAAGCCATGGCCACTCAAAACACCTCAACAAACCCGTCAGCTGCACCACTACAGGTATGTGCCATTTGCTCACAGTTTGATCATAATACTGATACGTGTCCTTTATATTCTGCAGATCATGAGCAAGCTAACTTTGTGGGACCAAATAATTATCCGTCGAAGAACAACCCCTATGCCAACATATACAACCCTGGATGGCAGAATCACCCGAACTTCTCATGGAGCAACAACCAAAACAGTCAAGGGCAGCAAAGAAATTTCTAACCAGCAGCCCAAACTGCCCCCGAACCAAAGAAGAATGACCTTGAAAGTCTTGTGAGGCAACTAGCGACTCAATAGCAACAACTCATGACTTCACAATACCAGTTCATGGCAGAAGAAAAGCAATTTCGGACTGAACTAAGGCAAACAACAGTAAAGTATGAACAAGCCATCCAAAGGCTAAAGGTACAAATAGGACAAGCAACTAAGGAGATGAGTGATAGAACGCAAAGTGAGATTCCAGCTCATCAACAACTCAAAGCTATCACGACTCTTAGAAATGGTAAAGTGATAAGGTCCGATGAATCTGCAACAGCATCAAAGGTGAGTGAAACGGAGAAGGTGAATGCCCTACCCTTCCTACAAAGGTTAGTAAAACAAAAGAAAGAGAATAAATTGCTTGATATTTTTGAAACCTTGCGAAAAGTTGAAATAAACATTCCTTTGTTAGACGCAATTCAACAAATACTAGCCTATGTTAAATTTCTAAAGGATTGTTGCACTCATAAAAGAAAATTTCAAGAACATGAAACTGTAGCCTTAACTGAAGAGGTAAGTGTCGTACTATTAAGAAAACTCCCACCAAAACTAAAAAATCCAGGTAGTTTTACTATTCCCTGTAGGATAGGTGATCAATTATTTGAGCAAGCATTGTTAGATTTGGGAGCGGGTGTAAATTTGCTACCTTACACAGTATTTGAAACTCTAGAATTGGGAGAGCTACAACCAACTTCCATTACCTTACAATTAGCAAATAGAAGTATAAAATGACCTAGGGGTATTCTTGAGGATGTCCTAGTTAAGGTAGGTGAGTTCATTCTACCTGTAGATTTCATTGTGTTAGATATGGAAGAATGCCCTATGCCATTACCATTACCCATCATTTTAGGAAGACTTTTCATGAGAACCACTGATACAAAAATTTGTGTGAAAAAGGGTACAGTAAGTATGAAGGTGGATGGAGAGAAAATAGACTTCAAAATATTTGATGCACTAAGATTTCCTCAAGATGATATGGAATGCTTTAATGTATGTATGATACACAATTTTGTTGAGCAAGCTTTTCAGGTCCAGCACGTTGATCCATTGGAGACTACTCTTACTCACAGCCTTACAACTATGAATATTGAGCAAGAATCGAAAGATATCACTAATAGCATCATAAAAGCTATGCACTTTCTTGAGACTTCTCCAAAATATTCAAGTAAGTATGCTCCTCCATTTGAAACTTTCATCCCTACTAATATCACTCTTCTTCCTTCTATTTTCCAGGCACCAACTTTGGAATTAAAGCAGCTGCCAGAACATTTAACTTATGCTTACTTGGGAGAGAAAAAAACATTACCGGTAATTGTGGCTGCTAATTTGAGTATTGGAGAAGAAGATAAATTATTAAGAGTTCTAAGGGAGCATAGATCCGCCATTGGATGGACCATTGCTGACATTAAGGGTATAAGTCCGTCCAAGTGCATGCATAATATATACCTTGAGGATGAAGCAAGGACTACTCGAGATGCTCAAAAAAGACTTAACCCACACATGAAAGAGGTAGTAAAGGCCGAGATATTGAAACTCTTAGATGTTGGCATTATCTACCCTATTTCCGACAGTAAGTGGGTAAGCCCGGTTCAAGTTGCTCCTAAAAAGAGTGGGATCACAGTAATGAAAAATGAAAATGAAGAGCTCATACCCACAAGAAAAACAACTGGTTGGAGAGTATGTATTGACTATCGAAGATTAAACAAGGTTACTCGAAAGGATCACTTCCCCTTGCCATTTATTGATCAAATGTTAGAAAGATTAGCTGGCCACAGCTACTATTGCTTTTTGGATGGGTACAGTGGATACAACCAGATTGCCATAGCACCTGAGGATCAAGAAAGGACTACCTTCACATGCCTTAAGGTACATTCGCTTATTGAAGGATGCCATTTGGATTATGCAACGCACCAGCCACTTTTCAAATATGTATGATGAGCATATTTTCCGATATGGTAGAGAAATACATTGAGGTATTCATGGACGACTTCAGTGTCTTTGGGTCCAATTTTGATGAATGCTTAAATTGTTTAGAGATCGTCCTAAAGAGATGTGAAGAAATTAACTTGGTGCTAAATTGGGAGAAATGTCACTCCATTGTTCAACAAGGCATTGTCTTGGGTCACTCCATCTCCAACAGAGGTGTTGAGGTAGACAAGGCAAAAATCGACATTATTTCAAAGCTACCTCACCCTCTCACAGTCAAGGGTGTTAGAAGCTTCCTCGGGCATGCTAGTTTTTATAGAAGATTTATCAAGGACTTCTCTAAGATTTCAAGACCTCTGTGTGCATTGTTAGCTAAAGATACCAAATTCGAGTGGACTGATAATTGTTTGACAGCTTTCAACACACTGGAGTATATTCTAACCTCCGCCCCAATAATGATGGCACCGGATTGGAGCCTTCCATTCGAGTTAATATGTGATGCTAGTGATTTTGCCTTGGGAGCTGTCCTAGGTCAAAGAGTCAATAAGGTACCTCATGCTATTTACTATGCTTCTAGAACTTTAAATAATGCTCAGCTTAACTACTCTACTACTGAAAAAGAATTGTTAGCTGTTATTTTTGCTTTAGAAAAGTTTAGATCACATCTTATTGGCTCTAAAGTCATTGTATACACTGACCATGCTGCTTTGAGATACCTGTTTTCTAAGAAAGATGCAAAGCCTAAGTTAATCAGATGGGTGCTCCTATTGCAAGAATTTGATTTTGAAATCAAAGACAAGAAGGGCAGTGAGAATGTGGTTGTAGATCACTTATCAAGGCTACCCTATGAGAATGATACAAATGAGCTGCCTTTAAATGAGAACTTCCTTTATGAGCAGTTGTTCGCACTAGAGGCAAAACTCCCATGGTATGCTGATATTGTCAATTATCTAACTGCTAAAGTTTTCCCCCTAGGTATGACAACACAAGGAAAGAAGCGGTTAATATCCATGTCTCGACACTTCCATTGGGACGATCCCTACCTTTTTAAATTCAATCTGGATCAGATCATTCTACGGTGTGTCTCGGAAGAAGAGCATTTGAGCTTATTACAACACTACCACCAGTTTGCTTGTGGAGGACATTTTGGGGCCAAGAAAACATCACTTAAGGTACTACAATCCGGTTTTTATTGGCCTAATCTGTTTAAAGATGCCTTCATATTCTGCAGCTTATGTGATAGATGCCAATGGACAGGTAACATAATATCCCGAAACCAAATGCCCCTACAAAATATCCATATAGTAGAACTTTTCGATGTATGGAGCATTGATTTCATGGGTCCCTTCTCCAATTCCTTTGGTAATTTATATATTCTTGTGGGTCTGGATTATGTGTCTAAATGGGTCGAGGCAGTCCCCTCAAAGACTAATGATCACAAAGTAGTGTTGAAGTTTCTATAGGATAACATTTTTACCCGGTTTGGCACACCAAGAGCAATCATCAGTGACGGAGGCAGCCACTTCCATCATCATTCTTTTGCCGCACTCATCAGAAAATATGGAATCACCCATAAGGTTGGCACCCCATATCACCCCCAAACTAGTGGCCAAGTTGAGATCAGTAACCGAGAAATTAAAAGCATCCTGGAGAGAACCGTGAATCCTAGTCGAAATGATTGGTCGTTACGACTCAATGATGCTTTGTGGGCATACAGGACAGCGTACAAGACACCAATTGGGATGCCCCCTTACCACTTAGTCTTTGGAAAAGCATGCCATCTACCAGTAAAGCTAGAGCATCGGGTATATTGGGCAATTAAACAATTCAACTTTGATATGAAACAAGTGGGGGAAAAGAGAAGTCTGCACTTAAATGAGCTAGAAGAATTACAGAATGACGCTTATGAAAATGCCAAACTTTACAAAGAAAGGGCAAAGGCCTATCATGACAAACAACTAGAGCGAAAAGAGTTTCAAGTTGGATGAAAGGTGTTACTCTACAATTCAAGATTGAGGCTATTTCCAGGAAAACTCAAGTCCCGTTGGGCTGGACCGTATGTGGTTACCAAGGTCTTTCCACATGGGACTTTGGAAATTCATAACTCCAATAGTAACCAGACATTTACAGTCAATGGATACCAAGTCAAGCCATACCTCGATCTCACCATACCTCCTAGGGACAAGGACTTAACACTTCAAACTGTATAATATATAGTTGATACTGGGACACCTGACCCATTTGAAATTGTAGTTTCTACTGCACATAACAACACTATTTGATGCATGTGTGATCGAGCGCAGTTACCCCAAAAGCCTATCTCCTGCACCCGGTACCACCTCGACTACACCTGCAGATGATCAGCAGTGAGAGGATACCCCGTCTGGCTGAAGATGTTAAATTTAGCGCTCATGGGAGGCACCCCAGACATATGCTTTTCATTTTAGTACTTTTCTTTTAGTTATAGTTATATTTACATGTCTAGTTTGCATATTTTGTTTTTCAGCACAACGTTTATTTTTCTTTGTCAGGTACTTAGTGCATGCATCCAGTTCAAGTTTGGGGGCGTGGACAAGCAAGCAACCGAGTCCTCCATCTCCTAAGTCAGATCTTTCCATGCCACACGCACATTGGGGACAATGTGTTTTTTAAGTTTTGGGGTAGTGGGAGATACTAGAAACTATCACACACACACTTGAAACACATGCACACACTAAGTCCCAGTTTTTTTTTTTAGAAAGATAAATGCATGTTCTTTTGGTAAACAAAAATTTTGATTGATTTAAAAATTTGATAACACTTCATTAGTAAGCTTAAAAGCTAGAACACATAGTTTTGCAAAGGGAATTTTACAAAGTTTAGTTACCTACCTCAAGGCACCTAAGAATTCACGAGTTTAATTCAAAATTTGCACGAGCACATTTAACACGCATTTATGTGGGGTATGACATATAATTCTCTTGTATATGTTTCCATAATCTAACTGTAATCGAATAACTTGTTGAAAAGAACACTTTGGCATAAGAAAAAAATAAAGAAGAAAAAAAAATAAAGAAAAATGTTCATCATGCAAAAAGTGATCAAAAAGTTTCTAATGATCATAAAAAAACTTTCCACTGAATAACTGGACCTCTTGCCTCAGTAAGCATTGACTGTTCACGTCAAAAGGTGGAAAGTAAGCCTTTAATGATCATAATAAATATTCTCCCTGAGTAACTGGGCCTCTTGCCTCAGTAAGCATTGAGTGTTCACGTCAAAAGGTGGGAATTTCATTAAGAAGTATAAAAACCAGTTAGTTCCGTAGCCTTTTTTATTCGAGTTAGTAAGTCCTTAGGGGTGTCTTTACACCTAATGCCCTAAAACCATCTGGTTTGGGAGTCATTGGCTAAACACTCGTTACAAGGGTCAAATAGAAAGCACGACGGAACTCAACATGGCAAAGATTGCATGATAAAAAGAAAAAAAATAAAAAGAAACACGTATTATGCCATTTTTGTTCTCTTTGATAAGGAGTTTGATAAAAGTTTGGGCATCGAAACCCTATACACTAAAATTATGTGGAAGCCCCATCTTATATGTGCTAACTCATCACACACAAATCAAACTTGCAATGCCTTAAGCCAACCTTAGGTAAGTAACTTAAAACTTTTGAAAGTGCTTTTGCAATCCAAAATGTGTTTTTATTCTAAGCTTACTCATGAATGGTTATTATAGTTTTATGTGCAACCCAAATCTTTAAGTATCATGGAAATGAATTTATCTTTAATTTTTGTTCTAACATAGTCTTTAATTTTGTATTTTTAAGGGACTAGCAATATGTAAGTTTGGGGGTGTGATAAGTGCTTAAATAGTCATATTTAAGCCCCTTAATTTACATTTGTTAAGTTACTTATTTATCTATTTCTATGGATTTTACTTCATTTTCATGTTTTATATGTTTTTCACAGGACTTGGACAAAAAGGTAATAATTTGGAGCTTTTACAAGCAAAAGTCAAGTTCTGCTATCCAGTAAGGTGCGCTCGAGTGTACCTCCCTTGAGATCGAGCGCACTTGAAGAAGGCTCAAGTGCACACATGAGCTCGAGTGCATACCGCATACACTTGAGTGTAATCACTCTAGAGGCGGCAGAGCCAAAATTGGAAAGAAGTCTTCCGACTCCAAAAGGAATTAGGGTTTCGGGACACCATGAAGACCCAATAAATAGCCCTGTAAAAACACATAACACACATCTTTTTTTCTAGATTCGAAGTAGAGAGCTTAGGAGAGGAATTGACGACTCGTCTCCCGAGTCTTCTTCGGTTTTAGTTTTCTATATTTTTATTTAATTTTGTCTAACATGTTTACTTTACTTAGTATGTATAACTAAACTCCTATAGGGCTTGATTGAAGCCCTAGTTATGCTTTACCACATATTCATTCATTGATTATCTTTGCTATAGCATTGTTAAAATATTTAGCTTGATTAATACCTGTTTATATTTACATTCCTTATATATATGTGCCTGATCAACGTATGCATGTGGTATGGATAGGTTAGTCGAATCAATTTGGATGACCGAGTCATGGGTTCGACATTAGTAACAAGGGATATCCACACTGGATTCCCGGGTTAATCAACATGGGAAACCGGGAGCGGACCAAGCCCTAGGTCCCGTGTGGTTGCCGATCTCCACAGCCCTCATGCACTCTTAAGGAACAACTCAGTATACAGCCATGCTGAATCCCTTAAGAGAGAAAAGAGTTAGAGTATACGTGATGCCTAACTCATTGCATAGGGAGATCAATAGCCTAAGGTGTGGGCCAAGCCCTTAGGTTGGCAACCATTAGATATTCATGATAAGGCTAGAGCATTGAAACCTTAGTTAGTGGGAAAGTATAATTAGTGGTGGATATCATAGCCCTATGTTCTCATTATTGTTATTTACTCACAATCAAACTACTATTTCTCTCTTTTAATTTGAAGAAACTAATTCTAAAATGAAATTCACCAATCCCTGTGGAAAATGATCTCGCACTTGCACACTATGCTACCACAGACCTTGTGCACTTGCAAGTAAACCTAGGACAATTATTTGCATATTTATTTAAGTTGATAATCGCTACAACAGGTACTGATCTTGGAATCACCTCGATAGAAAACTAAATCTCCCTATTGGGAGGCAACCCAGTAAACTCTTTAGGAAAAACATCAGAAAAATATTTTACTACCATGATTTCTTCTAATTTCCTACTCTCCTTGCTAGAATCCACCATATATGCCAAATACCCCTCACAACCCTTCTTCAACCATTTACTAGTAGTTAAGCGAAAATAAGACAATTAGCAAGTATCATATGTTCTCCCTGAAAATTAAATTCCTTCTGTCCAGGTATCTTGAACACCACATTTTCCTAAAACAATCTACCCAAGCATGATATTGAGATAACCAATTTATCCTCAGAATTAAATCAAAATCTATCATATCTAAAGGCAATAAATCAAATTCAAATTCTCTATCAGCAATATTAATCACACAACCTCGATAGATTGTCCTGATAATAACTCTATCTCCAGTAGGAACCTCAACAACAATAGTATGTGATGAGAGTCATAAAATGCATCTTAACATTACTTAATTATTATCATTTTAGGGTTGATCTAGGTTTTAATTGCACTTTTATACGATAACAACTCTAAAGTATCATTCTTGGATCATTGATCTATTTCGATGCATTTTCAGGTACTTTAAGCTCAAAAGAGGAGGAAAAGTTATCATTTCTTAAAGCACAAAGACTCGAGCCATACTAGAGTGAAGGAATGCTTCCGAAAGGACAAGATTGAGGGCTTAAAAGAGCAACAGCTACTGCCCGCACTGGAAAGGAGTTTCACTAAATTACCATAATTGCCCGTACAGATCAATCATCTTTGAAAATTAAACTGTATTGATACAAGAAGAACCAGAAGATGAGCCATATATGTTTAGAAAGATCCCAAAGTCTATTTTCTGAAGAATTTTACGGTTCATCAAAATGATTTTTCTAGAGAAAGTTATGGCAGTTTAAGTAGACAAAGGTCAGGCTGTGCGGGCTGTGCGGGATTTCAGCGTGATTTTGGGCTTATATCCCACATCCCACATTGGTTGGAAAACACATTTCTATATCCCACATCCCATATCGGATTGGAAGCACATTGCACTTGTGGTATTTCCCTATAAAAGGCCTACTCCACTTCAGCTTTAAGAAATCAATCGGAGCTCATCTGAAATCATCAAAGAGTGACTCCAGAGGGTTAGGAGCAATCCAAAAGTATAAATTTGGAGGCCAACCTGAGGATGATCGTTGAGAGGCCGGAGGCAACTCAAGGAAGTATAAGCCCCATGGTTGGCTAGTCTCCAAGCAAGGCGAAGGGATGAATCCCTAGGTGTAGTTGTTCTTATTTTTCTTTATTTGATTCGGTTGTAGTTTGATTTTATTTTTGTTAAACATTGTTATGTTTTATTCTTAATTTAATTAGTAGATTTATTATTACTCCGGTGATTGCATGCTTCTTTTCCATATAAGTTTAGTCATGCTTTTCTTATATGTACCTGTTTGGGTGTGATTGAGTCCGGTAGATCTCTTTTATAGATTTGTCCATTGCTGCGGTATTGTCGTTTAGATATATCGTCATCTCTTGATAATTTATAAGTTAGATCATGTGTGCTTGAAAGTAAAGAAGATTTCATAAAAATTACATTAGGGTTTATAAATGCACTTTAATTGAATATTTGCCGATTGCCTGTTTGGGATGTGAAACTTGCAATCGAGATAAAAACAACTTAATCAAGTTAGGATTAGAGCAACGAACCTAGGGAGGATTTCTGGAACCTTGTCGTTTCTTTATTTTATTATTCAATCATTCACACAATTTTCATAAACTAAACAATTTAGATTCTTTCAATCAATCTTTTATCGTTTGTGTTCAAGTTTACACCTTCTTTTGTAATTAGTTGTTTCCCTGTGGAATCGACACCCCAAAACTGTAGTACAAAAACCGCATTATGTTTTGGGCGTAATCAAATTTTGGCGGCATTGCCGGGGAAATGCGCTTAAGTACAAGGAAGATTGTCAACTTTTGACATGACAGTAGAAGAGTTGTAAATAGTTTTTCTTTTCAGTAGCTGTAAAGGCAGTAACTTTGTTCCCTCTTTTAGCTTGCTGCATTAATTTTATTTTATTTTATCTTATTCTTTCTTTTTATAGTAATTTTTTTTCATTATTTTGTTACCTTGAATGCAAAGACATAGAGATGCTTGTAGGCCTGTGCTAGAGTCAGAATTCAATTTATTTCTAAATCCTTTATTTGACAGTCCATCTAGTCCCGAAGAAATGAGTGAACATGAATATCAACCCCCTAGGACCCTTCAGGATTACCTCAACCCTACACGCACAGCCACACCATCATGCATCATATTTCCAACCAATACTTGCCCATTAGAGTTTAAAACAGGGATGATACATTTACTCCCTACATTTCGTGGCTTGGATAATGAAAACCTATATGTGCACATTAGAGAGTTTGAGGAAGTAGTCGCGACTTTTCATAGTCAAGACGAAACCGATGACATTGTGAGGCTTAAGTTCTTTCCTTTCGCTTTGAAGGATAGAGCTAAGAGTTGGCTATACTCACTTAGACCACGATCTATTGGGTCATGGACTGAAATGACTCAGATTTTTTTTAATAAATACTTTCCCCAACATAAGACCAATGCTTTAAAAATGCAAATCTCCACCTTTGCACAAAAGGACAGCGAGACTTTGTATCAGTCTTGGAAGAGATTTAAAGAGTTATTAAGTATGTGCCCTCACCATGGGTATGAGAGTTAGTGCTTAGTGAGCTATTTTTATGAGGGACTTACATATAGAGAGCGCCAATTTGTAGAGATGATGTGTAATGGTGAGTTTTTAGAGAAAGATCCTGATGAGGCCGTAGAGTACCTCAATGAGCTTGCTGAAAAAGCTCACATTTGGACTAGACCTAGTGCTACTGAAAGCACAAATAGGTCACGACCTATAAGGCACCCAAATGGTGGTGGAATTTACCATCTTAGGGAAGAGGATAACCTTAAGGCCAAGGTCAAGATGCTCACCAGGGAACTAGAGGCATTAAAAACTAAATGCTCAAAGCCAACACACATGGCTGCCGAATCTTTGAAACCATATTTTGTGTGTGGTGGGGTAGGTCATCCCGCTCAAGAGTGCCCCACATTTGTTGATATGAGAGGGATGTATGAGGAACAATGTAATGCCTTAGGCATGTACACGAAGCCTTTTACACCCTTCTCTAATACCTATAATCCGGGATGGTGCGATAACCCCACCTTCAATTGGAAATCTGAAAATCAACAGCTTGCACAACCCCCTAGCTCATATTATGCACCATATCATACACCTTCATCTTCTAGGAGTCCTTTAGAAGACACTTTGCATGCTTTTATTGAGGCACAGGGTAAGACTAATCAAAGACTTGAATCTTTGATTACGCAGGTCATTGAAGAACATAAAGAGATAAAGAGTCAAGTGTCCAAGTTGATGAGCTACTTGAGTGTGACTGAGCGAGGTAAGTTCCCTTCTCAAGCTCAGTCCACACCCCATGGTCAGCACCTAGCACAAAAGAATTTGAAGGAGGTGAATGCCATTGAGACACTGAGGGGTAAGTCATTACACATCCCAACAACGAAAAAATCAGAGGATATGGATGAAGGCCATCAAGCAGAAGCATACATGATTGACTCATTCATGGGAAAGGTCCAATACCTTAATCCATTTGAGTCCACTCTTATCCATGGCTTCACCAAAGCATATATCGAGCCAGAATTTGCGGATGTTACTGATGACATCCTTAAGGCCCCCCAAAAGTATAGAAGCACCAAATTTGGCAATGAAGCAGTGGCGGATGCATTCAACCTATGTTTTTCAAGGAGGGAATAAGAGCGTTTGGCTGAAGACGTAAAACTTAGCGCTTATGGGAGGCAACCCACAATGTATCTTTTTATTTTTTTTGTTTTTTTATATTTTGTTTTTTATTGTTTATTAGTATTATCTTGTTGTTTTCCAGTTTTACTTTCGTATTTCTTTTTCAGGGACAAAAATTCGAAGTAGTTCAAATGGTGGAGCACAATTTTTAGCTTCTGTGCACCTTTGGCTACAAGGGGAGTTTCCTTTACTCTCTCTTTTACATTGAGGTCAATGTAGTTTTCAAGTTGGGGGTGGAGGAAATGCATCTCTTTGTTTCTATATTCTTTATTTCCATACATTTTTTTTCTTTTTCCATTGAACTGCTTGGTGTCATTTTCCCTCTCTTTTTGTTTTAAGCATGCTTTGTGGTTGCCTTTGAGTTAATTCACATGTCAATGATATAAACTTAATTGAGATAGCAGATAGCATTTAGAAGGAGTTACATTTTGTTTCGGTTTGAAATTAATTTAAATATCAATCTTCATTTGGTTAGAGACTCTAGTTTGTGGTAAAATTGTATGATTAGTCTAAAGCATTTAGAAAAGTTTTATGTGTGATTGTTTTATGAATATTTTTGCGGTCTTGACAAGCTCTAGAACTTACTTGATAATCACGTGAGGCGAATTCCTAGAATGCACACTACTTAGGATATGATATAGGCCATTTTTGAACCGTTTGAGCCTTTCAAACCTACCATTGCTATATTTATCACTAGTCACCTATTTGAGCCTTTTTCTTGAAAAGAAAAATTGAGCCTTGTTTCTTTCGATAAACCATTTACTTACCTTTATGAGCCTAAAAATATTTTATCCTTACTTTTCTTTTAAAAGAACTTAGTTATACACAAGTTGTGAGAAGCACTTAAAAGGAGTAAGGGTGGAAATATGAAAAAAAATATCACTACCACAACCCAATTACATTAAAGGAGATAAGTTGGGGGTTGTGGAAAAGCAAAAGAAAAAAAAATGATGAAAAAAGAAGGTGAATGGTTATGTGCCAAAATAAAAAAATTGAATTATGGCAAAGAAAGAAGAAAGAAAGAAAATAAAAAAATGGTGATTTGTTGAAAGAAATGCTCGAAAAATGGTTGAAAGAGTTGGGTGTTGAAGTAAGGTTATCTAGTGCTTAAAGAGTTGTGTTCAAAACTAAGAGATTAAGTTCTTCTACTTGTTGAATCCTTCCCGTTCTTTCTTAACCTTTACCTTAGCCTAACGTTACAAGCTTATTAAAGACCTTTTGATCCAATGTAGTGTGATTTTTCTACAATAGTGGAGAGTGATTTGAAAAGTAAGCCTATGGAGCTTGTTTTTGTGATTGATGTCACGCAATTTATTATGTTTTTAGAGGCCAAGACTTGTATTCATGAATGTTATGCATAAAATCATCCGGGTGTTTGGATTAATGGTTTGTGGTAAGATGGATGTTAAGAGTCAATAACGATTTTAAGATTGATGTTTGGATTACTTTTGGACTTAGGTGAAATTTAATGATTCTATGTGCCGTATGTTATGTGCAATTTTTGAGACAAAAAGTGAATTACTCTTGGTTCAACACTAGCATTGCTTTACTTTGTTTTTAACTCCTACCATAGAATTCATCTCTTATTTTCGTTTCAATTGCTAGGGACTAGCAATAAGCTAGTTGAGGGTTGTGATGAGAGTCATAAAATGCATCTTAACAGTACTTAATTATTATCATTTTAGGGTTGATCTAGGTTTTAATTGCACTTTTATACGTTAACAACTCTAAAGTATCATTCTTCGATCATTGATCTATTTCGATGCATTTTCAGGTACTTTAAGCTCAAAAGAGGACAAAAAGTTATCATTGCTTAAAGCACAAAGACTCGAGGCATATTGGAGTGAAGGAATGCTTCCGAAAGGACAAGATGGAGGGCTTAAAAGGGCAACAGCTGCTGCCCGCACTGGAAAGGAGTTTCACTAAATTGCCAGAATTGCCCGTACAGATCAATCATCTTTGAAAATTAAACTGTATTGATACAAGAAGAACCAGGAGATGAGCCATATATTCTTAGAAAGATCCGGAAGTCTATTTTCTGGAGAATTTTACGGTTCATCAAAAGGATTTTTCTAGAGAAAGTTATGGCAGTTTAAGTAGACAAAGGTCAGGCTGTGCGGGCTGTGCGGGATTTCAGCATGATTTTGGGCTTAAATCCCACATCCCACATTGGTTGGAAAACACATTTCTATATCCCACATCCCACATTGGATTGGAAACACATTGCACTTATGGTATTTCCCTATAAAAGGCCTACTCCACTTCAGCTTTGAGAAATCAATCAGAGCTCATCTGAAATCATCAGAGTGTGACTCCAAAGGGCTTTTAGGAGCAATCCAGAGGGCCTTTAGGAGGAATCCGAAAGTATAAATTTGGAGGGCAAGCTAAGGATGATCGTTGAGAGGCCAGAGGCAACTCAAGGAAGCATAAGCCCCGTGGCTAGCTAGTCTCCAAGCAAGGCGAAGGGATGAATCCCTAGGTGTAGTTGTTCTTATTTTTCTTTATTTGATTCAGTTGAAGTTGGATATTATTTTCGTTAAAAATTGTTATGTTTTATTCTTAATTTAATTAGTAGATTTATTATTACTCCGGTGATTGCATGCTTCTTTTCCATATAAGTTCAGTCATACTTTTCTTATGTGTACCTGTTTGGGTGTGATTGAGTCCGATAGATCTCTTTTATAGATTTGTCCATTGCTGCGGTATTTTCATTTAGATATATTGTCGTCTCTTGATAATTTATAAGTTAGATCATGTGTGCTTGAAAGTAAAGAAGATTTCATAACAATTACATTAGGATTTATAAATGCGCTTTAATCGAATATTTGCTGATTGTCTGTTTGGGATGTGAAACTTGCAATTGAGATAAAAACAACTAAATCAAGTTAGGATTAGAGCAACGAACCTTGGGAGGATATCTAGAACCTTGTCGTTTCTTTATTTTATTATTTAATCATTCACACAATTTTCATAAACTAAACAATTCAGATTCTTTCAATCAATCTTTTATCGTTTGTGTTCAAGTTTACACCTTCTTTTGTAATTAGTTGTTTCCCTGTGGATTCGACACCCCAAAACTGTACTACAAAAACCGTGTTATGTTTTGGACGTAATCAGCCTGCATCAGCATTAATAGATTTCATATAACTACTAGATGCAAAAGAATAGGTTGCACTAGGATCAATCAATAATCTAGTAGGCCTACCGATGATACATATCATACCTATACCAACATCAGGAGTGGCTTGTGCATCCTGTTGGGTCAATGCATAGACTCTGCTATCTCTAGACTGAAACTGATTGCCACGTCCTCACTCTACTACTGATCCTCAACCTCTGCCCCACACACTCCCTAATCCACCTCTCTCCACTAATCTTCTCCCAATGCTTACGTCAGCAGATTTCCCCACTGGAAAATCTGCAGCAATATGTCCTCCCTCACCATATACAAAGCATATCTACCTAGGGCAATTCCGAACTAGATGCTCCGTCTAATTACATCTAAAGCAAGCCCTTATCTCTCAACCATACATCAGATTACCACTTCTCCCCGGTAACATACTTACTCCTCTACCATAACTCCCAAATTTAGGGTCCCACCGTATTGCTCTGAGCTACAGAAGCAACAAATCTTGCTTGCCTCTGACTCTGCACTGCAGTTCCTTGTGACAAGGAACGCTCCCTCTAGGGTGGTCTTCCATCCTGTACAGTCATACTCCTACCACCTCTAAGACCCTCAAATCTAAACCTCTTCAGCCAATCCATCTTACCTCTCAACTCCGTATAAGAGAGTTTAGTCTGAATGTCATAGTGTAATCCGTATAAAAATTTCTTACACTTTCTCTCCTCTGTATTCACTAATTCAGGTAAAAACCTTGACAGGGCTATGAATCTACTATCATATTCAGCAATCGATAAACCTCCCTGTCTTAGATGAATAAAATCTCTCTTTTGCTGTGCCCAAAAGGTATCTGGGAAATACTTCACAAAGAACTCATCCTTAAATTTACTCCAAGTTAAAGGTTGTTCTACCCGTGTGCTTACCCTGGGCAAAATATCGTCCCACCATTGAGAAGCCTCACGCTCCAGCATAAATAAAGCAAAAGCAACCCTCTGTCTATTTGACACTGGTAAGACCTCAAAATTTTTTTCGACATGTCTGATCCACTGCTCAGCTTCTACAAAATTTACAGATCCTCTAAAAGACTGGGGTTTAAACTTAAGAAATCTCATAAAACAATCACCTTGCATCTCACGTGGAAACACACCTTCTCCCTCATGAACCTCTTGTCTCACCACATCAGGTTCTCTTCTACCCCATTCCTCTAATCTTCTCTGCAGATTATCAGCCATTTCTTTAGCCGCATTCATCGTCTCTATAGCACGATCAAGAACTTCTCTCAATCCATTCTTCCTAACCCCAGATTCTCTCCCAACTCTACTAGTACCAGCTGCACTATCAATATGTTCCCTCGCAGGAACCACAGACTCAACTTCCTCCTCTAATTTAGTTCTTCTAAAAAGTGGGGGTCTACCAAGTCCCCTCTGATTCAGAATTCTACCTTTTGCTCTAGCACGACCACGTGTCATCCTCAGACTCTACATTTAAAATATAGTTTATTTAGATCTTTCACTTTTTAAGTTCTCATGCAGTTTACAGATTCTTAAAACCTAATGCTCTGATACCAAAATTATAACGACCCATCCCGGGTTGGCCATCCCCGAGACGGTGTCATCACATTTTGAAAATCCAAAAACGATATATATATGCAACAATAAAAATTAATACTAACATAATTTCTTTTATATCATTATGATATTAACTTAAACATAATATACAACGCAAAATACTTGAATATTTACAAATTAAATTTTTATATTTCATTTTCTCATTTGTCTGAGGATATTGAAACGTACATGGCTTACAGAAAATGATTTTGTCTGACTCTCAACCCACCTAACTATTTGTCTTGCCTGCTACCTGAAATCATTGTACAATAAGTGATGAGTTTCACAAGCTCAGTAAATTAAATTTACTAAAAGTATTTAAATTGCATAAATAACCCTTTAATATTTAATTATTTATTTCTCCTATAACTGGATAATAGCATAATGTCTAACATTTAAATAATTCATATCATATTTATATGTCTTTCTCTCACTGTAACTATCTCTCTCTGTAAGACTCATTTATCTAGAAATAAATGCATAACATCAACAACATTCAGTAAAAATATCAACATGTAAAACAGATGCAATGCATGAATTATTATTATGGGAACGCCTTCCCACATGTCGATATGTTTTTATTATCTTAGACTGGCCCCCTCCCTGTTCTTTTATTTTCAGCATATATCGGTTGTCACGGTATTTATTTCCAGCATATACCGGCTGTCACGGTGTCCCTTATATTTCCAGCATATACCAGTTATCACGGTTTTTCAATTAGACCAGCCCTTTCCCAGTTCTTTCGGTTCTCTTATCTAATGCATATGCATATGAACAATAATATGAAATATGCATATGAATAGAAATATAAAAACCATATGAACTCAAAATATTTAAATTAATTATCCGGTCTTTCTTCAAATTTTTGCTTGATAAATTTCACAATTTTATTCTCCTCATCTATCATATCAATTTATGAACCAAAACCCGTCAATAATTTATTTATCACCATCATTATTAAATCAACTCATTATTCTAATAACATTTCTTTTCACATAATAATTTTCTATGTGTACAATATTCATATCATATCTATCAATTTAATTTTTATCTACCATCAAAGCATAAGCTAATAATTTATTTTAATATTATTACTAGATATTTTATTTTTATTTAGATTACTTAAAGTAAATCTAACTCACTATGTAGCACTTAAAACTATCCGTGGATCACCTATTTGCCTTTCCCGTTCCTCTCAGAAATTTCTCCTGGTTGTTGATCGTCAACACATGACATACTATTTGTATTAAATTTCTAATTATTTCTTCAATTCTTCATAAACCACATCCGTTGAAAATTCTCACTTTGAATTCCGGGAAATTTCATGAATGCTAAAAATTGAAAAATAAACATTACATTATTACCTTCTATTTTTCTGATAGCTTTTCGTGACTTTCTATAAAATTCCCCTATAAATCCCTTCAAATTTTTGCTCTTTTAACATTTTTTTCGGTCCCCAAGTGTTTAAAGGAAATAGAATAATTTAAAAGAAACTAAACAAAATTCGGTACGTGTAACTTATGTTTATGTAAAGTGTATATATATATATGCTTGCTGCACAAAAACTAGGTAGCTCACAAAAACAGTCCACGTTAATGGCCTTACTATAAAACATGCAAGGCCATCCATTTCTTTCAATTGCACTTGTATAACATGCATTAAACTTGGCATCAGGTGCTGCCACTGCTGCCACGTTTTTTTGCTTCTTTTTTTTTCTTTTTTTCTTTTCTTTCTTCCCTGGACGCCTCTGGACGTCCCTGAATTCTTTTTTTATTGAAAATTTGACTTTTCATATTTTAAATAATATATAACTCTGTCATTTTTATTAAAGTACTTCTTTACCCTTACTTTACAAATACAGGTATTACACAGCGTCTTGCCTATCCATTCGATCCCGAATCTCATTGAACACCACGTTCATGCGTTCAAATTGTTGTTGCATAGCCTGTAACATGAAGGATGACTCCTCCCTTCATTCTTTGCTTAATGTGTTGCCCCTAGAAGACATTTTTTTTTTTAAACTATAGAAATGTTAGAAATAATTCCTCACCACACTACCTCACGTGTTTGCACTCAAATTATGTCACTCGCACTCGTGTTTCACTCTTAAATTGTCTTTTTTCCATATATTATTCTCACACTCTCTTGCCTTTTTCCACTCGTAGCTTCCCCTTTTCAATTCTTTATTAAACTAATAAGCTTGATCAAGAAATTCAACTTGTAGTATTTAAACCAATACCGACAGCAAGAAAATATTATAGAAACAATGAATCAAAGGAAAATGATACGAATCAGATTTTTTTTTAGAGAACTGAAACTACAAAAGTCATGATTCAAGAAAAAAAATTAAATTTGTTGAGTACGGTGAATGATAGTATTTGTTGCTTTAGTATCACATTTTTTTTTTGTCTTTTTTCACGTTTTTTTTCCACATTTTTTTCACTTTTTTTTTTAACTGGGTGCACAACACAAAAGAATAATAAGGAATTAATTAGCACAAAAGGAACAAGATAGGATGATAACAAGAAACAAAAGATAAAAGGATAGTAAACCTGATTTTTAGAAGCTGGTTCTGATACCAAATGATGGGAACTTCAACCGACACGCTTTGAGACTCAACAAATAATATTGGAATACATGCCTAAGAAAGCTAAAATTCATATTTTTGATAGAAAACCCCGACCCAATGTTTATAATGAAACACAAAGTGAAGTTATAAAGTAACAAACCTTGACCCAATGATTATAACTAAATCACAAACCGAAGGTATAAAATTTGAACGCCACAAAGAAGAATCCTCGATAAGTTCATAAGTTCTATGAAGAACCAATAGAGGAAGCAAACCTCACATTTTTCTGATTTCTATTCAAATCTCCTTTATTACAATGAGTGTATGCTATTTATAACCTTTTCAGCCCTACACGGCCACTATAAGGAAAATGAAACTAACTTGGTTCCAAAATAAGAAAGTAAATAAAGGAAGGACTAAAAAAATATACCTAAGGAAAGTCAAAAATAGGCAAGTCTATCAGCTAATTAATTGTGTAAACTGAGGTTCTAAACCAAGTGGGGTGAATTAGGTTTTTAAAAACTTTTGCTAATTATTTTCTAGTTTATAAAAACAATTAAATACTCAAGTATACAAACAAGTAATGTGCTTTTTGTAAAAAAGTTTAAGTAAGAGAAAGTGTAAACTCAGTTTATAGTGGTTTGGCAATATCTGATTTCTTCTGACCCTATATCCACTCTCTTCAAGGAACCTCCTTGAAGTAATCCACTAAAAATTTTAGTCGTACAACTTCACAGGTGTTTCACAAACCTTACAACCAATCCCTCCCTCACGGACGCTATTCCCTTCCTCACGAAAGCTAATCCCTTCCTCACGGAAGCGTGTTTAATTCTAAACACTCTAAGAGTTATTCCAACTCTTTCCCCTTTACAATAAATGTGATTTTCTATAAAGTAAATGGTAGAGAGATAGCAATGAATACTTTTACAAATGAATAGTATCTCTCTTTCAAGAATAAGCTTGAAGGATGGCTCAACTATAAATTTTTCAAAGCTTTTGAGAATTAATGAGCAAACTTATGAATTGAATGTGTTATCTCCTTATTTTAAATGCTCATTGAAGTGTGTTTATATAGCCTTGAATCAATATGGCCGTTAGACACTGACTTGGTAGGTTTGGTGCATTAAATACTCAAGTCCCGCGTCTCAAACAGTCATATTTTTGAATTACCAATCGATTAGGTTAAGTGAGAAATCTCACTTTTAGGCTGTGGGAAAGTACAAGTCGATTAGGTCCTAAGTACCAGTCGACTAGGAACTCATTGTCCTAGATGCCGGTCAACTGGGTGCTCTACACCAGTCGACTGGGGACATTTTGTCCCATACCCCACTCGACTAGTATATTGAACTAGTCGACTGGGTTGCCCTTCAACCTAGTTTTTCATGCTTCAAAACTGTTTTTGACTTAGAAATGATTGAATTAATAATTTTGTCAAAATATTTTTGTAAAAAAAGCCATAAGACAAACTAAGTACTTGAACATGAGGGATTTACAGTTGGTTTCAATACCTTAATGCCTATTCTATATCTTCTGTCTTGTCTTGCCATCTGAAATTGGTTGAGTTCTTGCATCTTGTTTCTTTGCTGAAAGCTTTTACCGTTTAAACAATTAGAAAAAAATTTTAGTACAATTAGAGTATTGTTTTGTCATTATTAAAATTAGATAAAGGTCAACAATCTCCCCCTTTTTGATGATGACAAAACTAATGAGAGAAAACAGTTTTAAAAACTAAGTGTTGGGTTTTTAGAAAAAAAATGGACAGAGTTTCCTTTGTTTTTGGATAAAACCAACCTGTAAAGCAGTTCAAACGCAGTTTATAAACAACCCAACCAAGCAAAGTAAAAAGACTTATATTCATCAAGATTTTCGGAGCAGTGCTCCCCCTAAATCTATGCTCTATTTTAAGTTTACATTGATAATTCTCTTTTCCTCATTTTTCTCCCCTGTTTTGACAATAGTAGAAAAAGGGATGCAAACTCAAAAAAAAAAAAAGCATTATAGATAACAAAGACAAAAAAATAATGCAAAAACAAACTTGTATGTAAAAACTAGACATTGTTCAGAGCTAGCAAGACTTCCCGGGAAGAACCAGAAGTTTCCACACTAGCAAAAGTAGTTAAAGCATATTGCAGAGTATGAATAACTTAAACTAAGTATTCATATAGCTTAAAAGTAAAGCAAGTATATGAACTATAAGCTAGATAACCGAAATATAGGCAAATATATACAAGTATCTATACATCACAGGCTTCTAGAAGGCAAATATTGAGTACAATAACAAAAATGTATGATAAAGCATTAAATGTTCATGCTAAGATCATCTAAGATTTATATATACAAGAAAAAGGATAAAACAGGAAGTTCAATGAGCGGGAGAATCAGAGCAATCTCAAATAAGATCCTGAAACTTAGCCAAGAAGCCCTCTGTATGCTCTCGGTGCAGCTTGAAATCGTCTCGAAGTGAGCGGAGGTCATAGTGCATGGAATCAACAAAAGAGCTCAAGCTCTAGAACCCATATTGCATGGATAACTGGAGGCTCAAGATAGCTTAGAGTATATCATCATACCCAGCCTAACCAATACTAAAACCACTATGTTGTGGTGCTCGATCATCAATGTCTATAGCAGTGGGAGGGGCTACATCCCTAGAAACCTCGTCGTCCTCATCGCTGCTATTACCTTCTCCAATCCTTATGTTCTTCCCGGCCTTGGAGTAGATCAATCCATCACGGATAGTGCATCTCATCTTCTTCAGAAAAGAGACATTGATGATGTCCTTAGGGCCAATGTCCTGAGCCTCAGAGGCGGGAAGAGAAACTCGAAAATGTTGGAGATAGGGGTGATGAGCATCCCATAGGGAAGGCACCCGGAGTCACTAGCTTCACCATTGATTATGTTGGCGAGCAGTAAAGGGTAGATATTGAAGTGGTGTCCAATTTTGAGACACCTAATCAATACGACGTCTATATTTGAGAGATAGCCCCGACTCCTAAGTCATAGATGGATTGTCCAACTCATGATGAGATTGAACAACTTCGAATCGAGGGGCATGTTATTACATGTGCGGAATGTAATGGGTCGAAAGATGTAGGTAGGGTCTCCCCTAACAATCTGGCATGCCTCCTCATAGTCGAAGTTGTCTAGCTATTCGTCCAGACTCCATTGGATCCCTCCTACTGGGATCCTCAAGATGCTCACCAGGAGGTCAGTGTTCACCTCAAACTCCATGCTCATCACACTGGTTTTGAATCAAAGAGCCAATTGACTAGGTTTCACCAAGTTTGTGTAGAACTAGTGAATTAGGAGCGGGTAGTACTTTTTGTGAATCTTGACAAGTGATGCCAAGTGCATTGCCTCAAAAGAAGGTAATATGTCAAAATTTGCATGACGAATAGAATCGAAGTCAATGAATCTACCCGTCATGATCTTTTTATGTCGAATGGCGGAATTATACCTCTCTTTGGCGGCTGGACTCCAGAAGTGTGAGTCGTCGAGCTCAGTCCTCACTTTTTTGCTCGAGGATCCCGCCAAGCCTTTTTCCTTTAGTATCCGATGCCATGAATTTCTTGGACCGTGGCCTTGTAGGCGGGTGAAGTCCTCCAACGGTAGTTTTGATTCGAATTCTCTCAAACATTTTGAAAAAAGTGTTTTTAGGAAGATCTGAGAGATTTTTGGGAAAATCAAAGATTTCAACCGTGGAAAGCTAAAATGAAGGTAATGGGGGATGAGATTAAGGTTTCTATGGAGTGCCTTTGTGAGATTGTGGACAGAAATTGGAGATTTTATAGAGAGAGAAAGCTTTAGGATTTTGAAAATGGCGTGAAATTTTTGAAAATCTAAAGCAACTATTTATAGAATCATGATACCAGTCGACTGGGTTAGGTCACCAGTCGACTGGGTCCTTCATTAATTTGGGAATTTTTGTCACACCAGTCGACTGGGTCAGGACACCAGTCGACTGGGTAAACTGGCAGAGATGTTCCAATCGACTGGGTGATCCATACCAGTTGACTGGGTGGTTACCAGAATTTCAAATTTTGGCCCCAAACAAGGTCTTGTGCTACCAGTCAACTGGGTACTTGGACTAGTCGACTGGTTGAAAAGACAATGTATTACCAGTCGACTGGACCCTTAAAAGAAAGCTCTAACCTAGAGTTTTAGCATGAAATTTGTTTATCTATACCATCTTGAGTGAGGAAAATATTAAATAAGGTTTAATACTCATTCACTAGATGTCAAATATGCATATGATGAATGATGATGCAATTAAACATAGATTTTATCATAGTCTATTAAGCCCATTGACAGTCTAATCTTACAAAAACTAACTTCACTTAAGGGTTTTGTAAGAATATCAGCTACTTGATCTTCTGAAGGATTGAATTCTAGTCTTATATCACATTTTTTAGCGTGATCTCTTATAAAATGATGTCTAATTTCTATGTGTTTGGTTCTAGAATGCTGAATGGGGTTTTTGGTTAAGTTGATAGCACTGGTGTTATCACAATGAATTAGAATATCTTTAAAGTTCATGTCATAGTCTTCTAGTTGTCGTTTCATCCAAAACACTTGTGCACAACAACTTTCTACTACTATGTATTCCGTCTCGGCGGTTGATAGCGCAACCAAGTTTTGTTTCTTGGAAAACTAAGATGTTAGCATTACATCTAAGAATTTGCATGTTCTACTAGTGCTTTTTCTATCTAGCCTACACCCCGCAAAATCAGGATCTGAATATCCTAGAAGCTCAAAAGATGAATATCTAGAGTACAATGATCTTAAGTTTTGAGTCCCTTGTAGATATCTAAGGATTCTTTCTACTGCAATAACATGTGATTCCTTAGGATTAGCTTGAAATCTAGCACACATTCATACATTGAACATTATATCAGGTCTACTTGCAGTTAAATAAAATAAAGCTCATATCATGCTTCTATAAGTTTTAGCGTCTACACACTTACCTCTTTCATCAAGGTCAAGTTTTGTAGAAATGCTCATAGGAGTGCCAAGTGACTTTGAGCTTTCCATCCCAAACCTTTTTAGTAGGTCCTTGGTATATTTTGAATGATTGATGAAGATGTCTCCTTTCAATTATTTGATTTGAAGTCCAAGGAAGTAGGTAAGCTCTCCCATCATGCTCATTTCAAATTCACCTTGCATGCACTTAACAAACTCTTGACACATAGATTCATTAGTAGCACCAAATATGATATCATCAACATATATTTGGACTAGTAGTGTGTCATTTTTGTGGGTTTTTGTGAAGAGGGTTGTGTCTATTTTTCCTTTTGTAAAATTATTTTCAATTAAAAACTTACTTAGTCTTTCACACCATGCTCTTGGAGCTTGCTTCAACCCATATAGAGCTTTAGAAAGCTTGTAGACATGATTTGAAAGACTAGGATTTTCAAATCCAAGAGGTTGCTCAACATATACCTCTTCTTCTATAAAGCCATTTAAAAAGGCACTTTTTACATCAATCTGAATTAATTTAAACGTGTTAAAGCATGCAAAGGCTAATAACATTCAAATAGCTTCTAATCTTGCTACGGGAGCATAGGTCTCTTCAAAGTCTATTCATTCTTCTTGATTATATCCTTTGGCAACTAGTCTAGCCTTGTTCCTAGTTACTATTCCATTTTCATCCATCTTATTTCTAAATACCCATTTAGTTTCTAGTATAGTATGATTCTTTGGTCTAGGAACTAGATTCCATACATTGATTCTTTCAAACTGATTTATTTATTCTTGCATGGCATTTATCCAATCAACATCATTCTCGGCTTCTACAAACGTCTTAGGTTTTATTTGAGATAAATAGGCTATATACTTGCAAATATTTCTAATACAGGAACAAGTTCTTATCCCTTGTGAAGGATCACCAATCACTTGATCGATTGGGTGATAATTTACATACCTTCAATCATTAAGAAGACTATCCTCTTATTGACTTGTAGATGGTTGGTCAAGTTTGAGAGCTTCTACCTTTTGATTTGTTTGAGGTGGGCTCTCATTTGGGTCAACAATGGGAGTAGGTGTTTTCGTTCTTGGAATGAAATCTGCATCATCATTGAAAGAAACTACTCTACTACTAATTGGGTTAGACTCATCAAAGGTTATATGTATAGATTCTTTTACCACTAGTGTTCTCTTGTTGAAGACTCTGTAAGCTTTACTAGAGGTTGAATATCCTAAGAATATCCCCTCATCAGTCTTTGAGTCAAATTTACCCAAGTTAGTTTTATTGTTATTTATGATAAAGTATTTACAACCAAATGCATGAAAATAGGAGATATTAGGCTTTCTACCTTTCCATAATTCATATGGAGTGTTGTTAAGCATAGGTCTAATTAATATTCTATTTAAGTTATAGCAAAAGGTGTTTACGGCTTCCGCCAAAAAGTATTTTGGAAAGCTATTTTCACAAAGCATTGTTCTCGCAAATTCTTCTAGAACTCTATTTTTCCTCTCAACAACTCCATTTTGTTGAGGAGTTCTAGGAGTCAAAAAGTTGTGATCAATTCCATTTTCATGACAAAATTTTGACAAGTTTTGGTTTTCAAATTCGTTTCCATGATCACTTCTAATGCTTGAAATATAAATTCCTTTTTCATTTTGAACCTTTTTACGAAAGTTTTCAAATCCTTTGTAAGCTTCATCCTTGTAAGCATTAAAGATAACAAAGGTATATCTTGAATAGTCATCAATAATAACAAGAGCATATTGATGGCCACCTAGACTAATGGTACTTATTGGAGCAAATAAGTCCATATGTAAAAGTTCCAATGGTCTAGTAATTGAGACTATATTTTTTGATTTAAAAGAAATTCTAGTTTGTTTTCCTATTTGACAAGCGTCACACACCTTGTCTTTTTCAAATTTGATTTTCGGAAGTCCAATGACTAACTCTTTTCTTGAAATGATTTTCAGCAAATCTATATTCATATGACCAAGTCTTCTATACCATAGTCATGGTTTTTCATTAAAAGCAGGAAAACATTTTTTATTTTTTGAATGCAAGGATTTTAAATCAACTATATAGATATTTTTGTGTCTATAGCCAACAAACTTGATATTGTTACTCTTGATGTCTATAACTAGACAGTTAGTGGTTTTAAATATGACTTTGTTGCCTTTGTCACAAAATTGACTAATACTTAGTAAATTTGGCTTAAGGCCTTGCACATATAATACATTATCAATGTTTGAAAAATCATTACCAACTTTTCCATGCTCGATGATATTTATTTTTGTGTTGTCTCCAATGGTGACATGTCTGCCATCTCTTAGAATTAGCTCTTTGAATACACTTCGATCACCAGTCATGTGCTTTGAGTATCCACTATCAAGGTACCAACAATTACCTTTTTCTTTGGTGTGGAAACATATCTATATCACACAAGAATACACAATTTCACTCTTAGGTACCCAAAATTTCTTGGGTCCTTTGGGGTTAGTCCTAGAAAATACAGTTCCTTTAAGGACCCATACTTTTTTAACATTGTAAGGTGTTCTATATTTATAGACATGTTGATGATGCACAATCCTAGGATAATAGTTATTGAAATTTCTAGGATATTTTTGTTGTGCATGTCTATAGCTCCTTGGATAAGTATTCTTAGGATACATGTTTCTGTTGTGAAGATTATGAACATGCATGTCATTTCTAGGAAATGTATGATGATGATTTCTATGATATATGTTTGCATTATTATGAACATTCATATTTCTAGGATATACATGATTGTAATTCCTAGGATATGCATGTGTAGTGTGCAAGTTTTGAGTATTCACCTTATTGCTGTGATGCATATAGTGGTTACCCCTAGGATGTGTATATGCATTTCTTGAATGATTGTTCCTAGAATTTGCATTTCTTGAGTGAGCATACATATATGCATGAGCATTTTTAGGATGCTTAATTCTTATATATGCATTAGAATTTAAATTCACATTTTTAGACCTACTAGCATACATTGAGGGAGTAATTTTAACCTTTCTAGTAGTCTTGGAAGTAGAGGCTTCATTCACACATGTTGCTTTCATAATAAGGTCTCTTTTGATTTTTGCTTGCCTAATGGAGAATCATAAAGTCAAGAGCTAAGAAGATCAAGGAAGTAATGTAAGGATTGGTGCAATCCACTTGGGCTGAGTTTGAAAATTTATTAAGCAAGACTCCAACATTCAAGATGGGCTTGATAGAAGAAGAACCAACTTTAATCCATGTGATACAAGCTACAGAGGGGGGCGGTATAGCTAGTGGTTTTGTGTAAACTTTTTATTTCATTAAGTATAGGCATGTGGACTTATTTTATGTTTCTATGGTTGTAGGCATTTGGGCCTATTTAATTCATTAAGTGGACTTATTTTATTAGCTATAGGTGTGTAGTTTAGGATGTTTTGGGTTTGAAGATGTTCATCCCATGTCTTTTAATTGATGTAAGCCTTATTCGGCCCTAGAGTTTCATGGAGGGGTTCAAAAACACTTGTAGCCGCATTTTGAGGGCAAGTTGAACGTGAATGAAGTTTTCTTCATAGAGAATTTTTAGTTTTCTCTACTTGTTCTTGATTGAACTAAGAACTTATCAAAGGCAAATCCTTTGTGGTGTTCTCATCGAATCTAGGTTCTTGAAACAAGATTTCAATGGGTCTAAATTATTTTGACTTGATTCTTGGCTTTCATGGGTAAGTTTCAATTTGATTGTGGGTTTAAGGGATTTCCATCCCACGGGTACACATCATTTGGTATCAGAGCTTAGGCTTTAAATCAAGTTCGATTTATCCTTTTTAATTCTTGCATTTGGGTTTTGTCTTAGGCGTGTTCTAGGGTTTTCTATTCTGATCTGCGATTCCTTCTTCATTCTTGTTAATTTCGTGTGTTTGAATTCAGATCTTTGATTTTCACAATTGATTACTCATGTACTTGATTCAAGAATTCAAATATACAAATCCTTTAATAGATTACACGAATCTTTGCTTTAATTTCCATATCTGTAATCTTTGCTTTGATTCCTTCTATTTCTATTTCTTGTTGTTGAAATCAGATCAATCTTTTTTTGAAAAATTGCAATTATTATTGTTGTTTGTGACCGAATCTATATTGAAAAAAAAAAAAAAAGCAGTGTATTCAAGGGTTGCTGTATAGTTAAAAAAAAAAAAATCGAAACTAGCTGTTTGATATACTTTGCAATCCAAAAATTGAAGTGATTTGGTGTTGATTGATCTTTATCTTCAAAGGGGTTGAATATATCATCTTTAGTATCTTGTTTCCTAATTGCTCTTTTCCTCGTACAAATTCCTTTAGATCCATGTTATTTTATTCCTTTCTTATTTCTTGAATCTATTGCTAGTTGGAATAATACAAGGTCATGTCTTGATTTAGTTCAACTAGTTCTTAAAGAACTCGTGATTACGCCCAAAACATAACGCGGTTATTGTAGTATAGTTTTGGGGTATTGATTCCACAGGGAAACAAGTTAAGTGCAACAAAAGGTGTAAACCTCAACACAAACGATAAAAGATTAAAAGAATCTGAGTTGTTTGAGAAAAAGGGTAATTGTATAAATAAGTTTAAAATAAAAATGACAAGGTTCCGGAAATCCTCCCTAGGTTCGTTGCTCTAATCCTAACTTGATTCAGTTGTTTTTATCTCGATTGCAAGTTTCACATCCCAAACAGGCAATCAAAAAATATTCAATTAAAGTGCATTTATAAATCCTAATGTAATTGTTATGAAATCTTCTTTACTTTTAAGTACACATGACCTAACTTCTAAATTATCAAGAGACGACGATATATCTAAACGACGATACCGCAACAATGGATAAATCTATAAAAGAGATCTACCGGACTCAATCACACCCAAACAGGTACACATAAGAAAAGCCTGACTGAACTTATATGGAAAAGAAGCATGCAACCACCGGAGTTATAATAAATCTACTAATTAAATTAAAGAATAAAACATAACAATATTTAACGAAAATAATTCCAACTACGACCGAATCAAATAAAGGAAAAATAAGAACAACTACACCTAGAGATTCATCCCTTCACCTTGCTTGGAGACTAGCCGGTCATGGGGCTCATGCGTCCTCGAGTTGCCTCTGGCCTCCCGACGATCATCTCTCCCGACCTTCAAACTTTAAACTTCGGGTTCCTCCTAAAGACCCTCTGGATTGCTCCTAAAGGCCCTCTGGATTCATCCCCGATTGATTTCCAAAGCTAAAGTGGAGTGGGTCTTATATAGGCAAATACCAAGAGTGCAATGTGTTTCCCATCCGATGTGGGATGTGGGATATAAAAATGTGTTTTCCAACCGATGTGGGATGTGGGATTTAAGCCCAAAATCACGCTGAAATCCCGTACAGCCCGCACAGCCTGACCTTTGTCTACTAAAACTGCCATAACTTTCTCTAGAAAAATCCTTTTGACGAACCATAAAATTCTCCAGAAAATAGACTTCTGGATCTTTCTAAGCATATATTGCTTATCACCTGGTTCTTCTTGTATCAATACAGTTTAATTTTCAAAGATGATTGATCTGTACGGGCAATTCTCGCAATTTAGTGAAACTCTTTCCAGTGCGGGCAGCAGCTGTTGCTCTTTTAAGCCCTCCATCTTGTCCTTTCAGAAGAATTCCTTCACTCCAGTATGCCTCGAGTCTTTGTGCGTCAAGAAATGATAACTTTTCCTCCTCTTTTGAGCTTAAAGTACCTGAAAATGCACCGAAATAGATCAATGATCCAAGAATGATATTTTAGAGTTGTTAATGTATAAAAGTGCAATTAAAACCTAGATCAACCCTAAAGTGATAATAGTTAAGTACTGTTAAGATGCATTTTACGACTCTCATCACAACCCCCAACTAGCTTATTGCTAGTCCCTAGCAATTCAAGCAAAATTAAGAGATGAATTCTATGGTGGGAATCAAAGTAAATGAAAAGCAATATTAGTGTTAACCAAGAGTAATTCATATTTTGTCTCAAAAATTGAACATACCACACGGCACAAAGAATCATTAGATTTCACCCAAATCCAAAAGTAATTCAAACATCAATCTTAAAATCGTTATTGACTCTTAACCTCCATCTTACCACAATCCATTAATCCAAACATTCGGATGATTTTCTGCATAACACTCATGAATACAAATCTTGGTCTCTAAAAACATAATAAATAGCGTGACATCAATCACAAAAACAAGCTCCGTATGCTTACATTTCAAACCACTCTCCACTATTGTAGAAAAATCACACTACATTGGATCAAAAGGTCTTTAATAAGCTTGTAACGTTAGGCTAAGGTAAAGGCTAAGGAAGAATGGGAAAGATTCACAAGTAAAAGAACTCAATCTCTTAGCTTTAAACACAATCACTTTAAGCACTTGATAACCTTTACTTCCACACCCAACTCTTTCAACCATTTTTCGAGCATTTCTTTCAACAAATCACCATTTTTTTCTTTTCTTTTTATTTCTTTCTTCTTTCTTTCTTCTTTCTTTGCCATAATTCATTTTTTTTTATTTTGGCACATAACCATTCACCTTCTTTTTCATCATTTTTTTTTCTTATCCTTTCCACAACCCCCAACTTATCTCCTTTAATGTACTTGGGTTGTGGTAGTAATAATTTTTCATATTTCCACCCTTACTCCTTTTAAGTGCTTCTTACAACATGTGTATAGCTAAGTTCTTTTAAGAGAGAGGTAAGGATAAAATATTTTCTTTAGGCTTATAAGGGTGAGTGAATGGGTTTTTGAAAGAAACCAGGCTCAACTTCTTTTTCAAGAAAAAGGCTCAAATAGGTGACTAGTGATATATATCGCAAGGGTAGGTTTGAAAGGCTCAACCGGTTCAAAGATGGCCTATCTCATATCCTAAGTAATGTGCATTCTAGGAATTCGCCTCAAGTGGTTATCAAGTAAGTTCTAGAGCTTGTCGAGACCGCAAAAATATTCACAAAATAATCACACATAAAACTTTTCTAAATGTTTTCGACTAATCATCCAATCTTACCACAAACTAGAGTCTCTAACCAAATCAAGATTGATACTTAAATTAATTTCAAACCAAAGCAAGATTTAACTACTTCTAAATACTATATGCTATCTCAATTAAGCTCACATCATTGACATGTGAATTACATCCAAGGCAACCACAAAGCATGCTTTAAAACAAAAAGAAAGGGAAACAGACACCAAGCAGTTCAATGGAAAAAGAAAAAAATGTATGGAAATAAAGAATATGGAAACAAAGAGATGCATTTCCTCCACCCCCAAATTAAAAATTGCATTGACCTCAATGTAAAAGAAAGAGTAAAGGAAACTCTCTTTGTAGCCAAAGGTGCACAGAAGCTGAAAATTGTGCTCCACCATTTGAACTGCTTCGTATATTTGTTCCTGAAAAATAAATACTAAAGTAAAACTAGAAAATAGCAAAATAATAATAATAAACGAAATATGAAAAACAATAAAAATAAAAAGATACGTTGTGGGCTGCCTCCCACGAGCGCTAAGTTTTACGTCTTCAGCCATACGCTCTTATTCCCTCATCGAAAAGCATAGGTTGAATACATCAGCCGCTGCTGCACTGCCAAATTCTGTGCCTCTATGCTTTTGGGGGGGCTTATGGATGTCATCAGTAACATCCACAAATGCTGGCTCGATATAGGCTTTGGTGAAGCCATGGGTGAAGGTGGACTCTAATGAATTAAGGTGCTGGACCTTTTCCATGAATGAGTCCATCATGTATGCTTGGTGGCTTGAGTCCACATCCTCTTATTAACTTACCACTTACTGTCTCAATGGCATTCACCTCCTTCACATTCTTTTATGCTAGGTGCTGACCATGGGGTGTGGACTGAGCTTGAGAAGGGAACTTACCTTGCTCAGTCACACTCAAGTAGCTCATCAACTTGGACACTTGGCTCCTAGTTTCTTTATCCTCTTCCATCACCTGCGTAATTAGTGCCTCAAACCTTTGGTTTGTTTTGCCTTGTGCCTCTATAAAAGCCTGTAAGGTGTCTTCTAGAGAGTTCCTAGAGGCTGAGGGTACATGATAAGGTGCAGGGGATGATCGAGGGGGCTGTGCATGCTGGTTTTCAGATTTTCAGCTGAAGTTGGGGTGATTTCGCCACCCCGGATTATAAGTGTTAGAGAAAGGTGTAGGAGGCCTCTTGTACATGCCTAAGGCATTACATTTTTCCTCATACACCCCTCTCATATCAAAAAATGTGAGGCACTCTTTGGCGAGATGATCTACCCCGCCACACACAAAGCACGGCTCTAAAGACTCGGCATGATTAGCCACATTTGTTTGCTTTGAGCCCTTAGTTTTAAATGCATCAAACTCTCTAGTGAGCATCTCGACCTTGGCTCTAAGGTTATCCTCTTCCCTAAGCTGGTAAATTCCACCACCATTTGGGTGCCCTATAGGTCGTGACCTATTTGTGCTTTCAGTAGCACTAGGTCCAGTCCAAGTGTGAGCTTTTTCAGCAAGCTCGTTGAGGTACTCTATGGCCTCATTAGGATCTTTCTCTAAAAACTCACCATTACACATCATCTCTACAAATTGGCACTCTTTATATATAAGTCCTTCATAGAAATAGCTCACTAAGCGCCAACTCTCATACCCATGGTGAGGGCACATACTCAATAACTCCTTAAATCCCTCCCAAGACTGATATAAAGTCTCACTATCCTTTTGTGCAAAGGTGGAGATTTGCCTTTTCAAAGTGTTGGTCTTATGTTGGGGAAAGTATTTGTTAAAGAAAGCCCAAGTCATCTCAGTCCATGACCCAATAGATCGTGGTCTAAGTGAGTATAGCCAACTCTTGGCTCTATCCTTCAAAGTGAAAGGAAAGAGCTTAAGTTTCATAATGTCATAAGTTTCGTTTTTACTATGAAAAGTTGCAACTACTTCCTCAAACTCTCTAATGTGCACATATGGGTTTTCGTTATCCAAGCCATGGAATATAGGGAGTAATTGAATCATCCCTGGTTTAAGATCTTGATGGCAAGTATTAGCTGGAAACATGATGCATGATGGTATGGCTGTGCGTGTAGGGTGGAGGTAATCCTAAAGTGTCCTAGCAACATTCTCATTATTATTATCGGCCATGTTAACAAAATCCTCTAGATTCTCACTTGAGTTTTCTCTATGGGTTGATCTAGGCGAGGTTTCACTATCAGACGCGGAAGGAGAGGGTAATTCTAGCTCAGGTCCTCTAATGAATCTACCTCGCAGATCTCTTGTCTAAGCATGCACCAAATGAATCAGAGAGAAAATAAAATAAATAAAACAATAATTTTTTGTTTTTTTGTTTTTTTTTTACCGTCACACTCAAAGTTGACAAGCTTCCTTGTACTTAAACGCGTTTCTCCGGCAACAGCGCCAAAATTTGATTACGCCCAAAACATAACGCGGTTATTGTAGTATAGTTTTGGGGTGTCGATTCCATAGGGAAACAAGTTAAGTACAACAGAAGGTGTAAACCTCAACACAAATAATAAAAGATTAAAAGAATCTGAGTTGTTTGAGAAAAAGGGTAATTGTGTAAATAAGTTTAAAATAAAAATGATAAGGTTCCAGAAATCCTCCCTAGGTTCGTTGCTCTAACCCTAACTTTATTCAGTTGTTTTTATCTCGATTGCAAGTTTCACATCCCAAACAGGCAATCGAAAAATATTCAATTAAAGTGCATATATAAATCCTAATGTAATTGTTATGAAATCTTCTTTACTTTCAAGCACACATGACCTAACTTATAAATTATCAAGATACGACAATATATCTAAACGACGATACTGCAGCAATGGACAAATCTATAAAAGAGATCTACCAGACTCAATCACACCCAAACAGGTACACATAAGAAAAGCCTGACTTAACTTATATGGAAAAGAAGCATGCAACCACCGGAGTTATAATAAATCTACTAATTAAATTAAAGAATAAAACATAACAATATTTAACGAAAATAATTCCAACTAAAACCGAATCAAATAAAGGAAAAATAAGAACAACTACACCTAGGGATTCATCCCTTCGCCTTGCTTGGAGACTAGCCGGTCATGGGACTCATGCGTCCTCGAGTTGCCTCTGGCCTCCCTACGATCATCTCTCCCGACCTTCAAACTTTAAACTTCGGGTTCCTCCTAAAGGCCCTCTGGATTGCTCCTAAAGGCCCTCTGGATTCATCCCCGATTGATTTCCAAAGCTAAAGTGGAGTGGGTCTTATATAGGCAAATACCAAGAGTGCAATGTGTTTCCTATCCGATGTGGGATGTGGGATATAGAAATGTGTTTTCCAACCGATGTGGGATGTGGGATTTAAGCCCAAAATCACACTGAAATCTCGCACAGCCCGCACAGCCTGACCTTTGTCTACTAAAACTGCCATAACTTTCTATAGAAAAATCCTTTTGATGAACCGTAAAATTCTCCAGAAAATAGACTTCCGGATCTTTCTAAGAATATGTGGCTCATCTCCTGGTTCTTCTTGTATCAATACAGTTTAATTTTCAAAGATGATTGATCTGTACGGGCAATTCTCGCAATTTAGTGAAACTCTTTCCAGTGCGGGCAGCAGCTGTTGCTCTTTTAACCCTCCATCTTGTCCTTTCGGAAGCATTCCTTCACTCCAGTATGCCTCGAGTCTTTGTGCTTCAAGCAATGATAACTTTTCCTCCTCCTTTGAGCTTAAAGTACCTGAAAATGCACCGAAATAGATCAATGATCCAAGAATGATACTTTAGAGTTGTTAACGTATAAAAGTGCAATTAAAACCTAGATCAACCCTAAAGTGATAACAGTTAAGTACTGTTAAGATGTATTTTATGACTCTCATCAACTCGAGAGGGAAAATAGGTGAGGCAAAAGGCAAGAGTGGGTGAGAATAGTATTGGAAAAGGCCAAAAGAGTAAAACACGAGTGGAGTGACAATATTTGAGTGTAAGCATGTAAGGAAGTGTGTGAGGTTTTATCATTAACATTCTTGTTTCGCAGCGCATTAAAAATGTCTCATAAGAGTGACTCAACACCTAAGGAGGTGGATAATTCATTCTTTGTGTTTTAGACCATGCAACAGCAGTTTGAACGGTTGAATTTGGTGTGGGGGGAGGTGAGGGATAGGATTGATCAGCAAGAGGTAGTGATTAGAAATATGCAAGGTGGCTGAGATAGGAGGAGACGTGCGCCTATCGTTAAAAATTAGTATGAGAACGAAGAAGATGATGAGGATAAGGAAGACATAGCATTTGAAGTTGGAATGGGTGGAATGGGCAGACCTAGAGGAGGTAGGCATGGAAGAGGACCTAGGAGAAATCCAAGGGGTCGAGATGGGGTAGATGGAAACCTTGGGAGCATCAAAATGAAAATACCGTCTTTCCAAGGTAGGAATGACCCTAAAGTCTATTTAGAGTGGGAGAAGAAAATAGAGTTGATTTTTTATTGTCACAATTATTCAGAGGAGAAGAAGGTGAAGTTTGTGGTAATTGAGTTCACCGATTATGCAATTATTTGGTGGGATCAATTAGTGACCAATAGAAGAGGGAATCATGAGAGACATATAGAAACATAGGGTAAGTTGAAAGCTCTCATGAGGCGGAGATTTGTACCTAGCCACTACCAAATATTACAAAACCTTACAGAAGGGTCAAGGAGTGTAGAGGATTACCATAAGGAGATGAAGGTGGCTATGACTCAAGCTAATGTAGAGGAGGATCAGGAGGCCACATGATGAGAGTCAGAAAATTCATCTTAATAGTGTTTATTTGTTAGCATTTAGGGTTGATTTAGGGCTGGATTACACATTTATGCCTTAATAATTCTTAAGTGTCATTCTTGGTATATTGATTTATTTTGATGTGTTTTCAAGTATTTTGGGTTTAAAAGATATGGAAAAGCTAACATTGATTAAAGCACGAAGATTCTATGCATGTTCACAAGCATTTGGAAAGAAGTTTCACTAAATTGCCGGAAAGGAGTCTACAAAGCCATCTCCATACAGCTATATATAGAAATTTAGAATCAGAGAACATGGAGAGAGGAGAGTTTTTGAAGAGTGCTTTCATCTTCTTTTTCCTCAAGGTGATCAAGGATAAACTCTATGTCTAACTAAACTCCAAGCAAGGGGAAAGGATGAGTTTCTAGGTGTAGTTGTTATTATTTCTATCTTTGATTTAGTTGTATGGATTGATTAAATAAGAAGGATTTGAATTCATGTGACAGCTGCAATTTATGTTCTTCTTCTCTTAGATTTTCTTAATCCAGTGATCGCATTCTTCTTCTCCATATAAGTCTAGTCAAGCTTTTCTTATGCCAAAGTTGTTAGATGCAACTGATTTTGGTAGATCTATCTTATAGGTTTGTCCATTGTTGCAGTATTGTTATTGAGATACATTGTCGTTTCTTGATAATTTATAAGATATATCTTGTGTGTTTGAATTGGAATTAAAGAGTAATTTATGGCAATTACATTAGGGTATTTATGTGCTTTGATTGAATATTTATCAATTGCTTGTTTGGGATGTGAAACTAGTAATTGAGATAAAACATTTGAATCAAGATAGAATAAGGCAACAAACTTAGGAAGGATTCCTAGAACCATGTTATTTCTTTATTGAATTCTTCATCATATTTTCACAACTCTCTTATATAATTTCATTCGTAAAACTCAGATTTTCTTATTTGAACTTTATCGTTTAGTGTTAAGGTTTACACTTTCTCTTGTAGTTCGCTTTCCTTGTGGAATCGACACCTCAGTTATACACAATAATCGTGTGTTAGTTTGAGTGTTATCAAATTTTGGCGCCGTTGCCGAGGAACTGCACCAAATTACAAGGAAGATTGTCAACTTTGAGACAAGATGGTAACATTGTTCTTTGCTCTTTGTTTTGATTTTCTGTTTTTTTTTTATTTTGTTTTCTTTATTCATCTCCCCTTTAATTCCTTTGGTGTATGTATAGATTGAGAGATAAGCGAGATATATTCATTAAAAGACCCGAAATAGAGTTACCCTCTCCTTCCATGTTCGATAGTGAAAGCTCACCTAGATCAAATCATAGTGCACACCCAAATGAGAATTTTGTTAACATGGCCAACAGTAACAATGAGAATGTTGCTAGGACACTTAAGGACTACTTGCACCCTAGCCGAACAGCCACACCATCTTGTATCATGTTCCCCCCTAATGTTCAACAACTTGAGTTTAAGCCGGGCATGATCCAATTGCTACCAACTTTCCATGGATCAGAGAATGCAAACCCCTATGTCCATATTAGGGAATTTGAGGAAGTAGTAGGAACCTTTCAAAGTAGGGCCGATATGTTAGACACTGTCAAACGTAGGTTTTTCCCCTTTTCACTTAAGGAAAAGTCCAATGTTTAGTTGTACTTGTTAAGGCCTAGGTCTATAGGTAGTTGGATGAGATGAAACAAGCCTTCTTCCAAAAGTATTTCCCAACCCATAAGACCAATAACCTCAAGAGACAAATCTCAAACTTTGCACAAAAAGAGAGTGAAACCTTATATCAAGTTTGGGAATGTTTCAAAGATTTTTTGAATTCTTATCCACACCACGGGTATGAGAGTTGGCAGGTAGTTAGCTATTTTTATGATGGACTTCTAAGTAAGGAAAGGCAATTTATAGAAATGATGTGTAATGGAGATTGTTGGGAAACCAGCTCAAGATGCCCAGGTGGTGATCTTCCAAACACCTAAGTCTAGAATGACTTGTAAAGAAAAGAAACAATAAACGAAGCAGGAAAGAACACAAGCAATTGTTATTGAGGTTCGGCAATATGCCTACGTCCCCATGAGTTCCTCTGAACTCTCTGCACTAAATCAATGGTTCTTACAATTACAGCAACATCTCTTCAAGAACACGATCAGAGATGGATCTTAACACCGTTCTTGAAGAACGAAAGAAAAGAGAAAAGAAAGTGATAAGGTCTTGAGTTACCCTGGAATTTTTCCCAAGAAAATTCCATTTACAAGTCCCTTGAATCTCCAATCTATACTACTCTCTCTCTAAACATCCAATCTCTCTACAATGAGATCTCTCCTGTGTTTAGTGTCTTTGCACTCTCACACAACTCTCATTTGTAATCACATGTTATGTCACACTTGTTGAGATTGAAGCTAGTGTGACCCTTTATATAGTGCACCACTTCTTGAACCTATCTTCAAGGTCAATCTCCACTCTTAGATTTTAAAGACTAATCAATCATAGCCCTTTGATCAAGTCTAAGTGATCTTGTGCGATTGATCATACACCACGCACATTTCAAAAGGCTAAAAACATATGTCTTAGTGTGCCTGGCGCCGCAACCTAGAACAGGGCAGGCCGCGGCTCAAGCCAGGGCACACATACTTCATTCTTTGGGTGTCACGGCCTGGGAGAGGCTGAGCCATGGCACACACCTCCTCCAGGTCTCCTCCTTGTTGGGTGCCGCGGCCTGGGAAGGTTGTGCCACGACGCGACCCGATGCCGAACATGCTAAATTTCACTTGTTTAATCCTTGGAAAAAATACCAACTATCTCTACCTTTGTCTAAGCGATTAAACCTGAACCCTTGTGCAGAGAACTCAGGATCCAAACTCAACTTGAGTCACCATGTCAACCGACTCCAATCCTAAGTAGTCCAAGGTAATGATTGAACTTACTTAGAGGTAGAACTTTGGTGCCTAAATCTGCAGGACTTCTTTCCATTGCAACTTTGTCCATATGAATGCATCCTTTCGTAACACTTTCCTGAATGAAATGATACGGAACATCCACATGCTTAGTCCTCTTATGGAACACCGGGTTCTTATACAAGTTCCACGCACTTTGGCTATCTGAAGACACCACCACCTGCTCTTTTAGGACCTTCCACTCGTCCAACAACCCTTTGCACCACATAGCCTCCTTTATGGCTTCCGTAGCTGCTATGTATTCTACCCCGGTTGTTTAGAGTGCTACCACCGGTTGCCACTGAGACTTCACATACTTCAGCAACCACTTCATCCCAAGCCAAAGCTCCTTTCCGGGATTACCCACAAATCTGCTAAGAACACCCATTGCCTGAGAAATGTCGGGTCTAGTGCTTACCATCATGACAATGACTGATCCAACCACACTAGAGTAAGGGACCTTATCCATTTCCTTCTTCTCCTCATCCATTCTAGGACATTTTTCACTAGAGAACTTGAAATGACCAACAAGGGGAACCTTCACTGGTTTACCATCTTCCATAGAAAACTTGTACAACACATTTTCTATGCCAGAAGACCAGAAACCTTCAACCTGTTTCTCTCCCTTTCCCGAATTCTTCTCATCCTAAGGATCTTTTATGCAAGGCCAAGATCCTTCCTCTCGAACTACTCACTGAGTTGAGATGTCAACCTTTCCATCCTCTCCCTGTTGTTCCCAACCAGCAGCATCTCATCTGCATAGACGAGGATACTCACCATTTCCTCCACCTTCTGAACCGGTGAGAAAAATTCTGTGAAATCTATGCTGTTTCTTTGCGTGAACCCCTTCGTCACAAGTCTAGCCTTGTCCCAAACTTTGTCCCCTGGAGGGTTCCCTTCTTTGATCTTGTAAGTGCACTTACAATCCACAACTCTCTGTTTTTCTGGTTTGGGCACCAATTCCCAAGAGTTGTTCTTCCTCAAAGAATCCATTTCTTCCTCCATAGCTAGCTGCCACTTTGACGACTCCTTACATTCCATGGCTTCCATGTAAGTTTCTGGTTCATCAATCCCTCCTTCTGTCTAAGGAGCTGCTACATTAGCATCCGTAAACCCATATCTCCAAGGTGGTCTAACCACCCTCCTTCCCCGGTCTCTTGTAAGCTGGTAGTCATTCTGGCTTGCTGCATTAATCCCTTCCAGTTCAGCCTCCTCTTGAGTGCCTTCAGCTTGGCCTTCATTAATGGGCTCAACCTGGTCCAAACCCTCTTGCCATCCTTGCTCTACCTGAACTGAATTTTCCTTGATGCGATGCTCCACAAATTCTGGACTAGTTTGCTCACTAGCTCCTACAGGGTTAGTTTTCTCCAAATAGGGAAATAACAATTCATTAAAAATAACATCCCTACTTATTATGAGTTTAGTCCCTTTTGGCTCTAAGGACCACAACTTATATCCCTTAACCCCATCACCATACCCTAGAAATACACATTTTCTAGACCTTGGTTTAAGTTTATCATCCTTTTGATGTACAAATGCAACACACCCAAAAGTCTTAAGGTTGCTCAACTCAGGGGGTTTCCCACTCCACATCTCCATAGGAGTCTTAAGGTCTAAAACCCTAGAGGGTGATCTATTAACCAAATATGCAGCAGTAGACACAGCTTCCCCCAAAAAATATTTTGGTAAACAGGACCCAATTAACATACACCTAACCTTTTCCATAAGGGTTCTATTCATCCTCTCAGCAACTGTATTTTGCTGAGGGGTTTTCACAACCATTCTATGTCTTAGAATGCCATTTAACTCATAGAACTTATCAAAATCCTTGTTGCAAAATTCTAAGCCATTATCGGTTCGTAAAGCCTTAACTACCCCACTCGTTTGAGTCTCCAGCAACTTTTTCCACACCACAAATTTATTCAAAGCATCTGATTTATTTTTAAGCAAATAAACCCAAACCTTTCTTGAATAATCATCAATTAATGACAGAAAGTAAAAGTTACCTCCTTGTGTTGGTGTTCTTGCTGGTCCCCAAAGGTCTGAATGAATGTAGTCAAGAATGCCCTTAGACTTGTGCACTTCAGTGTTGAGGCTGACCCGGTATTGCTTCCCAAGAACACAACATTTCTCTACTTTGTCACCACCAAGTAGACCATCCTTGCTGAGAACTTGCAGGCCCTTTTCGCTCATACATCCCAAGCGAGTATGCCAAAGGGCTGCCCTATCCATCTCAGCCATCAAGCTTTCTGCTTGATCCTTGATTTATGTCTCTCCATTCATCTCATAAAGTCCATCCTTTATTGCTGCTTTGATCACTATCAAAGATCCCTTGGTCACCTTGATCTTTTATCCTTCTACTTTGTATGTATACCCCATGGAATCCAGCTGCTTCAATGAGATCAAATTCTTTTTCAAATCTGGAAGATATCTCACATTTCGTAGCAGTCTTGTGACTCCATCAAACATCCTCAACTGGATGTCTCATATCCCTCTCACTTGGCAAGAAGTGTCATTCCCTAAGAAAACCTTTTCATCATTGATTTCCTTGAAATTCTTGAACCAATCCTTGTGAGGGCATATGTGATAAGTGCACCCAGAATCCAGAATCCATTTCTCGCTGCCTTGCCTCCTACTCACATTTGAGCACCCAACAAGAGCATCATCTTGCTGTTCTCATTTGGCAATTGAAGCCTCTCCATTGTTGGTATGGCTTCTTCCTCTCTCATCCCACATCTTCTTCTTGCAATCTTTCCTGAAATGTCCCTCCTTGTTGCAATAGAAGCATATTTTTTCTCCAAATCTCAGTTTGGAATGAGATCTTCCATGGCTCTACCCTCTACCTCTTGATTTCTCCCGGTAGTTTCCATGGATGCTACTGCCATACCGAGTTGCTGGCCTTCCTCTAACGAACAACCCTTCTCCTCTTGATGCTTCCCTCATCTTGGCTTTGAAATCATGAGCCCTTATAGCATTGATCATAATTTCCTTGGTTAAAGTATCTCTTCCATATTCAATTGCATTAATCAAATTATCAAAACAATCAGGAAGAGAATTCAACAAAATAACAGCCAATTGTTCATCCAGGAATGTTATGCTACAGCTATTCAAATCTTGGACTAGCTTATTAAACACATCAAGATTATCTTGCAACTCTTTATTAGGATCCATTTTAAAAGCAAAATTCTTTTAAGAAGATAAATCTTATTAGGGAGAGTTTTGGTAAAAAATAACTCATCTAGTTTCTTCCATATGACAGCAAGATCTTCCGAGTCTCCGCACTCCCTTGTCACGCTATCTGACATGTGCAAGAAAATGGTGTTGTATGCCATCTTCTTCATCTCAATCCGTTGGTCCTCCGTGATACTTGCTGGAAAAGCATCATCTTCTCTAATAGCCAAGTCCACCTTCTGTTACATAAGAACAGCCTTGATCTTCTGTTCTCAAAGGGCAAAGTCTCCCTTTCCATCAAACTTCTCAACAATGAAATTTGAAGCCATCTTGCTGAGATGAACACAATCAAATCTTGATCATTACTCCGTTCTTGAATCACCCAAGAAGTTGACCTTTGATTCTTGGAGTCTTGCTCCGATACCTTCTGTTCCAGCTCTGATACCACTGTTGGGAAACCACCTCAAGATGCCCAAGCGGTGATCTTCCAAACACCCAAGTCTAAAATGACTTGTAAAGAAAAGAAATAGCAAACGAAGCAGGAAAGAACACAAGCAATTGTTATCGAGGTTCGGCAATGTGCCTACGTCCCTATGAGTTCCTCCGAACTCTCTACACTAAATCAATGGTTCTTATAATTACAACAACACCTCTTCAAGAACACGATCAGAGATGGATCTTAACACCGTTCTTGAAGAACGAAAGAAGAGAGAAAAGAAAGTGATAAGGTCTTGAGTTACCATGGAATTTTCCACTTACAGGTCCCTTGAATCCCCAATCTATACTACTCTCTCTCTAAACATCCAGCCCCTCTAAAATGAGATCTCTACTGTGTTTAGTGCCTTTTCACTCTCACACAACTCTCATTTGTAATCACATGTTATATCACACTTGTTGAGATTGAAGTTAGGTGACCCTTTATATAGTGCACCACTTCTTGAACCTATCTTGCAGGTCAATCTCCACCCTTAGATCTTGAGGACCAATCAATCATAGCCCTTGATCAAGTCTAAGTGATCCTGTGCGTATTAATCATGCACCACACACATTTCAAAAGGTTGAAAACATATGTCTCAGTGTGTCTGGTGACGCAGCCCAGAACAGGGCAGGCCGTGGCTCAAGCCAGGGCACACATGCTTCACTCTCTGGGCGCCGCGGCCTGGGGGAGGTTGAGCTGCGACACACACCTCCTCTAGGTCTCCTCCTTGCTAGGTGCTGTGGCCTGGGAAGGCTGTGCCGCGGCGTGACCTGATGTTGAACATGTTGAATTTCACTTGTTTAATCCCTGGACAAAATACCAACAGAGATTTTCTTCAAAAAAAATCCCGATGAAGCCATAGATTTTCTAGATGACTTATCAAAAAAAAAAGCCCACACTTAGATGAGACCCAATGCCATAGAAATTACTAAGAGAAACCAAACCGATGGAATTTATCAACTTAAGGGAGAGGATAGACTTAAAGCCCGTTTAGAGGTCCTAACTAAGGAAATTGAGGTTTTAAAAACCAAGGATGCTAGAGCCCCCGAACCAGTTGCTAGAGTAGAGTCCAACGAACCTTGTTTTATGTGTAATAGGGTAGATCATGTACCTAGGGATTGTCTAGCCTATTTTGAGATGAAGGAAGAGTGTAAAGCTTTAGGTATACCCTTTAGGAAAACATACTCACACTACTCTAACAACTTCAATCCCGGTTGAAAGAATCACCCTAATTTTAGTTGGAGATTCGATACACAACCTTCTACCTAATCTAGTACCCAATGGAGACTGAAAGCAACTTCATCTAATGCACCACAACAATCTTTACCTTTGGAAGATGCTTTTAAGTCATTTATGCAGGTACATGCCCAGAGTGTGGAAGAGCAAGGCAAGATAAATCAACGGTTGCTAGAGCAACAACAAGGGGTCAAAGAGGAATAAAAGATGATAAAGAGCCAACTCACCAAGTTGACTAATTTATTGACGGTTCAAGAGTCAAGTCATTTTCCTTTGCAGCCACAACCTAAATACAAAGGGACAACATATGGCACAAACCTTCAATCCCAGCAATCAAAATGCCATGACTACTCGTAGCGGTAAGGAGTTGATGGACCCACTCTACCATTAAACTTGATTCCTAACACCATGAGTAACATGGATGAAGCCCCCAAGGAACAAGATTCCCATAGTGATTCTATACCGGTGCCTTTCCCTCAAGCACTCCTTAAACCTAAGGAGAGAAATTCAGCATTAAAAGATGAGATTCTTGAACAACTTAAGCAAGTTAAAATTAACCTTTCTTTTCTTCATGTCATAAAATAGGTTCCCAACTATGCTAAAGTCATTAAGGATCTATGCACACTCAAGAGAAGGCACAATGTGAAGAAGATAGCATTCTTAATGAAATAAGCAAGTGCAGTAATTGATAGCAAGACACCACCCAAGTATAAAGATCCGAGTTGTCCTACGATGGCTTGCCAAACTGGCAACAAAGCTTGTGGCCAAGCATTGCTAGATTTGGAGACTAGTGTGAATCTCATGCCCTAATCCATTTACTTGCAACTTGGTCTAGGTGAGATCAAACTGACTTTTGTGGTACTTCAACTAGCGGATCGATCGGTAAGAAAACAAAGGGGTATTGTGGAAGATGTTTTAGTGCAAATTGACAAATTCTATTATCCCGTTGACTTTTTGGTGTTAGATACCATTTCTATTGTGAAAACGGATTCAAAAATTCCATTGATACTTGGAAGACCATTCTTTGCCACTACCAATGCCCTCATTAATTGTAGGAATGGTCTAATGACATTATCATTTCAAAATATGACTATGGATGTCAATGTTTTTCGAGTCTCAAGGCAGCCACATGAAGAGGATGAGTGTTTCGACACTTACATGATCGATAAGCTTATTTTGGAGGATGAGTACATTAAAGATAATTCTAATTCTTTGGAATTCCTTCTTGATAATTTTCATTTTGATGATTCTTCAATTTATCCCCATGCCATTGGTGTTGTTGATGTTTTTGATAAGTCGTAGGGATTTATTAAAAAATCATGGCAACCATGCTTTAAAGAGTTTCTTAAAGAGATGGAGGCACCCAAACCATCTTCCGAGGAGACACCAATGCTTAATTTAGCTCCACTGCCTAAAGGGCTCAAACATGCCTTCTAAGGCCCAGGTGATACCTTTCTGGTTATTATTTCTTCCGAACTTAGTGATGTTCAATGTGATAAATTGTTGAATTTGTTTAAAAAGCATAAATTTGCACTAGGTTGGACTATAACCGACATAAAAGGTATTAGCCCTTTAATTTGTTCCCATAGGATTTATCTACAAGAAGGGGCTAACCCTCATAGAGATCCACAAAGAAGATTAAATCTAACTATAAAAGAGGTAGTTAAGAAAGAAGTCTTAAAGCTATTAGATGCGGGAATTATATATCCAATATCCGATAGTAAGTGGATTAGTCCAACTTAAATAGTTCTTAAGAAAACCGGGGTGACCGTGGTAGAAAATGAAGAGGGGGTGTTAGTACCAACTAAGGTAGTGACCGGGTGGCGTATGTGCATTGATTATAGGAAACTTAATTCGGCTACTCGAAAAGACCATTTTCCCCTTCCATTCATAGATCAAATCTTAGAACGTGTGGCTGGTCATCCTTTCTATTGCTTTTTAGATGGGTATTCGGGATACCACCAAATAGAAATTGCCTTAGAGTATCAAGAGAATACCACTTTTACTTGTCTTTTTGGTACTTTTGCTTTTCGTAAAATGCTCTTTGGTTTGTGTAATGCACCGGCTACTTTTCAAAGATGCGTGATGAGTATTTTTCGTGACATGGTTGAAAAATGTATGGATGTGTTTATGGATGATTTAATCGTGTTTGGAACTTCTTTTGATTCATGTTTATCTAACTTGAAAAATGTTTTGTGTAGGTGTGAAGAGAAGGGGCTTGTGCTTAATTGGGAGAAGTGCCATTTTATGGTGTCTTCCGGAATAGTTTTGGGCCATATAGTGTCCGAAAAGGAGATAGAAATGGATAAATCGAAAATTGAATTAATATTTAAATTACCCACTCCTAAGAATATTAAAGATGTTAGGTCTTTTCTAGGGCATACCGGGTTTTATAGAAGGTTTTTCAAAATTTTAGTGCTATCTCTAGACCCTTATGTAACCTTTTGTTAAAGGACACCGAGTTTAAGTGAAGCCCCGAATTTGAGAAAGCCTTTAGGACACTTGTCTCTATGCTTACAACCGCCCCTATTATGCAATCACCCGATTTTACCTTGCCTTTTGAGATTATGTGTGATGCTAGTGACTATGCTTTAGGGTCTGTTTTAGGACAAAGAAGGGAGGGAAAACCATTTGTTGTTTATTATGCTAGTAGAACCTTAAATCATTCTCAAATGATGTACACCACAACCGAGAAAGAATTACTAGCTGTAGTATTTGCATTGGATAAACTTCACTCTTATTTAATTAGTTCACCTATCACTATATTCACGGATCACTCTGCCTTTAAATTTCTTTTCTCAAAAACAGATGCTAAGACCCGTTTGATATGTCGGATTTTGCTTTTATAGGAATTTGACTTGACCATCAAAGACAAGAAGGAGGTGTAAAATGTTGTGGCGGACCATCTATTTCGTTTGGAATTTAAGAATGTCGACATTTTTCCCATTCACGAAGCCTTTTCGGATGAGAATTTATTTGCTGTCTTTTGTCACACACCAAGTTCCATCTACATGGAGTGCACAAGATAAGCGTAAGTTTTTGGCTGAGGTAAAGAATTTTTATTGGAATGATCCTTATCTTTTTAAATATTTCTCCGATCAAATAATAAGAAGATGCATTCCGGATATGAAAATTGATAGTGTGTTAACTTTTTGTCATACCTATGCTTGTGGTGGTCATTTTTCTATTAAAAAGACAGCCGCAAAAATTTTGCAATGTGGTTTTTATTGGCCTACTTTATTCAAGGATACTAATGAGTTTTATCGTTCATGTGAAAGATGTCAAAAGCTAGGTTCATTGTCCCGCCATCATACGATGCCTCTCAACCCGATATTAGTGGTGGAAATCTTTGATTGTTGGGGGATCTATTTTATGGGACCATTCCCACCTTCTTTTGGGTATCTTTACATTGTGCTTGCCATTGATTATGTTTCTAAATGGGTTGAAGCTATACTTTGGCGTTAAATTTCTTAAAGATCATATTTTATCTAGGTACGGTACTCCACGTGTTAGAATTAGTGATCAAGGGTCACATTTTTGTAACTGTTCTTTTGAGGCTTTGATGCGCAGGTATGGAGTCACCTATAAGGTTTCTACAGCTTACCATCCACAAACCAATGGCCAAGCGAAACTAGCAAATAAGGAATTAAGCAAATACTTAAAAAAACGGTAAATCCAAATTGAAAAGATCGGTCTTTGTGCCTATCGGTTGCGCTTTGGGCATACTGGACAACATACAAGATAGTTCTTGGAGCATCTCCTTATCGATTGGTATTCGGCAAAGCATGTCACGTATCGGTAGAACTTGAGCATAGAGCATATTGGGCTATTCGAAATTTTAATTATGACTTGAAGATTTCTGGTGAGGAGAGGAAAATGAAACTTTATGAACTTACAGAGTTGAGGGATGATGCATATGATAATGCTAAGGAGTTAAAGTCAAGAATGAAAGCAGTACATGATCAGAAAATACTCCTGAAAAATTTTGAACAAGGTAATCGAGTTTTTCTATATGATTCTCAGTTACACTTCCATCCGGGAAAATTGCAATCACGATGGAAGGGACCTTATATTGTGAAGAGTTTTTTTCCAAATGGAGTGGTAGAAGTTGAAGATCCCTCCGACGGTCGTGCATTTCGAGTTAATGGCCAAAGGTTGAAGCTTTACTTGGAACATGAACATGTTGAAGATAGGCCCGGAGAGATCTCTTTGGTGCCCTCTGTTTATCCTTCTTAATCGGGTACTTTCGTTCCATTGTACATTAGTTTTAATTTTGTTGAGTTTTTGTTTTTTTATTTTATTTTCAGATGGCTGTATTATTTTTTATGTCGTACTCTTTTTCGTTATCTTTATTTTTCGTACTTCATTTTTCATTTTTATTTATTTATTTAGCTTTCTTTACTTTTTTTTCTTTCTTTCTCTCTACTTTTTTCTTTCACATTGGGGACAATACAAGTCTTAGGTTGGGGGTGGAGGAAACACATTTCCTATTTCATACCATTGAATTGTTTGGTGTCACTTTCCCTTTTTTGTTTTAATTCGTTTGTTAGGATAAACTGCTAGAATATTTTTTTTTTTGAAAAATTAGGCTTAGTTTTGTTTGTTTTTAGTATGTTTTGTATTAGTTTTAGAGTTAATTTACATGTCAATTATATGATTATAATTGAGATAGCATATAGCTTTTAGAAGAAGTTAAATCTTGCTTCGATTTGAGAATAATTTTAAGTGTTGATCTTCATTTAGTTTGAGACTCTGGTTTGCGGTAAGATTGCATGATTAGTCTAAAACATTTAGAGAAGTTTTATGTGCGAATGTTTTGTGAATACTTTTGCAGTTTCAACAAGCTCTAGAACTTATTTGATAATCACTTGAGGTGAAATCCTAGAATGCACACTACTTAGGATATGATGTAGGCCATCTTTGGACCGTTTGAGCCTTTCAAGCTTACTTTTGTTATATTTATCGCTAGTTACCTGTTTGAGCATTCTTTTTTAAATTTAACCTTGTTTTTTTCGATAGCCCATTTACGTATGAGCCTAAAAATATTTTATCTTTACCTTTCTTTTAAGAGAACTTAGTTTATACACATTTATTAAGAAGCACTTAAGAGGAGTAAGGGTGGAAATATGAAAAAATATTACTACCATAACCCAAGTACATTAAATGAGATAGGTTGGGGGTTGTGGAAAAGAGTAAGGAATGAAAACGGAGGTGAATGGTTATGTGCTAGAAAAAAAGAATAAAAAATAATAATAAAAGAGAGAGAAATTATGTGCTATAATAAAAAGAAGTGAATTATGACAAAGAAAGAAGAAAAAAAGTGTTGAATTATTGAGAGAAATGCTTGAAAAATGGTTGAATGAGTTGGCTGTTGAAGTAAGGTTATTTAGTGCTTAAAAAGATTATGTAGTATGATTATAGATGGGGAAAGTTGCACCACTATAGCTAGTACCACCCTAGTTGAGAAGTTGAGCTTACCTTTACTGAACCATCCTAGACCTTATAAGTTGCAGTGATTAAATGAATGTTGGGAGGTCAAGGTCAATAAGTAGGTTTTAGTGGCTTTTACCATTGTGAGGTATAGTGGTGAGGTGCTTTGTGATGTAGTTCCTATGCATGCTGGCCATATTTTGTTGGGGAGACCATGGTTGTATGATAGGAGGGTGATTCATGACAGGTTTAGGAATAGGTACAGCTTTGTAAATGATGGAAAAATGATCAAGCTTGCTCCTTTAAACCCAAAACAGGTCCATAAGGACCAACTGAAGCTGAAAAGTGAGATTGAACAAAAAAGAAAGACTGAGGCCGAAACACAAGAGACAAAAATGAGAGAAAAAAAAAATGAGGGTGAGGCCGAAACCTCAAGAAAAAGAGAGGGTGAAAAAGAAAATAGAGAGATGGCTGAGAATAAAGAAAAAAGGGTGGAGCCACGAGACAAAAAAGAAAGAGAACCTACAGAGAGAAAAAAAAGACAAAGATGAGTTTTTATGAAAAGGAGAGTGAGGTTAAGAGGGCCTTCTTAGCAGATCAGCCTACGATTTTTCTTGTTTACAAAGAATCTTATCTTAATCTTGATGAAACTAACCAGTCTCTTCCTAATTTGGCTGTTTCTTTGTTGCAAGAGTACGAGGATGTATTTCCGGAGGAGATGCCGAGTGAGTTGCCGCCCATTAAAGGCATTGAGCATCAAATTGATTTTGTACCTGGAGCCATTATTCCAAACCGACCAACCTATAGGAGTAATCCGGAGGAGACAAATGAGCTTCAAAGGCAAGTTGAAGATTTGATGAGCAAGTGGTACATGAGGGAGAGCATGAGTCCATGTGCAGTACCAGTGCTACTAATGCCAAAGAAGGATGGGACTTAGAGGATGTGCGTGCATTGCAGAGCGATCAACAATATTACGGTAAAGTATCATCATCCAATTCCTAGATTAGATGATATGCTTGATGGATTGCATGGCTCATGTATTTTTAGTAAAATAGATCTTAAAAGTGACTACCATCAAATTAGAATGAAATAGGGAGATGAATGGAAAACTACTTTTAAGACTAAATATGGACTTTATGAATGATTGGTTATGCCATTTGGACTTACAAATGCACCTAGTACTTTCATGAGATTAATGAACCATGTATTACGTGTGTTCATAGGAAAATTTGTAGTCGTGTACTTTGATGATATCCTAGTGTACAGCAAGAACTTAGATGAACATATTCAACATTTGAGATGTGTGTTCAATGTGTTGAGATGTGAAAAGTTGTATGCTAATTTTAAGAAATGTACTTTTTGCATGGAAAAAGTTTTTTTTTCTTAGTTATGTTGTTAGTACAAAAGATATTGAGGTGGATGAAAAGAAAGTCAATGCCATCAAGGAGTGGCCAACGCCTAAAGGCATCACTGAGGTAAGAAGCTTTCATGGTTTAGCTAACTTTTATAGGCGTTTTGTTAAGGATTTTAGCACCATTGCTGCACCACTCACTGAAATAATTAAAAAGAATGTTGGATTTCATTGGGGGATTGATTAAGATAATGTATTTGCTACTATTAAAGAAAGATTATGGTCTACACCTGTGTTAGCATTACCTGACTTTAACAAAACTTTTGAGATTGAATGTGATGCCTCAGGAATAGGAATTGGAGCTGTTTTGATGCAGGATAGACGACCCATAGACTTCTTCAGTGAGAAACTAAGTGGGGCGGCCCTGAATTACCCCACTTATGACAAATATCTTTATGTTCTTGTTCGCGCTCTAGAGATGTGGCAGCACTACCTTTGGCCTAAGGAGTTTGTGATCCACACCGATCATGAATCATTGAAGCATCTTGAGGGTCAAGGTAAATTAAATAAACGACATGCTAGATGGATGGAATGCATCGAGACCTTTCCTTATGTCATCTGTTACAAGCAAAGTAAGGAGAACATTGTTGCTAATGCTTTATCACGGAGGAAGGTTGAATTAGTGAAGTCAATTCATGATAGGGTACGGCTTCAAATTGCACAGAAGAATGAAAAGTTTGCTTCCCAAGCCAAAAAAAGGGCGAAGACGTGTCATCTTTGAACCAAGAGATTAGGTTTGGGTTCACATTCGCAAAGAAAGATTCCCAGCCCATAGAAGGATTAAATTGCATCCTCGAGGAGATGGATCTTTCCAAATCCTTGAGAAAATTAATGATAATGCTTATAAAGTGGATCTTCCAAGTGAGTATAATGTCTATTCTACTTTCAATGTTTCTCATCTTTCTCCCTTTGATGCAGGTGACGATTTGAGGTCGAACCCTTTTGAGGAGAGGGGGAATGATGGGCACCATGGTGGACCGAGTTTTAAAGATCCCTTACAAGTTTCAGATGGGCCAACCATAAGGTCAAGAGCTAAGAAGATCAAGGAAGCAATGCAAGGATTGGTGCAATCCACTTAGGATGAGTTTGCAAATTTATCGAGCAAGACCCTAACATTCAAGATGGGCTTGAAATAAGAAGAACCAACTTTAATCCATGTGATACGAGCTACAAATGGGGGGGGAGGCATAGCCTAGTGATTTTGTGTAGACTTTTTATTTCATTAAGTATAGGCATGTGGGCTTATTTTATGTTTCTATGGTTGTAGGCGTTTAGGCCTATTAATTCATTAAATGGACTTCTTTTATTAGCTATAGGTGTGTTGTTTAGGATGTTTTAGGCTTGAAGATGTTCAACCCATGTCTTTTAATTGATGTTGGCCTTATTCGACCCCAGGGTTTCAATGAGGGGTTCAAAAACACTTGTAGCCGCATTTTGAGGGTAAGTTGAATGTGAATGAAGTTTTCTTCATAGAGAATTTTTAGTTTTCTCTACTTGTTCTTGATTGAACTAAGAACTTATCAAAGTCAAATCCTTTGTGGTGTTCTCACTGAATCTAGGTTCTTGAAACAAGATTTTAACAGGTCTAGATTATCTTGACTTGATTCTTGGCTTTCTTGGGTAAGTTTCAATTTGATTGTGGGTTCAAGGGATTTCCATCCCACTGGTTCTCATCAACAAGCCCCACAAAAAACCAAAAAGGGTAGAAGGCCCTATGAAAGTCACTTTATATAACCAAGTCCTTTCTCCTCGGAAGAAACCCATGTTCATCGAAACTCTGAACAGTTGGAATCCATGTTCAACTCCTCGAACTTCTCCAACAAACCCAGAGTAGTTGGAGTCCATATTCAACTCCTCGGACTTCTCCAACAAACCCCGAGTATTTGAAGTCCATTTCCAACTCCTTGGACTTCTCCAACAAACTTTGAGCAGTTGGAGTCCATGTTCAACTCCTTGGACTTCTCCAATAAACTCCGAGCAGTTTGACTCTATGTTCAACTCCTCGGACTTCTCTGTTGTATGTTTATCTACCTAAATTATTAAGCAAATAATCTAACTTGTTTTACTTGCAAGTGCACAAGGTCAACAGTAGCATAGTGTGCAAATGCGAGATCATCTCCACATGGATTGGTGAATTTCGATTTAGAATTTATTTCACAAAGTAAAAATAGATAGAAATAAATATTGAGTCTAGATTAATAATGATAAGACATAGGGCTTTGATATCCACCACTAATCATACTTTCCTAATAAACAATGTGCCAATGCTATAGCCTTACCATGAATACCTAATGGTTGTCAACCTAAGAGCTTGGTCTGCTCCTTAAACTATTGATCTCCCTAAGCAACGAGTTAGGCATGGTGTATATTCCAACTCTTTTCTCTGTTAAGGGATTTAGCATGGTGTATACTGAGCTGTTCCTTAAGAGAGCATAAGGTCTATAGAAATCGACAACCACATGAGACCTAGGGCATGTTGTATACTCCCGGTTTCCCATGTTGATTAACTCAAGAATCCAGCGTGGATTTCTTTTGTTACTATTGTCAGACCCAGGACTGGGTCATCCAAATTGATCTAACTAACTGATCCATACCACATGCATACGTTGATGAGACATACACATATGAGGAATTCAATAAAATAGGCATTAATCAATTAAAGCATCATAACATGGCTATTTGTAAAAGCAATCAATAATTATATATAGAAAAGCATAATTAGGGCTTCAATCGAGCCCTATTAAGAGTTTAGTTACATATATTAGGTAAACTGAACATTATACCCATAACTAAACTAAACAGAAAGATAAAACCCAAAGAATACTGTAGAGACGAATCATCAATTTATCTCCAAAGCTTACAACTTCAAGCACAATCAAAAGCTCTGTTTTTTGTGTTTTACAAATCTATATATAGGGTTCTAAGGGTGCCCCGAAACCCTAATTTCCAATTTAAGATCCGGAAACTTCTTTCCAAAACTGGCTCTGCTGCCTCTCTGTGCTTGTGCGCTCGATCACATGGGTCCGCGCTCGAGCGCATAGGTGCCCACGAGTGCTTATGCGCTCTCACCTAGCTGGTTTTCAGATTTTCATTTTTTCTTCCTTAGAGCTCCAAAGTGTCTTCTTTTCTTCAAAGACATATGAAAAACACAGAAAACACAAAAATGAAGTAGAATCTACTAAAATATATAACAAAGAGCCTAACAAGTGTAAATTAAGGGGCTTAAATATGACTATTTAAGCACTTATCACACCCCCAAACTTACATATTGCTAGTCCCTTAGCAATACAAAACGAAAGACTATATAAAAACAAAATCAAAGATAAATGTATTCTTCATGATATCTAAAAATTTGGGTTGCACATAAAACCATGATGATAGTTCATGAGTAATCTTATAATAAAAACACATTTTTACAATGAATAATGATTTTAAAAGTTCATGTTACTTACACAAGGTTGGTTTAAGGCATCACAAGTTTGATTTGGTGTGTGGTGAATTAGCACATAGAAGATGGAGCTTCCACTTAATTCTAATGTATAGTGTTTCGGTGTCCAAACCTTCATCGAATTCCTTATCAGAAAGAACAATAATGGCATAGTTTTTACTTCTTTTTTTTTTCTTTCACCATGATATTTTTGCCATGTTGAGTTCCATTAAGCTTTCTAATTGACCCTTGTAGCGAGTGTTTAGCCAATGACTCCCAAACCAGATGGTTTTAGGGCATTAGGTGTAAAGACACCCCTAAGGACTTACTAACTCGAGTCAAAAAGGCTACGAAACTAACTGGTCTCAATGCTACCAAGTAAAAATCCCCACCTTTTGACGTTAACACTCACTGCTTACTGAGGCAAGAGGTCCAGTTACTCAGTGGAAAGTTTATTTAATGATTATTAGGAGCATTTTATTTTTTTATTTTTGCATGATAAACATTTTTCTTTATTTTTCTATGCCAAAGTGTTCTTCTAGCAAGTTATCCGATTATAGTTAGGTCATAGAAACATATACTTAAAAATTAGATGTCGTACCCTACACAATCGTGTGCTAAAGTGCTTGTGTCAGTTTTAGATCAAACTTGTGACTTCTTAAGTGCCTTAAGGTAGGTAATTAAACTTTTAAAATTCTTATTACTAGGCTATGTTTTCTAGATTTTAAGCTTACTAATGAAGTTTTATCATATTTGTTTTAAATCAACCAAAATTTTCAAAACAAAATGAACATGTATTTATCTTTTTAAAAAAAACAAAAATAAACTGGGACATAGTGTGTGCATGTGTTTTTTGAGTGGGGCAGTCGAAGAGGTACTGGGCGCGGGAGGTAGACAATCGAGGATGGCCTGTAGCATCGCCTCCTGTCATGTAAACTGTGCCTCCAAACCATCTATTCGCTGATGGATCAGTCGGGTTACTTCTTTGTCCTCCTGATGGATGTCGGAGAGCTCACAGCGAAAGGAAAAGAGCTCCTCTAGAAGGTGTTGGTACTCTGTGGAGCCCATGTCTGGCTGGTCTTACTCTAAAAGAGGGCTCTCTGTGGGATGCTCGGTGTCCATAGGATCAGCCGCCACAGGCTCAGCAGCAGGGACATGCACCCGGGGTCCTAGGGCATATGGGACTGACTCAGGCTCCACTGGGCCCTCCCGAAGAAAGGGTGGTCACTCACTAGTCCGTCAACAGAGGAGCCCTTGATCCCCTTTCTCTTAAAGATGTGGCTGAGTAGGAAAGGGAAGGGGAGTCCCCATACATTAGCCGTGGTGGTCTAACAGCTGTGCACATCATCCCAAAACTTGTGTATCTGGCTCCATATGACAAATAGTATGGTGTACCAGTGACCCCAATGAAATATATATAGGGCCTATATAAACTGGTCCCTTCTCTAAGTCTAGTGCCCCAAGGGCACACATTGCATTGGAGGATAGAGTCCACGAGCCATAGGCGATGAGGCAACTTCAATCGGATCCTAGCATTGTTATGCCAGTCTGTGTACTGGCCCGCACACATATCCTCGATGATGTGGAGTAGGGAAAACGGGTCTGGCTGCTCCTCCATACAGTTGTCCTCCGGAAGGGACTCATCACAGCAGTGGAGGGCAGTGGCGATTTCAGAGGTGGATAGGATCTCTGGTTAGGTGTAGTCATAGGACGGGTTCTTATAGAAGCTGATAACGAATCATGTATAGGCTATCGAGCAAACCAGCTTGAATCCCCGGGCCTTGAATTCCTGAACCGCCCATCGCATGGCGTCCAAGCTCTTGAAGTCCCCATCTATATTGAATGTAGTCTCGAACAATATTTCTCGTTGTTCGAAACTAGGCCGGGTGGATTGGGAACGGCTGCTGGAGGCTTGGGAACTGGAAGCTATTTGTTTAGACATTGTGGTGTAGCTTTTAGTGTAAATGCGCTCAATCACAAATGATGGTGCGCTCAATCGCAGGGAGTGATTTATGCTCAATCACAAGAATACGACGCTCGATCGCACTCGTTCAGGCAATTGGTCGAACAGCTTCTGTGCGACAGAGGCATAAAGCTGTTAAATTCACATGAACTTGATCCCAACCTCCTATAAACATAAAACAAAACAATCAACCCATGAGGTAAATATATAATAAAAGTAAATTAAAAATCAAGAACTGTGTGTGTTAGAGTGTAACTCATTGGAAACAAAAATGGGTATACCTTGTGTACTTAGGAAGGGTGTGGGTGTCCGATGGGGAAGGAGGAGGTGGGGGTTAGTTGTAAGGTGATTTACGGTGGTAGGGTGGTGATTGGTGTGTATTTCCGGTGGTGAGAGGGAGGCGTGAGGTGGAATTCGTGTAGGACAAGGGCGAGTGCAGCAGACAGAAAAAAAAAAAAAAAAAAAAAAAAAACGTGTGCTAGAGCATAAACAGAGGTAAATGGGCATTGTGAGCGAAGTGTGAGTTAAAAACCTTATGTGTCCTTTTGATGAGAGTCATAAAATGCACTTTAACAGTACTTAATTGTTAGCATTTTAGGGTTGATCTAGGGTTTTATTGCACTTTTATACCTTAACAATTCTAAAGTGTCATTCTTGGATCATTGATTTGTTTTGATGCATTTTCAGGTGTTTGGAGTCTAAAAGAGAGGTTACCATTGAATAAAGCACAAAGATCCCATGCATATCAGAGTGAAGGAGTGCTTTCGGAAGGACAAAATGAAGGGAAGAAAGTGCGTGTGCCGCGACTTGGAAAGGAGTTTCACTAAATTGCCAGAATTGCCCGTATAGATCAATTATCTTTACAAATTAAACTGTATTGATGCAAGAATAACCAGGAGATGAGCCATATATTCTTAGAAAGATCCGGAAGTCTATTTTCTGGAGAATTTTACGGCTCGTCAAAATTATTTTTCTAGAGAAATTTATAGCAGTTTTAGTAGACAAAGATCAGTCCAGAACAGCACCAGCCAGCACCACAGCGCCCAGAACCTCCACATCTTGAACAACCAGCCAGCACCATGGTGCTCCTCAACAGCACCGCGGTGCCCAGAAGCTCACCCAATCCAGAATATGCCTAGCACCACGGTGCTTCCCAGCAGCACCGCAGCGTGCACACGGATTTGCATATCCGAGTTAGACCCTAATTAGGATTTTAATGACTTTTTAAACCCTAAAACACCCTTGGACCTTGTGTATTATAAATAGACCACTTAGGGTTTGTAAAAGAGATGAATTAGAGGCTAGAGGCCGGGGAAAACATCATGAAGGCTGCCACACTCTCCCCCATGGCCAACTAATCTCCAATCAAGGCGAAGGGATGAATCTCTAGGTGTAGTTGTTCTTATTTTCTAGTCTTGATTAATTGTAGTTTGGATTTATTATCATTAAACATTGTTATGATTTATTCTTTAATCTAATTAGAACATTTACTCTTAATCCGGTGATTGCATGCTTCTCCTAGATATAAGTCTAGTCATGCTTTTCTTATGTCAATCTGTTTGGATGTGATTGAGTCTGGTAGACTTCTCTTTTAAGTTTGTCCATTACTGCGATATTGTCATTAAAGATATATTGTCGCTTCTTGATAAACTTATAGGATAGGTCATGTGTGCTTAATTCGAAAGAGCAATTCATATCAATTACATTAGGGTTTATATATGTGCTTTAATTGAATATTTGTCAATTGCTTGTTTGGGATGTGAGACTTGCAATCGAGAAACAACTGAATCAAGAATAGAATAAGGCAATGAACCTAGGGAGGATTCCCGAACCCTTGTTGTTCTATATTATATTTACACAATTATTTCATACTACTTCAAACTCAGATTTTCTCGTTTAACTTTTATCGTTCGTTTTAAGGTTTGCACTTTCTCTTGTAGTTAGTTTGTCTCCCTGTGGAATCGACACTCCAAAGCCGTGCTACAACTATCGTGTTATACTTTAGGCATAATCACCTCTCTGTCCCGAGTGCGCTCGATCGCACTTGTGCGCAAGTGTCTGGTGGGATGCGCTCGCACGCTATAGAGCGCAGGGTGAAGGTGCGCTCGAGCACACTGTGAGGTGCGCTTGAGCACAAGGAAGCATGTATAGAAAATTTTAAACCTTACGAATATTGAATTAATGAATTTAGAACAATACAACCATCTCGTACTTTAGTGGCCTCAGTACCACTAACCTAGATATAGGCGCTTGAGCTATATGGTTATGAAAGTGAAAATTGCTCAAGCGCTCTCTATAGTAGCTTCAGTGCTACTCCCTTTGAAGGGGGCATGTAAAGCCCACCTTTTGTGGTTCAAGTGCCCTTGATAACTACTTCATCTCCAATTTTGGTGCCTGGACAATAGAAGAAATGAGAGTAGTATTAGTAGGCTCAGGAGGTTCAACTGGAGGAATAAACTTACTTGGATGCCTTGGAGCGGCCTTAAGGGGGTGCATAGCTTCATTGATGTCCTTAGTAACATCGTCATATTCTGGCTTGATCTCTAATCTTGTGACACTATGGGGGGTAGTCTCCCATGGAACAACTTGATGGACCTGAAAAACTTGTTCAACAACATCTTGCATCAAGCATACATTAGAACATTCCATATCATTTTTGGGTGATTTTTATGTATCAAATATTTTCAATTCTATCTCCTCATCATTTACCTTCATAGTGAAAATGCCCTCTTTTACACATATATTTGTATCAGCAGTTATCATAAAGGGTCTTCCTAAGATGACGAGTAAAGGTAATGGCATAGAACATTCTTCCATATCTAATACAATAAAATCAGCAGGTAAAATAAATTTACCTATTTTTACCTCTTGGTCGTTTGATGCTTCTATCAGCCAATTGCAAGGTGATGGAGGTTGGTTAAAGCTCCCCCAAACCTAGTGTCTTGAATACACTGTATGGCAGCAGATTGACACTTGCCCCTAGATCCAGTAATGCTTGCTCAAATAACTGATCACCTATCCTGCAAGGAATAGTAAAACTACATGGATGTTTTAGCTTTGGGGGTAGTTTTTTTAATAACACAACACTTACCTCTTCAGTCAAGGCTACTGTCTCATGCTCCTGAAACTTCCTTTTATTAGTGCAACAACTTTTCAAAAATTTAGCATACGCAAGAATTTGTTTAATTGCATCAAGTCTCTATTTTTCTCAAAATTTCGAAAATGTCAATCAATTTAGTCTATTTCTTTGGCTTTACTAACCTTTGAGGGAAGGGTGGTACATTCACCTTTTCCATCTCACTTACCTTAGATATGGATGCTTTGTCTAGAGATGCTTGTGCAGGCTTATCAATACCTATGGTCTTACCACTTCTTAGAGTTGTCACAGCATTAAGTTGTTGATGTCCTCTTGGATTAGGTAGTGGTTGGGCTGGAAGTTCACCTTGCTTTCTGCTACTCAGTTCCTTGGCCAATTGCCTTATTTATACCTCTAGTCCTTGAATGGCTTGTTCATGTTTTGCAGTGGTTTGTCTTATCTCAGTCTGAAATTGTCTTGTTTCTGCCATGAACTGTTCTTGTGAATTCATCAGCTGTTGGTGTTGGGATATTATCTGCTGTTGCTGAGTTGCTAGTTGCCTCACAAGACTCTCTAGATCATTTTTCTTTGTTTTGGGAACTGAGTGGGCTGCTGGTTGGGAGTTCTTTTGCTGCCCTTGACTATTCTGATTGTTGCTCTAAGAGAAGTTAGGGTGATTTCGCCATCCAAGGTTGTAAGTGTTTGCATATGGATTGTTCTTTGGCAGATAGTTGTTTGGTCCCACATAATTTGCTTGCTCAGGGTCTGCAGATGAATACAATGGACATATCTCAGTATTATGATCAAACTGAGAACATGTAGCACATACCTGGAATAGTGTAGCTGGTGGATTAGGTGATGCATTCTGAGCAGCCATGGCTTTAACTAACAGATCCAATTTCCTCTCCACTACTGCTATTTGCGTAGAGGATCCTCCATTTAGGTTCACCTCATACATGCCTTTGCTCTTGGTTCCATGTCTACCTCGAGAGGAGAATTGCTGGGTGTGTTCACTTAAGGTCTCAAATAGCTCCATGGCTTCTTCGCTGCTTTTCTATATCAGCACTCCTCCACAACCTGAATCCACAATACTTTTATTAGTATCACTTAAACCTTCATAGAAAGCTTGTACCAGTTCATCCTGAGGTATATTGTGATGTGGGCATCTGAGTAGCAGCTCGTTGAAATGTCCCCATGCCTCAAAGAATAGGTCTCCATCCTTTTGTTGGAAAGACTGAATCTCTTTCCTCATTTGCCTCGTCTTTTGGGCTGGGAAAAATTTTCTTAGGAATTTACTGGCCAACTCCTCCCAAGTGTGGATAGAAACTACAGGCAATGAATTGTATCATAGTTTAGCATTATCTTTTAAGGAAAAAGGGAAAAGAATTAACCTGATTCCTTCTTGGTCTAAGCTTCGGATGTGCTGGAACTTGCAGAGATCGAAGAACTCTCGAAGGTGCAAGTGTGGATCCTCATTAGGTGTACCCCTAAAGTGAGTCAATGCACTAAGTATCTGTGGAGATATGTTGTAGTTGCCTTCCGCATCTAGTTGATAAGCAATGCAAGAGGGCTGGTCAAGGTTCCGTGGGATGAAGGATTGCTTCATAGGTCTTCGCTCAGGTGGTTGTTGATTTTTGATCTGTTCTGCCATTGGTGTTTCTTCCTCGATTTCTTTTTCTACCTCTTCAGAGTTGTGTCTAAGCCTTTGTCGGATGGTCCGCTCAAGCTCTGTATCGAGGGGAAAAAAGTTGGATGCTTGGATCGAAGCCCGTGCATGAATCAGCAAAAAAAATTGCTTCAGTGCAGCAGTGGTAGCCTCTACCTCAAGTGCGCTCGATCGCACAGAGAGGTGCGCTCGATCGCAAGTGGCCTAGAGAGTTCTGCTGTAGTCCCTGAAACAGAAAACGAAAAAGAAATAGATTAGGTTTTTGATGCAACAAAAATAAAGGTGAAAATAGAAACTGAAAATTTTGAGATTTTTGATAAAATAAAATAGAATAAATAAATATAAATAAAAATGACTAAACTAAACGAAAATAATTCTAGAAAGAAATTTAGCGCAATCCTCGGTAATGGCGCCAAAAACTTGTTGTACATTTATCTACCTAAATTATTAAGCAAATAATCGAACTTGTTTTACTTGCAAGTGCACAAGGTCAATAGTAGCATAGTGTGCAAATACGAGATCATCTTCGCAGGGATTGGTGAATTTCGATTTAAAATTAATTTCACAAAGTAGAAATAGATAGAAATAAATATCGAGTCTAGATTAATAATGATAAGAACATAGGGCCTTGATATCCACCACTAATCATACTTTCCTAATAAACAATGTGTCAATGCTATAGCCCTACCATGAATACCTAATGGTTGTCAACCTAAGGGCTTGGTCCGCTCCTTAAGCTATTGATCTCCAGAAGCAACGAGTTAGGCATGGTGTATACTCTAATTCTTTTCTCTCTTAAAGGATTCAGCATGGTGTATACAGAGTTGTTACTTAAGAGAGCATAATGTCTGCGGAAATCGACAACCACATGAGACTTAGGGCATGTTGTATACTCCCGGTTTCCCATGTTGATTAACCCAAGAATCCGATGTGGATTTCTTTTGTTACTATTGTCAGACCCAAGACTCGGTCATCCAAATTGATCTAACTAACTGATCCATACCACATGTATACGTTGATCAGACACACACATATGAGGAATTCAATAAAACAAGCATTAATCAATTAAAGCATCATAACATGGCTATTTGTAAAGGTAATCAATAATTATATATAGAAAAGCATAATTAGGGCTTCAATCAAGCCCTATTAAGAGTTTAGTTACACATGTTAAGTAAACTTAACATTATAACCATAACTAAACTAAACAGAAAGATAAAACCCAAAGAATACTGTGGAGACGAGTCGTCAATTGCTATCCAAAGCTTACAACTTCAAGCACAATCAAAAGCTCTGTTTTCTGTGCTTTACAAGTCTATATATAGGGTTCTAAGGGTGCCCCGAAACCCTAATTTCCAATTTAAGATCCAAAGACTTCTTTCCAAAACTGGCTCTGCTGCCTTTCTGTGCGTGTGCGCTCGATCACATGGGTCTACGCTCGAGCCTTCTAAATGTGCGCACAAGTGCCTGTGCGCTCGATCACAAGAGAGGTGCGCTCGAGCGCACCTAGCTGGTTTGCAGATTTTCACTTTTTCTTCCTTAGAGCTCCAAAATGTCTTCTTTTCTTCAAAGACCTATGAAAAACACAAAAAATGAAGTAGAATCTACTAAAATATATAACAAAGAGCCTAACAAGCGTAAATTAAGGGGCTTAAATATGATTATTTAAGCACTTATCATTCTCCAAATAATTATGAGTAGTTGGAGTTCATCTCTTTCTCCTTGAACTTCTCCAACAAACTTCAAGTAGTTGGAGTCTATGTTTAACTCCTCGGACTTCTTCAAGAAACTCCGAGCAGTTGGAGTGCATGTTCAACTCCTCCGACTTCTCCAACAAACTCTAAGCAGCTAGAGTCCATGTCCAACTCCTCGAACCCCTTCAAGTAACTCCGAGTAGTTTCGGTTGAGTGTCAACTCCTCAGACTTAATCGCTAAAATCCGAGCAGTTTTGATTGAGTGTCAACTCTTTGGACACTATCGCCAAACTTCGAGTAGTTTTGACTGAGTCTCAACTCCTCGGACTCGATCGTCAAAATCTGAGCAGTTTTGACTGAGTGTCAACTCCTTAAACTCGATCGCCAAACTCCAAGTAGTTTTGGCTGAGTGTCAACGCCTCGGACTTAATTACCAAACTTCGAGTAGTTTTTGACTGAATGTCAGTGCCTTAGATCAATCGCCAAACTCCAAGAAATTTTGACTGAGCGTCAACTTCTCGGATTCGATCGCCAAACTCCGAGCAAATTTGACTGAGTGTCAACTCCTCGGACTCGATAGCCAAACTCCAAGCAGTTTTGGTTGAGTGTCAACTCCTTAGACTTAATCGCCAAACTCTGAGTAGTTTTTGACTAAATGTCAATGCCTCGGATCAATCGCCAAACTCGGAGCAGTTTTAATTGAGTGTCAACTCCTCCGACTCGATCGCCAAACTTCGAGCAATTTTGGCTGAGTGTCAACTCTTCGGACTTAATCGCAAAACTCCGAGTAGGTTTTGGTTGAATGTCAACGCCTCGGATCAATATCCAAACTTTGAGCCATTTCCTAACACCTCGGAGGTGTTTCAACAAAACTTTGTGGGTGACTAGCCTCTTCGCAAACAGGTTCGAACCACCGTCTTAACCCCATGCTATCTACTCCTTCAAGTACATAAATGCACTTAAGGAAGTGGCGGGTATATGATGTAGGGGACAAAACCACTCTCCAATGACATGATGACACATGTCTATCTCCAGGGAAAATTGGTAGTTTCTTAAACCACGACAAGACAACTAATTTCCTTCCAACACGTGGCAAGAGGCATAATGGTAATTCCGCACTATAAGACCTGATGCTGTCCCGCCACTCCAACGTTTGAATAAACTCATACGGAGTTAGATAACTCCAAAAGAGAAATCTACTCCTATCCCAACACTACAGGTGTTCTCCTAATCAAACTCTGCTCCAACATACTATAAAAAATGGTTCCTCATAAATCAAAAGGTACGGATAATTCTCCACTCACAGCTCCCATTCCTTTGGCTTCCCTTATTATCTAGAAAAAATCCTTATACTAACTTAGGCATCAGAGAGTCCTCCAGAGGCACACCCCCTCCGACCCTCAGTGACTTTAGGTTTCTGCCTCGTTTTATGCACGCAAGTCCCACTCTTCGACGACTAAGATTGTGGCATCAGTAGTTGTTTTCTACTCAAAACATTAATATTTTAATCAATCTCCCACATGCTAAACCTAATTAAAAACGGAATCAAATTGTATTTGCAACTGTCTTTACTCTTTGATGCCCAAAAGGCATTTGAGGGTTGCATAAAACTTAAATCTTAGTTTTAACTAATAACAACTTATTTAAGCCAAAGAAGGCCAAAAAAAAAAAAAAAACAAACAAACGGTTGGGCAAGACAAAAGCAACCTTTCGGAGATCTCAAGAGCCTAAGTCTAATCCCTCGATGTTTCTGAAGTTGTTCTTAACCTCTCCTCCCCTTCAACCTCCAACACTTCATTAGGCATTCAAAACCAAACCCCAAAATCAATCCTCTCTCTTTATTCTTAAAATTTCTCTTTTTTGATCGATAAAGAGAGAGAAAGATGGCTTCCCTTTCTTCTCCAACACATTGCCGCTCTTCTTATTGTGCATATTCACATTCTTTATCATCATCTTCATCAATTAACGGAGGACAACACCAGCGGATATTCTTGTCTTCTTCATCTTCTTATCCTCAGCGGTTTCTCCCAGCCTCTATCTTCAATCGATAAGGAATTCCCATCAGAATGCGGCTATCATGCAAGATGGTTATTTTTTTTTTTAAATAATCGTATTCTCTTTGTGGGTTCTCTTAGTTATGATGTTCTCATTATGGTTTTTTCTAAAGCTCAATATTGTTTTATCTGTAAAATGCTTGCTTTACTTGCTACTTCTCTATGATTATGCCCATATGTCAATTTGGATTTTTCTTTTCGTGTTTTTAGATCCTAAATAATGTTCGTTCATTACATATAAGAAAATTCTCGAAAGCTTTAAATTTTAGATTCTGCATTACTTGGGAACTGGAAAAGTTGCTTTAAAACCTATTGTTGATTAATTGGATTACAATAATCAGAGTAAGCGGTATAAGTGAGTTAACATCTTTTTTGGAAATCTATACCACATTCGAGATTGGGGAGAAAAAAATTCAATTTCTTTTCGCTTAGTCAGCGTCCTTTGTGATCAAATGGAGAATTGTCTACCACCCAGAAGAGAGAAGTGGTAATCTTTTAGTGCAGAAAATGAAGTGGTAATCTCATTGAAGTGATAATTGTGTATAGGTGCCATAGCCACGACAATAACCCCCACTAAGAATGAAACTCCTTTCAAGGAATTGAAGGATGGGTTGTTATTAGTTACATCTCTGGAGGAGCGTAAAGATGCAGCGGGTTTTGATATCAATAAAAGCGAGTCCACTGTCAGTATTACAGTGGTTGGAGCCTCTGGTGACCTTGCCAAGAAGAAGATATTTCCTGCACTTTTTGCACTTTATTATGAGGACTGCCTTCCTGAGGTATTGATTCTTCATTCTGATTTTTTATCAAAGTGTCGTTCTATTATTTGGTGCAACATAAAAGTGGTGTCATTTTTTATCTCATAAATTATTTTGTGTCTGAAAATTTATGGATTTATTTGGTCTCAGCACTTTACAGTGTATGGTTATGCTCGTAGTAAGATGACGGATGCAGAACTTAGAAACATGGTCAGCAAGACCCTTACTTGCAGAATTGATAAGAGGTGAATCATGTGCTGTTTTTGTCGTGATTGAAGCTTTCATGGTTAATGTGTTTGTATTTTTGGAGGAAATTGGCAGTATTGGTGTTGTGCATAAAAGTTTTTTTACTTTTCATGGTGCATTTTATTGTGGTTTTTTGTTGATTATATAATATTTTAGGTTGATCAGGATATCATATATGTTGTTTTATCTGGGATTTCAGGGAGAACTGCAGTGAAAAGATGGACCAATTTCTTAAAAGATGTTTCTACCATTCTGGTCAGTATGATTCTCAGGAACATTTTGCAGAGCTAGACAAGAAACTCAAGGAGCACGAGGTATGACATTATGGGCTAAGCATTCTGATATAGTGGAACATTTAATTTACATACAGTTCACTGACCGGCGATCTTTACCATTATGGCGAAGTTTGAAGCATATTCTGCTTGGCTTTTTGTGCCTTTCCAGTGGAAATATGTGTTGATTCGATGTTCTGATTTCTCATGGATGGATTTGTGCTATATTCTTGTGTCTATAACAGTTATGGATGAGCTTGTGATTTACTGAAATAATGAATTTGAAATGGTGGATCTCATTTGCACCAAGGAGCTTTTGAATCTGGTCTGACTTAAAGAGGAGTATGACAAAAAGAATCTTATTATTTTTAGAGTTTGAAATATCATCATTGATAATTGACATGGGCCTCTGCCTTTATTGATATTCTCATAAATCAATTTGTTCATGTAAATTTTTTAAGAGAAATATAAGAAAAAAATGTAACTCCAATTCTAATGTGTGAGTTTGAGTATGTGAATCAATGTTCTTTCCCCCATTTGAAATTCAATTTTGTTTGATGATGAGAAATCGCTTGTGCAGGGTGGAAGGGTTTCCAATCGCCTCTATTATCTATCTGTCCCTCCAAATATATTTATAGATGCAGTAAAACGTGCAAGCTTGTCAGCCTCATCTGGTAATGGCTGGACCAGGGTAATTGTGGAGAAACCCTTTGGTCGAGATTCAGAATCCTCAGCTGCCTTAACAAAAGCTCTAAAGCAGTACCTAGCCGAAGATCAGATATTCAGGTAGAGTTTTTCTGGCCATGGTTTGTCGTCATTATGCAAAGAATATTGGCTATAAGCTGATTAAATGGATATGCTTTCTACAGGATAGACCATTATCTGGGAAAGGAGCTAGTGGAAAATCTATCTGTTCTCCGCTTCTCCAACCTCATCTTTGAACCATTGTGGTCAAGGCAGTATATAAGGAATGTACAGCTGATATTCTCTGAAGATTTCGGCACTGAAGGACGTGGAGAGTATTTTTCTTTCTTGTGCAGGCATTTTGGTTTCTAGTCTTATGTTGAGAGCTTATATTCATTTTTCTTTTTTCTTTCTTTTTCCTATTGGTTAAATCTAGGTATTTTGACCATTATGGGATAATAAGAGATATAATGCAGAACCATTTGCTTCAAATACTAGCTCTCTTTGCCATGGAAACACCTGTCAGTTTGGATGCTGAAGATATCAGAAATGAGAAGGTTTTTACTTAATTTCTGTGCATGTGCCATTTCAAGATGTAGCTTTATATTAATGAATTGAACTGCTTGCTGGGTGACAGGTCAAAGTTCTACGTTCGATGAGGCCTTTACAGCTTGACGATGTAGTTATAGGACAGTACAAGAGCCATGTTAAAGGAGGAGTTACTTACCCAGCCTATACTGATGACAAAACTGTGCCAAAAGACAGCTTTACTCCAACATTTGCTGCATCTGCTCTCTTCATTAACAATGCAAGATGGGATGGGGTGCCTTTTCTAATGAAAGCTGGCAAAGCATTACATAATAAAAGTTACAAGGAATTAAGAAAGAGATCCTGATTCGTGTATCTTCTTATGTCTTGAATTAGATTTCCGTAAGCATGCTTGTAATTGACACTTCCAAATCTTTTCACAGGGCAGAGATAAGGGTACAGTTCAGGCATGTGCCTGGCAATTTATATAACCGAAATTTCGGTACAGATCTTGATCGAGCTACAAATGAGCTTGTTATCCGAGTGCAGCCGGATGAAGCTATTTATTTGAAGATCAATAACAAGGTCCCCGGTTTGGGAATGAGATTGGACCGTAGTAATCTAAATCTTCATTATGCTGCAAGGTGAATCTCTAAATTATTTGCCCACTATATTGTGCCTGTAAAATATATTTATTCTTTCCCTGGATCCAATATAGTATGGTTAACTATATGAAAGGAAAACCATATGTAGTTGCTCTTTTACTATTTACTCAATCTTGGAAACATTATAATCCTAAAACATGATTTAAGCGACAATTTGTTTTTTCTAAAAATTTTAACTGAACTTATCGGTGTGTTTCTTATAGATATTCGAAAGAGATTCCAGATGCATACGAGAGGCTTCTGCTCGATGCTATTGAAGGGGAAAGGAGGCTGTTTATCAGAAGTGATGAACTGGATGCTGCTTGGTCACTCTTCACTCCTGTTCTGAAAGAGCTAGAAGAGAAAAAGATCATACCTGAATACTATCCTTACGGTAGCCGGGGCCCTGTCGGGGCTCACTATCTTGCTGCAAGATACAAAGTTCGGTGGGGGGACATCAATTTAGACCAATAAATTGTTTACAATGCTATCCGAATCAGATTAAGAGAGCAGAGATCTTCATGATATTTATAAGTTTTTTAGGGTGCATTAGATTTGTAACATCTTCATGGTTAAACCAGGAAAGCTCTTGGTTATATCAAGTCCATGGGCAATCAGGAACGTGCAGTTTTGTAAGCAAACAGAATGCATCAAGGTAGAGGAGGATTATTCTTCCCCCTTTTTGAGTTTTGTTTTCTCCAGTTTTTAGTTGCTCCTTTATCTACTGGTTCTTTTTTCTTCGGAAGTTAAATTGTCTTAACATGGTAATAGTGATAATGTAATTTCCTGCTTTGTGAAGGAGAAATGCTACCGTAATCGTGTGATGTGATTGATGGTTTAGATTAAACCATGGTATGCATGCGTGATGGTCACGTGCGTGCATATTACGATCCAATTTGAAGTGTGTCAACTGTGTCACTCTTGATTGACGATAGCAATCTTCTTAAATTCAAGAGATTGGGTCAATCTAGCTGACTTTATTAGATTCCTATTTCGAATATCCCCCTCAATGTACCCTTTAATCTTTTGCCATGCTATTTAAGTAATACTTCAGAGAGCGATAATCATAAATCAATCAAATCACTTAAAGACAAGCTTTTCCATCATATGGATGGTAGAACAGACTTGCGTTGCTAGCTGGCACTATTGAAAGACGGTAGTGCAATTACACTCGCTAATTGCACCGTGGAATGGAATTTGTTTTTCTTTCTAAATGAGTTGTGTGACAGTTTGCTTAATTGATAAAGTAAATTTTCGACGCACAATTCTTTGAGAAATGAGAATTATCGATTCATAGAGGACAACATTTATGGAAACTAAAATGAGGCCTTTAAAGCTACAAACCGTTTTCTTCCAATGATTGGGATTTGTTTGGTGAAACTTTTCTGCATCAATGGCGTCATACACTAGATGAATCTGAATAAGATGTGCCATTTGACTTGAGATGGAATTCAGGGTGATCCCTCTTTCTAATCAGTGCTGAGAAAACATTAGAGAGAGGAAGAGACATAAAACGGCTGTTTAATTTTTGAAGATTAAATTTTTGTTGATGTGGCATGTAATGGACCATTGACTTAATTTATGGTGTGGTGACTTTAATGGGGATGTTTGGGATCTGCTTTAACACTTCCCAAACATGGCCTATGTCCACCTTAAACCGGACCTCTTCAGTTGAGCAGGGATTGATATGATTCGATTACAAAACCAAACAAAAAAAAAATAAAAATCGTATCCAAATAAAAAATTTCGGTTTGCTAGAACTAATAACAATAACCAAACTATTCTATTCTTTCAAACAAATTTTGGTTAACAGAATATTTTATGGTCTACCAAGTTTTACATTCTCTTGCTTCCACAACTTCAATGAAACATCAGATCATCTGTGCATAATCTCAACTATCATTATGCAGTTACAAAGAGCATGGAAATTGGATCAAAACTTAAAAGCTTGAGAACATCAACTAATAGTCATTAGCAGTAAAGCTAGACAGTGTTATTGTCAGTTCCGCCACGAGAACCACGAAAATTTCTCCTACCATAGAGCTCAGACTACATATTCTTATTCTCCTACCACAAAAATAATTCATATTTGCTGTAAAGAAGATAATGCCATCACTCACCAAAACCTGAAGAAGCCCACAGATCAGAATCCAAGGGCTGGTGAGAGAGGCATCAGCATCACTAACCATTGAAAATTTAAGTCATATCTAATTCAAAGAGGGGGGTGGGGTGTCGGAATTCTTTTTGTATGCATTTTGTTGGAATGGAGAAAATTCTGCAGGATGATTCAAGTAAAATAGAGAGAGCAGAAAGTACTAATGTGAGTGAGATGTATCATTAACATTATGATTTACATATGCAAGCAGTATGTCAGGAGCCTTGTCTTTCACATGAAGGAAATGACTTTGGATCTTGATTATCTACTAGAATCCACTTATGAGAAGATTATTGATAAGTGTAATTTTTACATGATTTTTGTTACTCGTTTACTTATTAAAATTGTTAGTTTTCTTTTATTTTTTTTGATTTTATTTTATTTTATTTGCTTGTGTTTGAATGAATGAGAAGGTTTATTGAAAAAGAAGACTGATATGCCTAGAAGATAAAAAACACCTAACGGTTATACGAATCAAGATGTACGCCTATTGTGTGCAGGACCATAATCGACTCGGAAATCCAATTCAAGAAGGCGCACAAGCCCAAGATGTTGCGCACATAACCCACGTGTGATCCAACATCTGGTCCAGGCCTGCACCAGTCCAATACTGCTCAATCATGCCAAATTGTGTGCATGCACAGCATCAATTGCTTGTGCCGCATTTTTTCCTATTTTGTGTTATATTTTCTTTTAGTTACTTTCATATTTCATGTTTTCCTAGTAATAGAAATATTTCCTATTTCAGTATCTTTCCTTTTCCTATGCCGCACTTTTTCCTATTCTATGTTATTTCCTTTTCATAGTAGTTTCCTATTTATGTGTTCCGCATCCTTGTAGTACAAGGATTGCCTATTTTATTTAGTATTGCAAGTCTATTAGGTTTAGGAGTAGTTTACTTTCCTTTTTTGTTTCCTTCTAGCTTGCCTATATAAGGTCGGTTGCCCTTATCTTGTAAACACAACAGATTTTTCCTAGACAGTAATAATAAAGAGAAAGAGAAGGAGGGCCGCTACCAAGTCTCAATGAAGAGAGATCTTCAATAATCTTGAATGCTTCATCAACTTATTTCAAGCAAAAGAGTTTTATTCTCCTCTCTTTAGTTTTCTTTTGTTGCATTCCAATAAGAGCATGGTTGGATTTCAGATTTGTTATGAACTAATTTTATTTTTCTAGGGCTTTGATGTAGTTTAGCTTTGAACACACAATTTAAATTTCAAGTTATTTTATTTGAAAGTTTTTTTTTGAGTGTCTATCCTTGATCTTATTGTTTATAATTTTCTGGCCAATTATTATTTAATTTATTAAATCATAATGAAACTAAGAGATAATTTGTTATTAGAAAATTTTAGGATTAAATACCATTAGTTGAGTAAACGATAGAGATACTTTACCGCAATTAATGTGATTTTAGATTAAGAAAAATCCAAAGAACTAAATGAATATTCAAATAATTTAATTTACATAGAGATATGATGAATTATTAGGTGGAGATATTTTTAATGTTATTCAAGACAAGACACTGAATAATTAAGGGGTTTATTTTTCATCAACTTGAAAAATTGGAATTTTATAACAAAGAATAATAAATTTTGTGGGATTAGCTAGGTGAAATCAAAAGCTCTAGATTATTTTTATTATCTCTAGAACCTTAAGTTTTATTCTCTTTTCTTTTAATTTATCTTTATCAAGTACTTTAGTTTAATTTATATGGTCAAATCTTTAAAATTTCTGTTTTATTTCCAAATAGTAAATAATTTGGTAAATTTCAATACTCAATAGCATAATTAGTCCTTATGGGTTTGACACTTTTTTCTTTAAAACTTTACTACTTGTTGCGATTTTATTCACTTGCAAATATTTTCACATCAAGTTTTTGGCGCCGTTGTCGGGGACTAATTATTTGTAATTGATATTGATACTAGCTAGATTGTTACTAATTTGGATTTTTTTTTATTGGTGATTAGAACTCAGTTTTGCTTTTCTTTTATTTTTATTTCAAGATTTAGAAGTGTATGCCTCGATCTAAACCATTAGAGTCTACACTTTTTGATCTTGAGATTGAGAGAACTTTACGTCAAATCAAGAAAAAAAAAAAGAAGCAAGACCACACCTACCATCATTATGGCGGATCAACGGAATGGAGAGGCGAATAAGGCTTTGAGGGACTATGCTATGCCCTCGGTTAATGGGGCTACATCTAGCATAAGGAGGCCGACTATACAAGCTAATAATTTCGAGATTAAGCCGACGATAATTCAAATGATACAACAAATTGTTCATATCTCAAATTTTCTAGAGATTTACGACACCTTCAAGCACAATGGAGTGACGATGATGTTATTCGTTTGAGACTTTTCCATATTTCACTTAAAGAAAAAGCCTTTGGCTGAATTCTCTACCACCTGGTGTCATTACTATCTGAGAGGAGTTAGCACAAAAAGTATTTCCTTTCGGCCAAGACAGCAAAGCTAAGGAATGATATTACCACATTCACTCAAATTGAAAATGATTCTTTATATGAAGCATGGGAGAGGTACAAAGATTTATTGCGGAAGTGTCCTCATCATGACCTTCCGGTATGGCTTCAAGTTCAAACATTCTAAAATGGTTTGGGAGGTACAAACAGGTCCATGGTTGATGCAGTAGCAGAAGGGGCTTTAATAAGTAAAACTCATGAAGCAACTTATGAACTTTTGGAGGAATTGGCATCCAACAACTATCAATGGCCTTCGAAGAGAGCAATGCCAAGAAAGACGGTTGGAGTTCTTGAACTTGATTCTATTACCAAATTGGCGGCATAAATGGCAACTTTATCTAAACAACTAGGTAAGATGAATATTAATGCTATTCAAACTAATGTTGTGTGTGATTATTGTACAGAAAATCACTCAAGTATCGATTGCCAAGTGGGGGATTTGTTTGCTTAACCAAATTCCGAACAAGTTAATTACGTGCCCAATTTTCAACATCAAAACAATCCTTATTCAAACGCGTTCAATCCCGAATGGAGAAATCAACCCAATTTTTCGTGGAGCAACAATCAATGGGGCAACTAGACCACCTCAAAATTTTCTATAGCAAGAAAAGAAGTCGACACTCGAGGAGATGTTCATGCAATACATGCAAAAGACAAATTTGGCGATCCAAAACAATTTGGCTTTGATTCATAACCTTGAGGCTCAAATTGGTCAGCTTTAAACATTCTTATAGAGAGGACAGCAAGAACTTTGCCGAGCAATACCGTTACCAATCCTAAGGAACGTGTCAAAGTAATAGCATTGAGAAGTGGGAGGACAATTGAGCAGCCACAAGGAGAAAGTCCCAAGCAAGATAAAGCTGGAAATCATGTGGAGTCTGAGCCAAAGATGGATGAATTGGAGTAGTAAGTGGTTGAGCATTAAGCTAGAAATTCTAAAGAGAATAAAGAAGCTTCAAAACCCACGAATTCCATGGAGTTTACATCTGAAACTAATTCTCCTTCAATTTACGATCTGTTAATTCCTTTTCCTTAAAGCTTAAAAATAATAACAATAATAAGTTAGATAATCAATTCTCTAAATTTCTTAGTATTTTTAATCAATTGCATATTAATATTCCTCTTATTGAAGCTTTAGAGCAAATGCCTAAATATGTTAAGTTTTTTAAGGATATTTTATCAAACAAGCAGAAGTTGGAAGAGCATGAGACTGTGATGTTAACCGAAGAGAGTAGTGCAATTTTACAAAAGAAGTTGCCTCCTAAATTGAAAGATCCAGAGAATTTTACGATTCCTTGCACTATTGGAAATTCTTATTTTGATAAAGCTTTATGTGCTTTAGGAGCAAGTATTAATCTTATGCCTTTTTCGGTTTTCAGAAAGTTAGGTCTTAAAGAAGCAAAGGCTACTACGGTCTCTTTACAATTAGCAGACAGGTCTATCAAGCACCTGCAATGACTTATTGAAGATGTTTTGGTGAATATGGACAAGTTTATTTTTCCGACGAATTTTATTATGCTAGACATAGAAGAGGATGAGGAAATATCTTTGATTTTGGGGTGACTTTTTCTTGCTACGGGGAGAACTTTAATTGATGTCCAACAAAGGGAAACTTATTTTGAAGGTTGATGATGTGTAGGTTACTTTTGATGTATCTAAGGCTATGGACTTTCTTTTCGAAGTACACTCTTGTTTTCAAATTAGTGACATAGACTTATTGGTGGCTGAAACCTATAGGGCTGGATTTTAAAAGCTGCCACTTGAGGTGTGTCATACTCATTCTATAACTCTTGAAACCGAGAATGAAGAAGTTAGGGAGTGTGTAAGGTATTTGGAAGCTACACCATCATTTCATCCTTCATAAAGCCGAAATTGGAAGAGCTAAGTTCATCCATGCTGACATCCTTAGGTAAAGAACCACCCAAACTTGAGCTCAGACCGCTTCCGTCAAATTTGAGGTATGCTTTCTTAGGCCAAGACTCTACTTTTCCGGTTATTATTAATGGTTCTTTAAGTGATGTGGAGGAAAAAAAGTTGCTAAGAGTTTTAAGGTAGCATAAAATGGCTTTGGGATGGACAATCTCGGATATCAAGGGACTTGTCCTTCCATTTGTACGCATAAGATTTTAATGGAGGATAGTTTCAAGCCGATAGTTCAACCACAACGGAGATTGAATCCATCAATGCAAGAAGTGGTGCAAAAAGAAGTATTTAAGCTCTTAGATGTTGGAATTATCTATCTAATCTCGAATAGTGCATAGGAGTCCGGTTCAAGTGGTCCTAAAGAAAGGAGGAATAATTGTGGTAAAGAATGACAAGAATTAACTTATACCAATAAGGACAGTCACGGGATGGTGAGTATGCATAGATTATCGAAGACTTAATGATACAACTCAAAAAGATTATTTTCCATTGCCTTTTATCGACCAAATGTTAGAAAGACTCGCTAGCCATGCTTACTATTGTTTTCTAGATGGGTATTCGGGATACAATCAATTCATAATTGCTCTCAAAGATCAAGAGAATACCACTTTCACATGTCTTTACAGAACTTTTGCATATAGTAGGATGTATTTTGGTCTATGCAATGCTCCAGTCACTTTCCAAAGATAGATCAATGACAAAAAAGGTACCGAAAATTTGGTGGCAAATCACTTGTCCTAGATTGAGCTTAAGGGTACGGATGATGGGCAGCAATTTTCAATTAATGAAACATTTCTGGATGAGCATCTGATGGTTGTACAGGTTGTTCTATGGTATCCCGACATAGTCAACTAATTGGTGTCGCGAATTCTACCTCCTGGGATAACATATCAACAAAATAAGAAGTTCTCCGACTTGAAGTATTATTTTTGGGAGGAACCTTTTCTATTCCGGCATTGTACAGATCAGATAATTAGGAGATGTGTACCCGAAGAAGAGATGGAGAGCATACTCCGACATTGCCACTCATTAGAAGTGGGTGGCCACTTTGGTGGAGCAAAAACAACGGCAAAAATTTTGCAATCCGGGTTTTATTCGCCTTCTATTTTTAAAGATTCTTTTAACTTTGTTAATTTATGTGATCAATGTCAACGGGTTGGGAATATTTCTAGGAAACATGAGATGCCTTTGAATAATATTTTAGTGATTGAATTGTTTGATGTTTGGAGGATAGATTTCATGGGTCATTTTCTATTTTCGTATTCTAACAAATTTATTTTGGTGGCTGTAGATTACGTATCCGAGTGGGTGGAAGCTGCTGCTTTGCCGACCAATAATACCAGGGTTGTGGTGAATTTTCTTTGAAAAAATATCTTTTCCCGATTTGGCACTCCAAGGACGATAATTAGTGATGGTTGGAAGCATTTTTCCAACTGTCCATTTAAATCTTTACTTACTAAGTATGGAGTTACTCATCATGTGGCAACACCATATCATCCTCAAACAAGTGGCCAAGTTGAGGTGTCCAATAAGAAGTTGAAGCACATACTTGAGAGCAAGAAGGTTAGATGATGTATTATGGGCTTATAGGACAACATTTAAAACACCCATTGGAATGTCATCTTATCAGTTAGTTTATGGAAAAGCATGTCATTTACCCGTGGAGCTAGAACATAGAGCTTACTGGGCGATAAAGACACTTAATTTTGATTTAATGGTTGCGAGTGAGAAGAGGATGTTGCAAATTAATGGGATTGATGAGTTTCGCAATGATGCTTATAAGAATGCTCGGATTTACAAGGATAAAACTAAAAGATGGCATGATAAGCATATTTTGAGAAGAGAGTTTGAAGTGGGGCAGAAAGTATTACCATTCAATTCAAGACTTCGAATTGTTTCGGGAAAGTTGCGATTTAAGTGGTCGGGACCATTTGTTGTGACTTGTATATTTCCAAATGGAGCGGTTGAAGTTCATCATGAGACAAAATGGACATTCAAGGTTAATGGACAGAGATTAAAGCCTTATGTGGATGGATAATCTAGCACGCCAAAGTTTTTCATCAATCTCGTCAATCCTAAATAATGATTTGGAGAATGTCTAGCTATAAACTTTAAACAAGGTGCTTTTTGGGAGGCAACCCAAGTTTTTTTTTTCTCTTGAATTTTTATTTTTCTTTAATCCTTTTATTTTTGTTTTCATCTTGTAGGTTTGCATAAGTTTGGGGGCTCTCCAATGTGATCACAGTTGCGCTTTCAAGGACAACATTCAATTGGAAATCGGGGAGCACTTCTTACCTTTTCTCATTCTTTTTTTTTCTTCTTCTTTCTCATTGAGGACTATGTATTATTTAAGGACAATGATTTAGGCAAAATATAGAACTTCAACTATAGAACTTGTTTGAGGACACTCGAGGCGAAATCCTAGACAAAATATTACTTGAGAAATTATTTAGGCATTCTTTGAATCGATTGAGTCTTTCAAGCTTACCTATTTATTATCTTTATCCCTAGTCACATCTTTGAGCTTGTTGAATTATACTTTCGCCTTATATTTCTTTTTATAAAACATCATATTCCCTATCCTATTTGAGCTTAAACACTGATTTCCTTACCATTCAAGATAACTAAGTTTACACAAAGTTAGAAGAGCACGGAAGGTGTGAGAGGTAGAAAGTTTACAAGTAAATTTTATCACAGCCCATGTTATTAAAGTCATAAGACTGGGGGTGTGAAAAGTCAACAAGGTGTTGGGAAGTGTTAAAATAAATAAATAAATAAGCATGAGGGGGATCTTTGAAAGAATGATAAAGAGAGGTGTTTTGAGAGATTCAAAGGATTGAAAAGAAGTGTATGTGTTAGAAGTTGGTATGCTTTATTTGTTTTTTTTGTGTTCAAAATTAAGTTCTCTTGCTTTGTTTGAATCCTATCTTTTCTTTATAACCCTCACCTTAGCTTTACATTACAAGTCTAATAAATACCTATCCTTGGTAATATTTTTGTTCTACATTAATGGAGAGTGATTTGAAAAGCAAGCCTATGGAGTTTAAATTATCAATTTCATAATTAAAGATCCATTATATATTTACTTGTTTACATAAAATCATCTGGGAAGCTAATAATGAAGTGAGAATGATAGGTATGCATGAATGAGATGATTGATAATGAGGTAGAATTGAGTTTTGAATTAACACTTTAACTTGTGTGATATTGAATGATTCCTTTGGATTATAAACTTTAGGCAATCTTTGAGACAACAAATTTTATGAATTAAACCAATTCTTATTTTTAGTTGTTTTTCTTTCTTTTCTTTGCTAAAGGGCTAGCAAATATAAAGTTTGAGGGAATTTGATAAGTGTAATTTTTACATGATTTTTATTACTCGTTTACTTATTAAAATTGTTAGTTTTCCTTTATTTCTTTTGATTTGATTTGATTTGATTTTTATTTATTTTATTTTATTTGTTTGTGTTTGAAAGAATGAGAAGGTTTATTGAAAAAGAAGACTGATATACCTAGAAGATTAACAACACCTAACGGTTGTACGAAACAGGATGTGTACAGGACCAGAACCGACTCGAAAATCCAATTCAAGAAGGCGCACAAACCCAAGACGTTGCGAACAGAACCCACGCGTGATCCAACATCTGGTCTAGGCCTGCGCCACTCCAATTCTGTTCAATCACACCAAATTGTGTGCGCACACAACATCAATTGCTTGTGCCGCACCTTTTCATATTTTGTGTTATATTTCCTTTTAGTTACTTTCCTATTTCATGTTTTCCTAGTAGTAGAAATATTTCTCATTTCAATCTTTCTTTTTTCCTAGGCCACACTTTTTCCTACTCTATGTTATTTCCTTTTCATAGTAGTTTCCTATTTATGTGTTCCGCATCCTTGTAGTAGAAGGATTGCCTATTTTATTTAGTATTGCAAGTCTATTAGGTTTAGGAGTAGTTTACTTTCCTTTTTGTTTCCTTCTAGCTTGCCTATATAATGCCAGCTGCCCTTACCTTGTAAACACAGTATTTTTTTCCTAGACTGTAATAATAAAGAGAAAAGAGAAGGAGGGCAGCTGTCAAGTCTCAATAAAGAGAGATCTTCAAAAATCTTGAAAGTTTCATCAACTTAATTCAAGTAAAAGAGTTTTATTTTCCTCTCTTTAGTTTTCTTTTGATACATTCCAATAAGAACATGGTTGATTTCAGATTTGTTATGAACTAATTTTATTTTTCTAGGGCTTTAATGTAGTTTAGCTTTGAACACACTATTTAAATTCTAAGTTATTTTATTTCAAAGTTTTTTTGTTAAGTGTTTATCATTGATCTTATTGCTTATAATTTTCTAGCAATTTATTGTTTGATTTATTGAATCATAATGAAACCTAGAGGTAATTTGTGATTAAAAGCTTTTAGGATTAAACACCATTAGTTGAGTGAAAGATAGAAATACTTTACCACAATTAGTTGATTTTAAATTAAAAAAAATCCAAAAAACTTAATGAATCTTCAAATAATTTAATTTACATAGAGATATGATGAATTATTAGGTGAATATATTTCTAATGTTATTCGAGAGAAAACATTGAATAATTAAAGGATTTATTTTTCATCAACTTAAAAAATTAAAATTCTATAACAAAGAATAATAAATTGTGTAAGATTAATTAAACGAAATCAAAAACTCTAAATCATTTTTATTATCTCTACAACATTAAGCTTTATTCTCTTTTCTTTTAGTTTATCTTTATCAAACACTTTAATTTAATTTAGGTGGTAAAATCTTTAAAATTTTACTTTTATTTCCAAATAGTAAATAATTTGATAAATTTCTTGTCTTCATGGGTTCAACACTTTTTCTTTTTTTTTAACTTTACTACTTGTTGCGATATTATTCACTTGCTAATATTTTCACACCAATTATTATTGTAAAGATTTCCTCACGTACAAGGACATTGTTCAAACATTCTTGTCCAAAAAATTTCATCAGAAACACAGACAAATCAAACAGGAAAGGAAATGATACATAGGCAAGTGATATATATCATTCTTCTAGTTCAACTTATAAAAAAATCACTCTTCTAGTTTAAAAAAAAATATCCAAACTACTTCCTTCCTCTGTTAAGCCTCTGCAAGTGGTAATTAATGCTGCCCCAAGGCTTTCTGTTTTTGTTAGTCTGCAACAAAAATATTAGGCAGTTTTAGGTGCGTTATATTGCATTTAGATAGTCAGAGAGATAAAAAGCAAAAGAAATCAAAGTTACAAACCTGAGCATCCATGCAAGCACTGAGAAGCTCCTTTTGCCGAACACATTTCTCATCATTGACATGATTAAGAGACAAGCAGTTGAGAAATGATATCATTTCTTTCATACAAGGTTTTGTGAGAGAGCCAAATTTCTTTGGATTTATGTATAGTCCACCAGCTTTTCGCCCCATTATTCTGCAGTGCAAACTACACATTGAAAAATCAGAACCACAATGGAATGAGCCTAAAATGATTCAAACATTTAAAAAAATAAAATAACAGGAATTGAATAAACACTAGAGATAATGTTCAATATCAAACTGCAACGAAAAAAGAAAATCACAATGTCTCATGTGAGACACAATGAAAAACTGGTTTTAAGGTGTCTAGGAGATTGGCATAATCTCTGCTCTTCCGTATCCAAGACACAGCTAACAAAACCTAATTTACTGCTAAGATTTCAGTTAGAATTAGGTAATTTTTCCCCAACTCAAAATAACTGTCCCAAGACTGTAATTATTCAATAACAGGCAACATGTAACCTGTATTCCAATCCCAGAGAACTGATAGTCCAAATTTCGAACACATTTCTCACAACACATTATGACAATTAGATTTCTCACAACACATTATGACAATTAGAGACCCATTACATGGATATGTTAATAATGTGCTACAGGTATATGATGGCATTGGGCTACAGGAAAATAAACAGAACTCAGCTTTCAATGTTGACCCAGATAGGATACAACTTAAAAGATGAATCCTTTTCTAGGAGAAAAGATAAATTTTAGTGGTTCCTGATCTACTTTTTCCTAAAGCACAGCTTTACAACTATGGACAATAAGTTGAATCCTACCCGAGAGTAAGCTCTCAAGGCTTTTCACTTCATTTCTCCTACACATCAGAAAGACTAAAACAAGTTCTTTTCTACCACCGAGGACCTTGGCTTAGCGGCTAAGGCTAACCCACCTTAAGAGAGTGCTTGCAGCAACCACAACGGATCACTAAACCATGGCCCCTGGATTACTATCTAAGCCACTCCTGGCATTGGTTCATTGGTTCCCCAACGGATGAGGGCTCCTATAGTCACAGCCAAGAAGGGCTTGCCAAAGACCAGTTGCCTCCTATCCTTTTTTTTCTTTCTCTTAGCCAAAAAAAAAAAAAATAGGTCTTCTTCCAATTCAGAAAAGGTAGTTATCCACACTAAAAATCCCTGAAACATTCTCCTTAACTGCCCAAAGAACATTCTTTTGCAATCACCCAATCCCATCAATGACAAGAAAAAGAAAGCAAGAAAACAGAGACTAGAGGGCACAATGCAGGGAGGGAATCTCTAATAAGAAGTAACTTTCTTCCTCAATAAAAATTTCTTGACTTCTAAAAAGTAAAAAGTTGGCATGCCATGACATCACTCTAACTGGATTGCAAACAAATACCATGTGAAATGCCCTTGCTGATAAGAACTAAAGAAATCAAACCACAACCTAGATACAAACCTAGCCCAACACTACAATGCAGTTCACCCACTCCAAACAACCCAATAATACCTTTCATTATCACTCCAATTACTTAAGTGGTTTGAATGCAATTAATGCACTTTCTTAATTTTTGAGCGGTAAATTGGTATTTTAATACCCATATTAAGTGGTTTGCATGAAATTAATGCACTCCCTTAATCTTTGAGCTTTTTCAAAGGACATCTATTATGGGACGGAGAGAGTACATGTAATGAAAAACAAAGATAATTAGCTTGTCTAATTCAATTATTTTGACAAATTTAAAATTCAATCCTCAAAATTAAGCTATTTTATGGACAATTCCAAATTAGAAGTTAAAATTCAATCTCTTATTAAAATAAAAAATGATACTGATAAAAAGCATGAAAAAATATACTACCTCAGTCCTATATATATTGGTATGTATAGAAAATCCAAATTTTTAAGGAGACACAATAATTAACGCTACAACTCATTATGGGGTTCCCAACTCCCCATAGAATTTCAAAATCTCTTAATCATATTGCGGTGTAAAGTAGGTACCATATTTAATAAGTAAAATTGTACTATTAGAAAAACACCAACGGGGTGCAACCCATGTACAAAAATTATCTACACGGCAGTAATTCCACAAAATCTATAAGCTCATCATCACTACCAAAAAAAACTACCCTTAAACCAAAAACTAAGGGTATTAAATCATCTATCTCTAATCACTTCAATAAACCTCTCTTCACCATGAAAACCCCTTCTATTTCTCTCATTCCAAACAAGCCAAGAAACATAGGGTGGAATCAATGACTAAGCCTTCCTTAACTCCTTTGAAGCACGTATATCACTATAAGCCCACACTTCATCTTTCACGGAATCGGTCACCACTCAAGAAACACTAAAAAAACTAAAAGTCATTTCCCACAAACTTCCGGCCAACAAGCACTCCACCAAAAAATGAAACATGGACTTTGCGCAAACTTTACAAATATAACACATAATAACAAGCACTGTCCCTTCTTTGAAGATTATCAATAATAAGTATCTTCTCCCAAGAGGATTCGGGCACAAGGACTCCAAATAGCTTTCCAAGGGAAGTTGGTGAACCTTCCAATGGAGTCTCATCAAAAAGGATCTTGAAAAAGAGTTTCATCTAGACAAATCCTTTCGTCACATGTAGACTATTGCTATACAAGACCTCCAAGAAACTTTCAACAATCTCGAGCTCCCAATCATGGACATTGCAAAAAAGGAACCTCCTAAGAAACTCTTGCATATAAAAATGCAAGAACAAGTAAAGGCATTCTTATCTCTCACAATAGCAAAAACATCCAGAAATTGGACTTCCAAAAAAGTGTCACCACACCAAGTATCATGCCAAAGCCGAGTTCTTTCTCTATTGCCCACCGAAATGGAAACACAAGATAATAAGTCATCCCACTCTTTCCACATCCCTTTCTAAAACCCATACACCATAGGCCCCCCTCTGAGTAAAAGACATACACCCATTAAGCTCCACCCCATACTTAGCTTTTCCACTACAGCTGTACTATTACCCTTTCCAGTTTTGGGTCACTCTTTGCCCTCCTTACCACAACTTTTACTTGACAAAGCTTGGTGGAAACACTAATTTAGGTTACTAACATGGTTGTAACGGTTTCTTCTTCGGTGGAGCCCCTATTACGTATTCCTCTAGATTGTGGTTTGGATTTTTCTGGAATTGGGTTTGTTGGGAGTTCTGAATTGGTAGGGGATTCTTTGCCAAGGGAGTCTGAAAGCTTTATTGAAAACAAAAACAGGGATCTGTGTTTAGCTTTGTTGAGATTGGCAATCTGTTAAATCAGTGGGAGGGTTTGGAAGAGAATGATGACTATTCAGTGAGTTGTAAGACTTCCGCTTGGGTTCTCAATTGGGTGAAAAAGCTGCATAAGATGGTTGGGATGTCTCTAGTAGGGGGTTGAAGATTAAGCCATTATCAAGTGGTTATTTCACTTTGGCGTTCTTAGTTCATAATTAGGAGGTCATTAAGGGGAATGTTATTAGGCTATTTGAGGAGTTACATTCTTCATGGGAGTTTGTGAGTAGCCTTAATGCCACTTTCATCTCTTTAATTTCTAAGGTGGGGGCGATTAACATTAAAGATTTCAAGCCTATTAGTCTTGCGAGTTATATTTACAAGCTTTTATGGAAAGTGGTTACGGCTAGATTGAAGAGAATGATGTGTAAAGTTGTGAGTACCAACCAGAATGCGTTTATAGAGGTGAGACAAATTCTAGATGCCGTACTGTTGGTATTTGTCCAAGGATTAAACGGGTTGAAGTTCAGCATCAGGTTTGGAGGTGTGCGCCTCACCTCACAACAAGGAGAGTGGTTCAAGCACAGGTGTGCGTCGCACCTCAGAGAGGTTGCGCCGCGGCGCCCAGAACCTGCAGAAGTGTGGCCCTGTTGTGCGCCGCAGCCAGCCCAGTTTTGGGCCGCGGCACCAGGCACACTGAGACAAGTTTTTCCAGTAACTTCAGATGGTGCATGGATTATAGTTAAAACGCACAGGATTACTTAGACTCTTAGAGAGCCATGGGTCTTTGGTTCTTGAGATCTAAGGGTGGAGATTGATATCCAAGATTGGATGAGAAAGTTATTGCCCTATATAAAGGGTCATCTAGAAGCCATTCAACACATGATGTGAGGTGAGCATCCAAGTGATATGAATGTGCATAACATGTGTGTGAAATAGAACACATGGTGTGTGAGAGTGCAAAGACACTAAACACAGGAGAGACTCATTCAAGAGAGGCAGTATAGATTGGGGATTCAAGGGCCTTGTAAATGGAATTTTCTTGGAGAAAATTTCAGAGAAACTCAAGTCCTTGTCACTTTCTTTTTCTCTTCTTTCGTTCTTCAAGAACGGTGTTAAGATCAAGATTAGATCGTGTTCTTGAAAAGGTGTTGCTGTAATTGTAAGAACTCATTGATTTAGTGCAGAGAGCTCGGAAGAGCTCACGGGGACGTAGGCACATTACCGAACCTCAATAACAAATTGCTTGTGTTCTTTCTTTGATTGGTTTGATTCCTATTTTGTTTCGGTGTTATTACAAGTCATTCTAGACTTGGGTGTTTGGAAGATCACCACCTGGGCATCTTGAGATACCAACAGTGGTATCAGAGCTTTGGTGAGCGGGTATCGGAGCTGGAACAGAAGGTATCAGAGCAAGACTCCAAGAATCAAAGGTCAACTTCTTGGGTGATTCAAGAATGGAGTAGAGATCAATATCTGATCGTGTTCTTGAGGTGATTCAAGAACGGAGTAGAGATTAAGATCTGATCGTGTTCTTGAGGGTGATTCAAGAACGGTATTGAGATCCATCTTTGATCATGTTCTTGAGATTTAGAAGAAGTTGGAAAGCAATTGTGGGTGCTGCATAAATATGGGATTTTCTCCGCAAGATGGGTTCAAACTTCATTGTTGAGAAGTTTGATGGAAAAGGAGATTTTGCTCTTTGGAAGCGGAAAATCAAGGCTGTTCTTATGCAACAAAAGGTGAACTTAGCGATTGGAGAAGATGACGCTTTTCCAGCAAGTATCACGGAGGTCCAGCAGAATGAGATGAAGAAGATGGCGTACAGCATCATCTTTCTGCACATGTCGGATAATATCACAAAGGAGTGCGGAGACTCGGAAGATCCAGCTATCATTTGGAAGAAACTAGATGAGTTGTTTCTTACCAAGACTCTCCCTAATAAGAGGTATCTTCGTAAACGAATCTATGCTTTTAAAACGAATCCTAATAAAGAGTTGCAAGATAATCTTGATGCCAAGATGAGGGAAGCATCAAGTGGGGAAAGGTTGTTCGTTATAGGAAGGCCAGCAACTCGGTATGGCAGTAACATACATGGCTACTACCGGGACAAAGGTAGAGGAGAAAGTCATTGGAGAGCGCACTCCAAACCGAGATTTGGAGGGAAGAAATGCTTCTACTGCCATAAGGAGGGATGAGGGAGGAAGTCATACCAAGAATGGAGAGGCTTCGATTGCCAAGGGAGAACAGCAAGATGATGTTCTCGTTGTGTGCTCAAATGTGAGCAGGAGGCAAGGCAGCGAGAAATGGATCCTGGATTCCGGGTGCACTTATCACATGTGCCCTCACAGGGATTGGTTCAAGAATTTCAAGGAAACCAATGACAGAAAGGCTTTCTTGGGGAATGATACTTCTTGCCAAGTGAGGGGGATAGGAGACATCCAATTGAGAATGTTTGATGGGGTCACAAGGCTGCTGCGGAATATGAGGTATCTTCCGGATTTGAGAAGAAACTTGATCTCATTGGGGTAGCTGGATTCCATAAGGTACACATACAAAGCCGAGGGATGAAAGATCAAGATAACCAAGGGATCTTTGATAGTGATCAAAGCAGCAATAAAGGATGGCCTCTATGAGATGATCGGAGAGATAGAAATCAAGGATCAAGCAGCAAGCTTGATGGCTGAGATGGATAAGGCAATACTTTGGCAAAATCACTTGGGACATATGAGCGAAAAGGGGCTGCAAGTTTTCAGCAAGAATGGTTTACTTAATGGTGACAAGATAGAGAAACTTGATTTCTGTGAGAGTTGCGTTCTTGGGAAGCAACATCGAGTCAGCTTCAACACCGGAGTGCACAAGTCTAAGGGGATTCTTGACTACATTCATGCGGATCTTTGGGGACCAGCAAGAACACCAACACAGGGAGGTAATCGTTACTTTCTGTCTTTAATTGATGATTATTCAAGAAAGGTTTGGGTTTATTTGCTTAAAATAAATCAGATACTTTGAATAAATTTGTGGTGTAGAAAAAGTTGCTGGAGACTCAAACGGGCAGGGTAGTTAAGGTGTTAAGAACCGCTAATGGCTTAGAATTTTTTAATAAGGATTTTGATAAATTCTGTGAATTAAATGGGATTCTAAGACATACAACAGTCGTGAAAACCCCTCAGCAAAATGGAGTTGCTAAGAGGATGAATAGGACCCTTATGGAAAAGGTTAGGTGCATGTTAATTAGGTCCGGTTTACCAAATGTTTTTGGGGGTAAACTGTGCCTACTGCTACATATTTGGTTAATACATCACCCTTTAGAGTTGTAGACCTTAAGACTCCCATGGAGATGTAGAGTGGGAAACCCGAGTTACGCAATCTTAAGACTTTTGGATGTGTTGCATTTGCACATCAAAAGGACGATAAACTTAGTCCAAGATCTAGAAAATGTGTGTTTCTAGGGTATGGTGATGGGGTTAAGGAATATAGGTTGTGGTCCTTAAAACAAAAAGGAATAAAACTCATAATAAGTAGGGATGTCATTTTCAATGAATTGTTATTTCCCTATTTGAAGAAAACTAACCCTACAGAGGATAGTGAGCAAACCAGTCCGGAATTTGTGGAGCATAGCATCAAGGAAAATTCAGTTCAGGTAGAGCAAGGATGGCAAGAGGGTTCGGACCAAGTAGAGCCCATTGATGAAGGCCAAGCTCAGGACATTCATGAGGAGACTGAACTAGAAGGGGATGATGCAGCAAGTCAGAATGACTATCAGCTCACAAGGGGCCGGGAAAGGAAGGTGGTCAGACCACCTTTGAGATATGGTTTTGCTGGTGCTAATGTAGCAGCTCATTATTCAAAAGGAGTTGAACCAGAAACTTACATGGATGCTATGGAATGTAAGGATTCGTCAAAGTGGCAGCTAGCTATGGAAGACGAAATGGATTCTTCAAGGAAAAACAAATCTTGGGAATTGATGCCTAAACCAGAAAAACAGAGAGTTGTGGATTATAGGTGGATCTACAAGATCAAAGAAGGGAACACTCCAGGGGATGAAGTCCGGTATAAAACTAGGCTGGTGGCGAAGAGGTTCACACAAAGAGAAGGCATAGATTTCACCGAAATATTCTCACTGGTTGTGAAATACAAGACGATAAGGATAGTGTTAGCAATCGTTGTCCAATTTAATTGGGAAATCGAGCAAATGGATGTGAAGACAGCATTCTTACATGGAGAGCTTGATGAGACCATCTACATGAGGCAACCCGAAGGCTATGAGGAAGGAAGGTAGGGAGAGTTGGTGTGCCAGTTGAAGAAATCTCTTTATGGCCTGAAGCAATCACCTCGGCAATGGAATAAGAGGTTTGATTCCTTTGTAACTAGCTTGGGTTTCATGAGGAGCTACTATGATTCGTGCTTGTACTACAAGAGGCACAAGGTGGAGGAAATGGTGATCATCCTCATCTATGTTGATGATATGCTGCTGGTTGGGAGCAGCATGGAGAGGATAGGAAAATTGAAGTCTCAACTCAGTGAGGAGTTTGAGATGAAAGATTTTGGCCATGCACATCATCCTTGGGATATGTATAATCCGGGAAATGGAGAGAAACAAGTTGAAGGTTTCTCAGTCTTCTGACATAGAAAAGGTATTGTACAAGTTTTCTATGGAAGATAGTAAACCAATGAAGATTCCCTTTGCTGGTCATTTCAAGTTCTCCAGCAAACAATGTCCTAGAACGGATGAGAAGAAGAAGGAAATGAAAAAAGTCTCTTACTCTAGTGCGGTTGGATCAATCATGTCCATGATGATAAGCACTAGACCCGACATTTCTCAGGAGATTTGTGAGTAATCCCAAAAAGGAGCTTTGGCTTGAGATGAAGTGGTTGTTGAGGTACGTGAAGGCTCGGATGCAGCCGGTGGTAGCAGTCTCAACAACCGGAACAGAGTACATAACGGCTACGGAACACATAAAGGAGGCTGTGTGGTGCAAAGGGTTGTTGGACGAGTGGAAGGTCCTAAAAGAGCAGGTGGTGGTGTCTTCGGATAACCAAAGTGCGTGGCACTTGTGCAGGAACCCGATGTTCCATGAGAGGACTAAGCATATGGATGTTTAGTATCATTTCATTTGGGAAAATGTTACGGAATGATGCATTCATGTGGACAAAGTCCCAACAGAAGAAAATCCTGCAGATTTAGGTACTAAAGTTCTACCTCTAAGCAAGTTCAATCATTGCCTTAGACTTCTTAGGATTGGAGTCGGTTGATATGATGACTCAAATTGAGTTTGGATCCTGAGTTTTCTGCACAATGGGTTCGGGTTTAATCGCTTAGACAAAGGTAGAGATTGTTGGTATTTGTCCAAGGATTAAACGGGTTGAAGTTCAGCATCAGGTTTGGAAGTGTGCACCGCACCTCAGGCAGTCCGCGCCTCACCCCACAGCAAGGAGAGTGGTTCAAGCACAGGTGTGCGCCGCACCTCAAAGAGGCTGTGCCGCGACGCCTAGAACCTGGAGAAGTGTGGCCCTGTTGTGCACCGCGGCTAGCCCTGTTCTGGGTCGTAGCGCCAGGCACACTGAGACAAGTTTTTCCACCAACTTCAGATGATGCGTGGAGCATGGTTAAAACGCACAAGATTACTTAGACTCTTAGAGAGCCATGGGTCTTTGGTTCTTGAGATCTAAGGGTGGAGATTGATCTCCAAGATTGGATGAGGAAGCCATTGCCCTATATAAAGGGTCATCTAGGAGCCATTCAACACATGATGTGAGGTGAGCATCCAGGTGATGTGAATGTGCAGAACATGTGTGTGAAATAGAACACATGGTGTGTGAGAGTGCAAAGACACTAAACACATGAGAGACTCATTCAAGAGAGGCTGGTTATTTAGAAAGAGAATAGTATAGATTGGGGATTCAAGGGCCTTGTAAGTGGAATTTTCTTGGGGAAAATTCCAGGGAAACTCAAGTCCTTATCACTTTCTTTTTCTCTTCTTTCGTTTTTCAAGAACGGTGTTAAGATCAAGATTAGATCGTGTTCTTGAAGAGGTGTTGTAATTGTAAGAACTCATTGATTTAGTGCAGAGAGCTCGGAGGAGCTCACGGGGACGTAGGCACATTGTCGAACCTCAATAACAAATTGCTTGTGTTCTTTCTTTGATTGGTTTGATTCCTGTTTTGTTTCGGTGTTATTATAAGTCATTCTAAACTTAGGTGTTTGGAAGATCACCACCTGGGCATCTTGAGGTGATTTCCAAGACGTACTAATTGCGAACAAAATTGTAAATGCTCAGCTTAAGAATGGAGGGGGAGGAGTTACTTGTAAACTGGATATAGAAAAGGCGTATGATCATGTTTGTTAGAACTTTGTTATTCATTTATTGAAGCAAATGGGATTTGGGGATAAATGGTGCAAATTGATTCTCAAATGCTTGTCTTCTACTTCCTTCTCCATCTGGTTCATGGTTGCCCGTCGGGATTTTTTCGAGCTTCTAAAGGTATTAGACAAGGGGATCCTTTGCCTCCATTCATTTTCACCTTGGTTATGGAAGCCTTCAGCAAGATGTTATTGAAAGGTATTTGGTTGCCCGTCGGGATTTTTTCAAGCTTCTAGAGGTATTAGACAAGAGGATCCTTTGCCTCCATTCATTTTCACCTTGGTTATGGAAGCATTCAGCAAGATGTTATTGAAAGGTATTGAGATGGGTTTGTAGTAGGAAGGAATGGTTGTAGTGTGAATGTATCTCACCTTCTATTTGGCGATGAGACGGTTGTATTTTGTGGGGCAGAAGCCTCTTAAATTTTGCACTTACGGTGTATTCTTCTTTGCTTTGAAGCGGTTTCGGGTCTCAAGGTTAATCTTGATAAAAGTGATTTAATTCCCCTTGATGAAATTTTTAATTGTCGTTTCCTTGCTAGATTATTGGGATGGAAGGTGGGATCTCTTCCTTTTATTTATCTTGGTCTTCCCCTTAGAGCTAGATTCAAAGACAAAAGTATTTAGAATCTGATTGCAGAAAAATTTGAAAAAAGACTAGCCGGATGGAAGAATCACTATCTTTCGAAAGGAGGTAGACTCACCCTTATCAAAAGCACTCTCTCTAGTCTTCCCATCTACTTTATGTCTCTATTCCCTATTACTAATTCGGTGGCGAAAAGATTACAGAGCATACAAAGGAGATTCATGTGGGGCAACTCGGAAGAGAAATTTAAATACCATTTGTTTAAATAGGATGTGGTTAAAAAAACCTTTAGAAAAAAGGGTCTTGGTATTAAGTCCTTATCCTTGCTCAATGAGGCCCTTATGGGTAAATAGCTTTGGAGATTTATTATTGAAAAATATCACTTGTGGAGAAAAGTAGTGGAGGCCAAGTTTGGGTTGGAAAGGGATGGTTGGATGTCTAAGGCATCTTGGGATGCCTATGGTGTGGGTTTGTGGAAGCGGATCAAGAGTGGATAGGAAGATGTTCGTCCTTTTGTTGAAGTTTCGGTGGATAATGGTGCAAGGACTCGTGTTTGGTTTGATTCTTGGTGTGGGAATACTCCATTGAAGGATAAATTTCTGAAAATTTTTAGCATTGTGAGAGATAAAGAAGTCGCTGTTGTTATTCTTTGACTAATGAAGGTGTTTCTTGGGTTATACCTTTTATTCGTAATGTCTATGATTGGGAAGCTGAGGAGGTTGCGATGTCCATGGACTCTTTATACAATTCTAGAAATGATGTGGAGAGAGAGGATGTCTTGAGATGGGGTCCTAGCCCGAAAAAAGGGTTTGAGGTGAAAGATTTTTACAAAATTCTTGTTGATTAATCCCTTGTAAATGATCACTCTATCTTCCCTTATAAAGCAATTAGGTCCACTTGGGCTCCTAAGAAAGTTTTTTTGTGAGGGAGGCCTCTTGGGATAGAATTCTTACTATCAACAATCTCCAAAGAAGATGAAGGTTTTTGTTAATAGATGCTTTATTTGTAGGGGATGTGCTAAATCCGTGTTTCATCTTTTAATGGAGTGCTCTCTAGCTAGGAGCCTATGGGAGATAAGGTTATGGGGGTCTCTTGGGTGGTAGCGAGTTCTGTAAGAGGCGAAATTTGGGCTTGGAGTGGTTTGAAGGCTCAAAAGGATGTCAAGAAGCCTTTAGATTTAATTCCACTCTCTATTTGATGGATTATTTGGATAGAAAGAAACTGGAAGGCTTTTGATGGAATAGAAAGACCTCTTGCAAATATTAGGGATAGTTGGTTTAATACTCTTAATTTTTTGTTTAAAGGAAGTGTCTTTGTAAATATTGATGATCTTCTAGATTTTGTGGAGCTTATTCATTGTAATTAGCCTTTGCCTTTGAGTTGCACCCTCTTGGTGCTTTTTAATAAATTTTTTGCTTATAAAAAAGGTTACTAACATGGTCACAGTTCATGAATCTCTTATGGGGTTCCTAACTCTCCATAGAATTTCAAAATCTCGTTACCATTTTGCGATGTAAAGTAGGTACCTTTTTTTTGATAAGACAATTGTACTATTAGTAAAACACCAAGGAGTGAAACTCATGTACAAAAACCATCTACGCGACAGTAATTCCAAAAAATCTATAAGTTTATCATCATTACCAAAAAAATTTCTCTTAAACCAAAAACTAAGGGTATTGAACCATATATTTCTAATCACATTAATAGGCCTCTCTTCACCATGGAAAACCCCTTCTATTTCTTTCGATCTAAACAACCCAAGAAATAGAGAATGGAATCAATGACTAAGCCTTCTTTAACTCCTTTGAAGCATGTATACCACTCCAAGCCCACACTTCATCTTTCACAGAATCAACCACCAACGGGCACTCCACCAAAAGATGAAGCGCAGACTTTGCGCAAACTTTACAAATATAACACACAATAACAAGCACTTTCCCCCTCTTTGAAGATTATCAATAGTAAGTATCTTCTCCCAAGAGGCTTCGGCACAAAGACTCCAAGGGAAGTTGGTGAATGGTGAACCTTCCAATGGATTCTCTTAAAAAAGGATCTTGAAAAAGAGACTTCCATCTAGACAAATCCTCTCTTGTCACATGTAGACTATTGCTATACAAGACCTCCAAGAAACTTTCAACAATATCAAGCTCCCAATCATGGACATTGCAAAAAAAAGAACATCCCAAGAAACAACATCATTGCATATAAAAATGCAAGAACAAATGAGGGCATTCTTATCTCTCACAATAGCAAAAACATCTAGAAATTGGACTTTCAAAAAAGCGTCCCCATACCAAGTATAATGCCAAAGCCGAATTCTTTCTCTATTGCCCACCAAAATGGAAATACAAGGAAAAAAGTAATCCCACCATTTCCGCATCCATTTCCAGAACCCCTACACCATAGCCCCCCCTCCTAACCAAACCCATTAAACTCCACCCTGAGCTTAGGTTTTTCCAATAATTGTTTAACCACACCCCATTTCACCGAGTGATACTTGAACTCCTCCCCCAGATTGCCCCAAAAAAAAATCCTCTTTGAACGATATCCAACCGATTAGTCACCAAACTAGGAATGAGGAAAATAGATATAAAGTAAATCGATAGGCTTGAAAGAGTGTTTTTTATGAGAATAAGTAGGTATCCACTTTTAAGAATTATTTTGTTACTGTAGACTTAACAAGGTATATCTAGAGAGTTGAATCTACATCCAAAAGAATTATAATACTCCTATATCATGAATTATTGAAACCAATGGAACCAACATTTGATATTTAATCTCCATAAGCAAAATGAAATAATAAAACAAACAATAGATGTTTGTTTATTCTAATAAAAAATACTTTAGTTTCTGCTGCTTTTAACGTCACACCCAGCCATTGTACAAAGTCTAGGCATCAGAGACTTGGAATAAGGTAACGAAACATCCAACAACCTTTGGCATTGAATAGATTCAATTAATATAAATACAATCATGCGTTGTAACTAATCATACAGAACGAAGATCAGAAATAAAATCAGTTCTAGCAATTCAAGATTCAAAATCAAATAAGAGACAGAGAATAGCCACACCGGTGAAGTAGCTGGTAGCTGGAGATCGATGATGGGTGTCGCCTCCACCACCGATGGTTTGTTGCTGCGGCAGATGGGTGATCAGTGAGGCTGCCGATGGGTGAGGGACTTGGGGTTTTGATATTTTTGGTTTAGGGATTGTTTGATTCTAATCGTAACTGAGGGAAAATGAGGAGAAAAAGTGCAAAAGACAAAGAAACCCCTTAATAGTTTTTTTCGTAAAAGGAAACCTCTTAATAGTTAAATCTAGTTTAAAATATAATTATATCCTTTAAATTTAATAGTAATTACAACTTAAAATTTGTTTGATTTTATTTATAAGCTAATCAAACCAATTTATAACTGTTTCACTTTAAGCGATGGTGATTATAATTTGGAAATGATTTTAAGTGAATTTTCAAAAGTTGCCTCCCCATCCGTTGTCTTGCCTTAGCGCAATGACGAAAGGACACCTCCCTCATTGTTTGCTTATGGACAAAGATTCGAACCTTGATTTGTAAAGATAAAAATAATTGCCTACCCCGGCTTCTCAAATAAAGGCTGGATTATAATTTGTGTTGATGAGGTAAATATCTTGTGTACTTGTCTTTTTACTTAAATAGATAAACCAAAACACAATCTCTCAAATCTATCTTCTTATCTTCTTCTATGATGAAACACTATCTTCTTCTCTGTTCTTGGATGATGATCCATGATGGACTGCTTTCTTTTGCTTCTTTAAAATTTTCGATTTATCCATTCCTCCCTCTAAATGGTCTTTGATTTATCTATAAAAAACTATTAAATTTCTTAAGTGGCAGAGGAATAATTTGCTTTTCAAGTCTCTCAGCTATTGGCTCATTGAGCCATTGCAAATCTGCAATTGAGTTGGTTCAGTTGTGTTTCACTTCGATTGGCATTCTTAAGAGGGAATTTGCACTTAATAGTCTACTGGAATGCTAATTGTCAAGGAAATTCTTGTGTTAATAACAGTTGAAGATAATTGTCAAGTTTGATAAATTGTTCAGATTCAAGCTTGGTACAAAAATCCTAACAATGTATACCAGCTCATTAAACATTATCTAATTATTATATTGTTCATAAAATAATAATTTACTTATGATTTTTAAGAATATTTTATTAAAAATAAACATATAATATATAAATATATAAGTTCAACGCATTAATTTCCATTTTAATATGTTTCGAAAAATTATTAATCAAAATTAGGTTAACAATCAATATACCAAACTGGTAGGATATACACATGTAAGTTATCACACATTTAAAAGAAATAAAAATTAAGAATAGCTTATATATATGGTTTGGGCCAAAAACTCTTGAGCTTAAGCTTAAGCTTTTAAGTCATATTGGTGTTCATTCATGTATATCAAGCATGTGGTCGTGTGATCTCCCGCCATGTGAAGTACTCCTGACCTTAATAAATTGGTATCAGAGCTTGAGTCAAGTTGGTCACGATCGTTTGACTTCCACGATAACGCCCGGTGGTTGAGTATGAGAAGCGTTTGTGAGCCCACGGTTGTTTGCTCCATGAGGACTCCCATGGTTTGCCTCACCTATGGAGGTGGTTATATTCAAGGGGGAGTTTGGTATATAACTCATACGTGAGAGGAAGATTTGTTAGAATATACACATGTGAGTTATCCCACATCTTAAAGAAATAAAAATTAAGAATAAATTATATATATGGTTTGGGCCAAAGACTCTTGAGCTTAAGCTTTTGAGTCATATTGGTGTCCATCCATGTATATTAAGCTCGTGGTCGTGTGATCTCCCGTCGTGTGAAGTACTCTCGACCTTCACATATCTGAGAAAAGAAACCAGATCCTCAATACCCTTTTTGTCATTTTGACAGTTTTAAATTGATTTCAGCACTCTTTTACCAAACAACTTTATAGTTTACACACAATTTTAAGTAAGATTATCCAAACACTAAAACTTTTTATTTTTAAAAATAATTTAAGTATCCAATTATATTATGATACTATTAAGTGAAAAAATTGATTCCTTAAGCAATCCCAAATGAACCCTTAAAACCTTAGTTTCTTATTCTACTGTAGGGATTCTAAAGTGATTTTAAAATAGCCCCCCCCCCCTCCCAACCAAAGACATCCACCCATCAAGCTCCACCCCAAACTTAGCTTTTTCCAACAATTGTTTAACCACATCCTATTTCACCAAGTCATACTTGAACTCCTCCCCCCCAAAGAAATCTTCTTAAACACTTTCCAATCGATTAGTCACCAAATTAACAGCAAGCTTCGTTTCTGCTACTTTTAACGTCACACCCAGCCAATGTACAAAGTCTAGGCATCACAGACTTGGAATAAGGTAACGAAACACCCAGAAAACTTTGGCATTGAATAGATTCAATTAATATAAATACAATCATGCATTCTAACTAATCATACAGAACGAAGATCAGAGATAAAATCAGTTTTAGCTATTCTAGATTCAAAATCAAATAAGAGAGAAGGAGAGAGAGAATAGCCACACCGGTGCAATAGCTGGTCGCTGGAGATCGATGATGGGTGCTGCCTCCACCACCTATGGCTTGTTGCCACAGCAGATGGGTGACCAATGAGGGCTGCCGATGAGGGACTTGGGGTTTTGATATTCTTGGTTTAGGGATTGTTTGATTCTAATCGGTAACCGATAGAAAATGAGGAGAAAAATTGAAAAGACAAAAAAAAAAAAAAAAAAACCCTTAATAATTAAGTTTAGTTTAAAATACAATTATATCATTTAAATTTAATAATAATTATAACTTAAAACTTGTTTGATTCAGCTTTAAGTGAGAGTGATTATAATTTGGAAATGATTTTTGAGTGAATTTTCAAAAGAAGCCTCCTCATCCCTTGTCTTGCCTTAGCGTATTGATGAATGAACACCTCCCTTATCATTTGTTTATGGACAAAGGTTCGAACCCACACTCTCTCGTTTGTGAAGATTAAAAAAAAGTTACCTCCGCTGACTTCTCAAATAAGGGTTGGATTATAATTTGCATAAATGTCTTGTGTACCTGTTTTTTCCTCAAACAAATTCATCAAAACTATAGTATGTTTGGGGTAATAGTTTTTTATTTTTAATTTTTGAAAATAAAATTGAAATAATTTTTTGATTTTTTTTGAATAATTATAACTCAAAAACTATTTCAAAACAAAAAATAATAAAATGTTATTTGGATAATCTTATTTTAAAAACTGTTTAGATACAATTTATTTGTAATTATTTTCTGTTTTGAGTTAAAATTTGAAATCTATATTAATTTTATTTATCATATTTACTATATATATTTTTCTAGCACACATCAAATATTTAAAAATACTTAATATTATTTTATTTCCAAAATTTCAATACTTTTTATATGTCAAATTTTTTTACATCTAGTAAATATTCCAACCAACTATGAAATTATTCTTTAATACTCCAATACTGCCTTAATGATTAAGAAATCTTTCTCAAGTGAAAATATGAATGATGGAGTTCAAATCTTAAAACAAATTTCAAAAGCCAATAATCAAGATCATCACATTTTGTGTAATTTAGTAGAACTTCAAAAGAACATTCTTTCTGCTAAGAAATGGTTCATGTTATATCATGTTAAGAGCATTCTTTTATAATACATACTTCGACATCATTAAGGAAATAGCTTGTGCAAAAACAAGGATTAAAGACCTGAACATGGAAAGGCATCTAGCTGTAAATGAATTAAGAACCCTTTCGTGCGTGTCTCAAATTAATTCTGAAAATGCTAAGTTCAACAAATCACAGAACTATTGAAGTAAGGACGAGCAATGTTGTGTGTATAATTGTAATACCTGTAATCGTAAAGTAAAGGTAAAAAAAAGTAATTTAATAAATATGACATAAAATTAAAATAATATATTTATGCGAAAGATTTAGTATTGAATAAAATAATTCTTTTAAAAAAAGAAAAAATATGGACATGTCCGGTATAAAAAGAAAAAAGAGAGAAAAAAATTTCAAAAAGAATGGAAGAAAAGAAATTTAAAAAAAAAAAAAAAAAGAAGCCAATGTGTGGCAACAGGTGTCACCTGCTGCCAAATTTGTTTAAAAGAACCATGCATGTCCTCCAAGTTTTTGAAACGTGGAGGCTTTGTAATATGCTGAAAGTTGCAGTTTCTGTTAAGTTACAATTTTTACTTATACATATATAACATAAACGTTAATTTATGTTTAACCAAATTTTGTTTAGTTTTCTTTAAATTTTTTTATTTCTTTAAATACTTGGGGACCAAAAGAAAGGTTAAAAGAGCGAAATTTTGAAGGTGTTTACTACGAAATTTCATAGAGAATCACGAGAAGCTATCAGAAATACAGAAGGTAATAACGAAATGTTTATTTTTTGAATTTTTAGCATTCATAAAATTTTCTTGAATTCAAAGTGGAAATTTTCAAAAGGTGTGGTTTATAACAAATTGAAGAAATAATTAGAATTTTACTATAAATATTATATCAGGTGTTAACGGTAAGCAACTTGAGGAAATTTCTGAGAGGAACGTGAAAGGCAAGGAGGTGATCCACGAGTAGCTTTAAGTGCTACGTGATAAGTTAGATTTACTTTAAGTAATCTAAATAAAAACGAAATATCTAGTGATAATATTAATTAAATTATTAGCTTATGCTTTGGTGGTAGATAAAAATTTGATTTATAGGTATGATAGGAATTTTGGACATGTAAAAAATTATTAGGTGAGAAATAATATTTTTGGAATAATAAGTTGATTTAATAATAAAAACGATGAGTGAAATTCTTGATGAATTATGGTTGATGTTTTGATACGGATTATGAGGAGATGAAATTTAATGAATCTTGACAAGTTTTTATGGATGATTTGATATAATTTATGATGAGAGGAATTCAGTGAAAATTTTATAATAATTTAAGGAAAGACATGATAGTTAATTTAAATATTTTGAATTCGTGTGGTTTTTATATTTCTATTCATATGCATATTTCATATCATTGTTTATATGCATATGCATTAAATAAAATAATAGAACCGGGAAGGAGCAGGTCTAATTGAAAAACCGTGACAGTCGATGTGGGCTGGAAATAAAAGGGACACCGTGACAGCCAGTATATGCTGGAAATAAATTTGTGACAGCCGAGATAAGCTGTAAAGAAAATAATCGGAAGGGGGCCGGTCTAAGATAATAAAAACATGTCGACATGTGGGAAGACATTCCCATAATAATAATTCATGCATTGCATATATTTTAATTATTGCTTGCATTATTGAAATGCTGATGTGTGGTGTGTTATCGTGAATTTATTTATAGACGGATGAGTCTCACAGAGAGACAGTTATGGTAATAAGAACTATCTAAATGGCAGACTTTATGATGTGAACCTCATTACGAGGTAATTAAGAGATAATTAATGGTTTGGAGGTAAACCAACAAATAAGAAGAAAAGATTGATAGAGAATGAGACTTATGATATTGTAGTGTTAGTAGAATGCTATTATCAAGTTATGTAAAATATAATTGATTTTAATATTGAAAGACTATTTATACAGATTGAGTACTTCTAGTAAATTTAATTCACTGAGCTTGTGAAGCTCATCCTCATTGTACAATGATTTCAGGTATCAGGCAGGACAAATAGTCTGGTGGGTTGAGAATTAGACGAAATCATTTTTTTTTTCTGTAAGCCACAACAAATGAGAAAATGAAAAATAATTTTTTTTTGTAAATATTCATACATTTTACGTCGTATATTAGGTTTAGTCAATATCAGATTGATGTATCTCCCCTGTTGAGGGTTGAGGATTGATGTAAAAGAACTTTTGTTAGCATTATTTTTACTGTTGCATATGTGTCGTGCTGAGATTTTAAAAATATGATGACACTGTCTTAGGGGTGGCCAACCCGGGATGGGTCGTTACAATAATTAGCTTTTTAATTGCCAAAAACCTCCATCGATCTTGGTGTGAAGATCAATAACCAAAAGTGATATGTAACAACAAAGGCTAGACAAAATGCTCAGTTGGGTATTCATGTTCATATCCATTGTAATCATAATACAATTTCTCTCCCTTTGGCATATCTCTTTTGCAACCAACAAAACCCAACATTCTCCATTGTCATCGTATCTCACACATTTTAGGTTTTGCTTCTTTTTGCCATCCCTGCATCAAAAGGTAATATTTTCTTAGATTAAATCAAAGTGATTAATGTTTTCTCTCGTAAAAGTTTCTCAAATGTAAATGAGAATATAAAATCAGATAATTTATTGAAACAAAAAGGAAAGCTTCATGTAACATTTTTCACATGAGAGGAACAAATATATGGCAAAGTATTTATTCTTAATGCATTAAAATAAGCCTATTGATTTTTGTTTAAAATGTTTAATACGAGGATGCTCCAGCCGTTTACCTAGTCTGCAATTCCCTTGTTAACAGTGATGAAACCAACAAATATTTGATTGATCCTTTATACTAGCCAAAAACTCAATTCTAAAGGGCTTAACCATCCAACACGAAAAAAAAATGTCAATAATGAACAACTTACCCACCTAATGTGTCTTAGTTTATAGACATATCTAGGTAGAATAGGCTAAGTCTCAAATATGGACAACTGTATTTGAAAGATTTTTTTGAGGCTGTTAAACGGGAGATATAAACTATATATCAGAAGATAAAAGGTATATGTTCAATAACAAAGATGAACTTACAGGGTGTGATTGTTGATGCCATTAACAAATCGAGCAATATTACTACGCTTGTCAGGAAAAATGACAAGGCTTTTTGAAGGATCGGCAGCAGAAAGCAGGGTCATCATGCTGTCACTTTCATCATCTTCGCGGTTTGTCAAGTAATCGACATCTCCAACATATTTTGTGATTATTGTTAAATCTTTTATAGATCTATTTGGCTGTACGGTGAACTTGTTACATTGAATCAAGCACACTTAAGGTAAGGATTGAAACATGCAAAGCAAATTAATAGAATACTCCATAACAGATGTTACATGCACATACCCTTATAAGGGATCAAATACAACCATGAGAGGAGGCCATTCCCCTCTATCCATCATGCTCTTGCACAAGTTTAGGTTTCAGTATCTTCTTTTGACAAAACCTGAGATGTATCACAACACAATTTTACTAAAACCTTCACCTGATAAATTACTAAAACAATGTAACGACCCATCCCAAGTTGGCCACCCCAAAGACAGTGTTGTCACATTTTGAAAATTCCAGTATGACACATATATGCAACAAGAAAAATAGCACCAACAGATGAAAAAAAAAATTCATCAATCCTCAACCCTCAACAAGGGAGATACATCATTATGATATTGACTTAAACATTTTATACAACGTAATATGCATGAATATTTACAAATAAATTTTCATTTTATTTTCTCATTAGTTTGAGGGTGTGGAGATGTACGTGGCTTACAGATAATGATTTCGTCTGAATCTCAACTCACTAAACTATTTGTCCTTCATGCTACCTGAAATCATTGTACAATGAGGGATGAGCTTCACAAGCTCAGTGGATTAAATTTGCTAGAAGTATTCAATTTGTATAAATAGTCTTTTAATATTTAATCATTTATATCTCATATAACGTGATAATAGAATATAGTCTACCATTTAGATAGTTCTTATCATATCGTACTTCCATGTTTCTTTCTCACCATAACTGTCTCTCTATGAGACTCATTCATCTATAAATAAATTTACAATAATAAACAACACTTCAACATTTCAGTAATACAATCAATATTTAAAACAGATGCAATGCATGAATTATTATTAGGGAACGTCTTCCTACATGTTGACATGTTTTTATCTTAAACCGCCCCCCTCTCGGTTCTTTTATTTCTAACATATACTGGCTGTCACGGTTTTTTGCGTTTAGACCGGACACCTCCCGGTTCTTTTATTTTATGCATATGCATATGAACAATGATATGAAATATGCATAAGAAGAATAATATAAAAACAAGCATGTATTTAGATATTTAATTTAGTTATCATGCTTTTTCTCAAATTACTATTTGATCAATTTCACTAATTTCTTCTCCTCATATATCACATCAATTTATCAACCATAACTCGTCAATAATTTCATCTATCACCTTCATTATTAAATCAACTCATTATTCTAATAATATTACTTCTTATATAATAATTTTCTACACATTCAATATTCCTATCGATCAATTTTTCATCTACCACCAAAGTATAAGCTAATAATTTATTCTAATATTATCACTAGATATTTCGTATTTATCTATATTACTTAAAGTAAATCTAACTCACCACGTAGCACTTAGAGCTACCCGTGGATCACCTCCTTGCCTTTCTTGTTCCTTTCAGCAATTTTCTCTGGTTGTTGATCGTCAACACCTAATATAATATTTATATTAAATTTCTAATTTATTCTTCAATTCTTCATAATTCACCCCCTTTGAAAATTCTCACTTTGAATTCCTGGAAATTTCATGTATGCTAAATTTCAAAATTAAACTTTACGTTATTACCTTCTATTTTTCTTAGAGCTTCCTATGACTTTCTATAAAATTCTCTCGTAAACCCCTTCAAAAATTTGCTTTTTCAACCTTTCTTTCAGTCCCCAAGTGTTTAAAGAAATAGAGTAATTTGAATCATAGTGGAAGAAAAACCAAACAAGATTTGGTAAGTAATTAATAAAATAAACTAAAGTTTTATATAGATATTCCAAATTTTTTTTACAAGCATAGTTAGCCACCTCCCCCCCCTGAAATTGCCACGAATTGGCATATTGTTTTAAATGCATTACTTCTCCTCTCTTTTTTTTTCTTCTGGATAACCCCAGCTTTTTCTTCTTCTTCTTCTTCTTCTTCTTCTTTAGGATGATGCCGAATTTTTTTTTAATTGTTTTATAAAAAATAAACCTTCCACATTTAAATATATATATATATATATATTATTTTAAATCTATGTCATATTTATTAAATTATTTCTTTACCCTTACTTTACAAATATATGTATTACAAACAGTACCTTAAAAAGAGATAAAAGACAAACAATACCAAAAGAATAGTGATATTAAATTAATTGCCCTCACCTTAAATGTATACAAAAGGTATAATAAAATCGAATGATTGATTCAAAGTTGAGAACCATAAAGCCCATCATATGCATATTTGTGTATTCACATGCACTTGGGCCTGAAATCAGTTCCAAATGCTAAATTCAGCTGGTGTGCATCACTTCCATTTTAATATGAATTACTAATCAAAATTAGGTTGAAAAATCAATATACCAAACGGGGAGAAGAAACGTATCCTTAATAAGTTTTTTTTGGTCATTTTGACAATTTTAAGTTGATTTTAACATTTTTTTACTAAAAAACTTTATAGTTTACATTCAATTTTAAGTAAGATTACCCAAAAACTAAAACTGCTTATTTTTTAAAAATAATTTAAGTACCAAATTATAATATGATACTGTTAAGTGATAAGTTGTTTTCTTAAGCAGTCCTAAATGAACACTTAGAGCATGTTTGGCTTAGTTTCTAATTTGTTGTAAGGACTCAAAAATGATTCTAAAATCGCTTTAGGTATAAGTGTTGTGGACTTAAAAATTATTTGTTATTCGATAAAAATTATGTTAAAAGTGTTGTCGAATTATGGTAAATAAGTTGTAAAACTGTTTTTATATGTTGAAAATACTAAGAAGGGTATATGAATACTATTTGACTATTTGGAGGTCTTTCTTTCATCAAATTAACTTTATTATTTATACAATATAAATTTATTAATTTTATTTATAATAAAATAAAAATAATTAAAATAGTAATAATAATGGATGCATCATTGTTAAATTTAAAATTTGATTAAAAAGAATGGATGGTGATTTATATAGTGGCAATGGTTTAAATACATTTACCATACAAAGATAATTTAGGAACATAAATAGTGTCAAAACTGATTATGGGATTAAAAGTTACAAAACCTAACTTCTAATTTTGGGCCTAAATAAGATTTTTTTTTCAAGTTGTTTTCAACTTTTGATTCATAAAAAAGAGGTAAAAACAAATATGTTTGACATAACTTCTACTTTTTGACAGCATAAGTTGTTTGAAAAGTTTTAACCAACATGCACTTAGTCTCAAGTTTTGGAAAATAATAAACTCAGTAAAACTTATTGAAAACCTAAATTTTCTCTCTATTAATTTAAAAGCGATTCAAATCTTGTTCCCATTTTACTGTTTTAACATTTATATATCATCTTTTAACCTAAATCTGAAAACATTAATTCAATCTCATCTTCTTCAACTTCGAATATATCAACAACTTCATTTCAACACTAATACTCTTTGATCTCCACTTCTTCATCGTCAATCTATGCTTGTTTCTCTCAGAAGTAAAGTTTTCTCTTTTTCTGACTCTAGTAAGAACTCTGCAGTTCTCCATCATTCCTATCTTCATCGATTGACTTGGTGTTTGTGGATTTTCTCATCTCCATCTTCTTAACCATTTTCGCAAAAAAAAAAAAATTATTGTTTAATCTTTTCTCTTCTTCCTCATTTTTGTTGAACGAGTTTCAGTCAGTTTTCATTTTAGGTTTACATTCACGTGTTAGATTTTTGGTTGACTGAGTTTATTTTATTGGGTTTTAGGTTTATTGGTTTTTATTTTGACTTGTTTTGTGTTTGATTGGGTTTTACTTTAAACTTTATTCTTCTTTGCTAATTTTGACTGTACTTTTATTCAGTTTTATTATAGTGGTTTAAAGTTCGTTGGATTTGGGAATAAGGGAATTTCGACAATGGTTGTTGTGCTTTTGGGGTGCTTTGTTACATTTATTTGTTATGTGTTTGATGAAATGTTTGAGTGAATATGTTTTGATATTTGTTTGTACAACTACGTGGAAATGTATTCTTTCAGTGTCAACGTCAATGAAGCTGAAGCTGGTAGGGAACTAACTTTCATAAATCGATAATGCAATTGTGGTGTGAGAGTTAGTGTGAGAATTTCAGAGTAAAAAAAAAAACATAAACAATTTTATTATTCTTGTGAAGGTATGAAATGCAAATACTTTGATTGGTGTTTGTCAACCAATTACCATGGTGCAAGATCTAGCACTCAAGATGATAATGAAATGCTTAGAGAAATTCAATGGTTTAGGGGGACTTTGGACTAGTGAGTGTGCACCTTTCGTTGAATTGACAATGCATTTTTTGCCAGAAAAATGTTTGCAACTGTTCTTCTCTCTTGTAATGCTCTCATTTTTGTGTTAGTGTTTGCTTTGTTAATGAAAAGATAGAAAAAGAAAGTTATAATGTCAGTCCCTCAATGTAATCAATGTGTTGAATCAATAAGAACAATACAAATTTATTATATATTGTTCCTCTCAATATCCACGGTGTTGAATTGTTTAATCAACTTTGCACTAAAAGCGGTCCTCATATGGATATAATACAAAGGAAGCAACAACATCAATACAAAAGAAAGTGAAGAACAGTACATAAAGCTCTATTTCATCTCAAAAGTTTCAAAACCTATCTCCAATTACAACATTTCAATCCAGTTAAAGTAAGATCCACAACAGATAAATTACAACTTGTCTTAAATACCATATCCATCCACAAACTATCTTAAATTATCCACAATCAAACACAAGAAGATAAATATCTATAATCACAGTGCCATAATCAAAACTAAAAAAATATTCCCACAAGAACATCTACATCAAATCCAATTCTGAACCAACCCACAAAATAGTAACCCATATCAAGGTCTTTCACTCATGCTTTTTTGTGTTGCATATGTGACTCCAGTGGGAGGGGTACTCTGAGCACTACTTAAAGCTTTAATATTATTTCTCTGCAATGAACCAAAATATCCATAAGATTTCATGCCAAAGTTCTATAACAAAGTTATAAATATTCAACATTAGTACCTTACTTCTATTAATAGGACCACCATCTCCAGCAATAGATCTACCAACAACACCAGATCCATTATCTGTAGCTACTAAAGCAAATATAATGCTTGCAATTCTCATCACATTATAAAACAAATCTCATACCAACTAATTAGTCCTTGCAGCATACCACAGTTGTTCCACCTCTAACAGAAGTATGAGCATAACCAACCATACCAGGAGATGTAGCACTAGAACCAAACCTACCGCTAGATCTACCACCAAAACCATCCCTACCACCAGTTCTACCATAAGAAGTAGCCTTACCACCACCCCTACCAATAGAACCAACCTTACCACCAAAACCATCACCACCAGTAGTCCTACCACCACTAGTAGTCCTATAACCACCCTTACTTGTGCCATATCCACCACCACCACCAATAGATTCACCAGCATTAACAACCATAACAGTTGTTCAAGCATCCGAAACAGTCCTCTACAAAGGTAATTTGATGTTGGTAACGAATTATATATGTTAGCAACACTATCTGAAAAAATAAATGGATATATGTATATATTCAAAACAAGTGAAGTATACCTCTCCATTTAAATTTCTAGTGTTAGTTCTCATTTTCCTTACAGTAGATCTCAAGTAAGTTCTTTGGTTGTTGCCCAATTGATTACAAATAGTACATTAAACTGTACAAAATCTACTCCTCACAGTTGATGGAGCAGGCTCACCAGTTTCTCTTCTTCTATTCTTTTTAGGCCTTCCAAGCATCAATTCGAATAGTGGAGCTTGTATATCTTCATCAATGCTATATGGAGCCATGTCAACATTAGGCAATGGATGGATGATCTTATTGTAAGCTTCTATATGTGTCTTCATACTGAAGTACTCATGGACATAGTCCTTCACTTTATCTCTCTTATGTTGTGTGTAATGTAGATAACTGCATATTTGCAAGGTAATCCACTTTTCAACCAGTAGTCATAACTACAAATTTTATCTCTCAAATTTAATCCAAATAGCTTATCATTCTCCATGATTTGGTATTCATCATATGCACATGTAATAAACTTGCAATTATGTGTTGATTGGATTATCTTATTTAACTTCCCTTTAATCTAGGGTGTAAGTACCTTTTTATCTTTCAACCAAGTAGCAACCAAACCAAACCTCTTGTGCAGTCTATCTATCAACCTCATTCTAACACTATCCAATAATATATACATTGGCCTATTCTTACACTTTGTCACCTAAGAATTAAATGACTTTGTCTGATTGTTGGTTACCTAACCATTCTTGAAAGTTGAAACATAATTGTGTCTTGCATAAGTGAGTGGTTTTTCTACTAACCATGTGAATACAACTAGTGAGTGATTCTTCATGCTTATCATGACCTCTAACCAACTATGATGGGCACCATGGTGGACCGAGTCTTAAAGATCCCTTGCAAGTCTAGATGGGTCAATCACAAGGTCAAGAGCTAAGAAGATCAAGGAAGCAATGCAAGGATTGGTGCAATCCACTTCGGTCAAGTTTGTAAATTTATTGAGCAAGACCCCAACATTCAAGATGGGTTTGAAAGAAGAAGAACCAGCTTTAATCCATGTGATACAAGCTACAGAGGAGGGTGACATAGCCTAGTAGTTTTGTGTAGACTTTTTATTTCATTAAGTATAGGTGTGTAAGCCTATTTTATGTTTCTATGGTTGTAGGCATTTGTGCCTATTTAATTCATTAAGTGGACTTCTTTTATTAGCTATAAGCGTGTAGTTTAGGATGTTTTGGGCTTGAAGATGTTTAGCCCATGTCTTTTAATTGATGTAGGCCTTATTTGGACCTAGGGTTTCATGGAGGGGTCAAAAACACTTGTAACCGCATTTTTAAAAAAAAGTTAAATGTGAATGAAGTTTTCTTCATAGAGAATTTTTAGTTTTCTCTACTTGTTCTTGATTGAACTAATAATTTATCAAAGGCAAATCGTTTATGGCGTTCTCACCGAATCTAGGTTCTTGGAACAAGATTTCAATGGGTCTAGATTATATTGACTTGATTCTTGGCCTTATTGGGTAAGTTTCAAGTTGATTGTGGGTTCAAGGGATTTCCATCTTACGGGTTCGCATAATTTGGTATCAGAGCTCAAGCTCCAAATCAGGTCTAATTTATCCTTTTTAATTCTTGCATTTGGGTTTTGTCATAGGCGTGTTCTTGGGTTTATTCTAATATGCGATTCCTTCTTCATTCTTGTTAATTTCGTGTGTTTGAATTCAGATATATGATTTTCACAATTGATTACTCATATACTTGATTCAACAATTCAGATCTACAAATCTTTTAATAGATTACACAAATCTTTGCTTTAATTTCCAGATATATAATCTTTGCTTTGATTTCTTCTATTTATGTTTCTTGTTGTTGAAATCAGATCAATCTTTTTCGAAAATTGCAATTATTATTACTGTTTATGACCGAATCTATCTTTAAAAAATAAAAAAGAAGGCAGCGTATTCAAGCGTTGCTGCATAGTTATAAAAAAAGGAAATTTTAGAATTAGCTGTTTAATATACTTTGTAATCCGAAAATTGAAGTGATTTGGTGTTGATTACTCTTTATCTTCAAAGGAGTTGAATATATCATCTTTAGTATCTTGTTTCCTAATTACTCTTTTCCTCGTACAAATTCTTTGAGATCCGTGTCATTTTATTCCTTTATTGTTTCTTGAATCTATTGCTGGTTGGAATAATACAACGTTGTGTCTTGATTTAATTCAACTAGTTCTTAAAGAACTTGAAAGGGAAAACAGGTGAGGTAAAAGGCAAGAGTGGGTGAGAATAGTATTGGAAAAGGCCAAAAGAGTAAAACATGAATAGAGTAACAATATTTTAGCGTAAACACATAATGGAGTGTGTGAGGTTTTATCACTAACATTCTTGCTGTGCAACGCATTAAAAATGTCTCATAAGAGTGACTCAACACCTAAGAAAGAGATGGATAATTCATTCTTTGTGTTGCAGGCCATGCAAAAACAATTTGAACGACTGAATTTGGTGTTGGGGGAGGTGAGGGATAAGATGAATCAGCAAGAGGTAGTGATTAGAAATCTGCAAGGTGGGTGAGATAGGAGGAGACGTGAGCCTAGCGTTGAAAATGAGTATGAGAACGAAGAAGATGATGAGGATGAGGAAGACATATCATCTGAAGTTGGAATAGGTGGGATCGGTAGACCTAGAGGAGGTAGGCGTGGAAGAGGACTTAAGAGAAATCCAAGGGGTCAAGATGGGGTAGATAGGAACTTTGGGAGCGTCAAAATGAAAATACCATCTTTCCAAGGTAAAAATAATCCCAAAGTCTATTTAGAGTGGGATAAGAAAATAAATTTGATTTTTTATTGTCACAATTATTCAGAGGAGAAGAAGGTGAAGTTGGTGGTAATTAAGTTCATTGATTATGCAATTATTTGGTGGGAGCAATTAGTGACCAATAGGAGGAGGAATCATGAGAGACCTGTAGAAACATGGGGTGACTTGAAAGCTCTCATGAGGCAGAGATTTGTACTTAGCCACTACTATAGAGGCCTCTACCAAAAATTACAAAACCTTACATAAGGGTCTAAGAGTGTAAAGGATTACCGTAAGGAGATGGAGGTGGCTATGATTCGGGCTAATGTAGAAGAGGATCGAGAGGTCACAATGGCCAGATTTTTAAGTGGTTTGAATATGGACGTAGCCAATGTAGTTGAGTTGCAGTATTATGTGGAGGTAGAAGACATAGTGCACATGACTATGAAGGTGGAGAGGTAGATAAAGTGAAAGAGGGTAGCAAGGTATACTTTAGTTTCTAGCACTCATTGGAAACCAAAGTGGGATAGAAATGATCGAGTTGTAAGAAAGGGGAAGGTTGAACCACCTAAGGGGAAAGATGAGGGAACTAGCAAGAACAACCTCAAGGTAGATTTCCAACCTTTAAGGAATAGAGATAATAAATGTTTTAAATGTTTGGGTTAAGGGCACATCGTGTCTCAATGTCTAAACAAGCGGGTGATGGTTATACATGACACTAGGGAGGTGATGACTGAGAGTGAAGATGATAGTGATGAGATGCTCGAGTTGGTCGATGCTAATGATGATGATGGAGTGGAATACCCCATAGAAGGTGAGTCTCTTATTGCCAGGTGATTACGCCCAAAGTTTAACGTGGTAGTTGTAGCACAGCTGTTGGAAATCACCTTGACAAGATGCCCAGGTGGTGATCTTCCAAACACCCAAGTCTTGAATGACTTGTAGAAAGAAAAACAGTAATTGAACACAAGAACAGAAAATCAAAGAAAGAAAAGAAGACAAGCAACTGTTATCGAGGTTCAAAAATGTGCCTACGTCCCCGTGAGTTCCTCTGAACTCTCTGCACTATCTCAATGGTTCTTACAAAGTTACAGCAATTCTCTTCAAGAATCCAAGTTCTTGAAGAAACAAGAAGAGAACTAGAAAGTGATAGTCCTATTACAAAGTTTTCTATCAATTCTATACTATCCTCTCTTCTTTACAACCAGCCTAACAAAGAGTCCCTCTTGTGTTTGTCACTCTACACAATTCTCTCTAAGTGTTTACAATGATCTCACAATGTCACAAATCTCTCTTTTATGTGTGTTGTATATCTCTTATGAAATGAGGCCTTGAGAACCCCTTTTATAGCCTCTCAATTCTTGGACATTCTTGAGATTCATTCTCCTCTCTTTGATCTTGATCATTGCTCAATCTTGGCCCTTCATTACTTTCCTAAGTGGTGCTGTGCGTTTTGGACTTGCGCACACACTTTTGGAGGGCCTTGAAGCTTGCTGCCTATGTGTGCAGCAGTGTGCCTGGATGGTGCGGTGTTGGGCATGGGCGGTACGGTGCTGGGGCTGTCCCTGATGGTGTGCATGCTATGAGGCACGGCACTGGGCGTGCGTGGTGCGCCCAGACCTGATGCTGCTGCCTTCTGCTGCAGTGCGCACACTTCCTACCTGTGTGCAGAAGTTTGCACAGTAGTGTGCATGACCTTCCCATGCTCAAAACTTGAGCACACATATGTGTGTAGCTATTAGACTTGCTGAACTTTGATATTCCACATTTAGTTTGGAGTTTAACCAACCTTAGACCATGTTTGGACATGTTTGAAACTTAGACAAATAATAACAATCTCTACCTTTGTCTAAGTGTTCAAAAAACCTGAACCATTGTGCAGAAAGCTTCGGGATCCAAACTCATCTTGAGTTACCAATTAACCAAATCCAATCCTAAGTAGTTCAAAGCAATGATTTAACTTACTTAGAGGTAGAAGCTTGGTGCCTAAATCTACAAGACTTTTCTCCGTGGTCTTCTTGTCAATATGAATGCATCCTTTCGTGCCGTTTTCCAGAATGTAATGATACCGAACATCCATATGCTTCATCCCCTCATGGAACACCGGATACCTCCATAAGTGCCCTGCACTTTGGTTATCCAAAGATACCACCACCTGCTCTTTTAGGACCTCCCACTCGTCTAACAACCCTTTGCACCCCATAGCCTCCTTTATGGCTTCCATAGCCGCTATGCATTCTGCCCAGGTTGTTATGAGTGGTACCACTAGCTGCCACTGAGCCTTTAAGTACCTCAGCAACCACTTCATCCCAAGCCAATGCTTCTTTTCGGGATTACTCACAAATCTGCTGAGAACATCCATTGCCCAAGAAACCCTTAACCAGTTTCTTTCCTTTTCTTGGATTATACACATCCCAAGGATCTTTTGTGTAAGGCTGAGATCCTTCCTCTCGAACTCCTCACTGAGTTGAGATGTAAACCTTTCCATCCTCTTCCTGTTGTTCCAAACCAACAGCCCATCAATGACATAGGTGAGGATACTCACCATCTTCTCCACCTTGTGTCCAGGTGAGAACGTTTCTGTGAAACCTATGTCTTCTCTTCTTGTGAACCTATTCGCCACTAGCCTAGCCTTGTTCCAGACTTCATCTCTTGGAGGGTACCCTTCTTTGATCTTGTAAGTGCACTTACATTCCATAACTTTCTGCTTTCCTAGAATTTTTACCAATTCTCAGAAGTTGTTCTTCCTCAAAGAATCCATTTCTTCCTCCATAGCCAGCTGCCACTTTGACGAATCCTTACACTCCATGGCATCCGTGTAAGTTTTTGGTTCTGCCATCCTTCCTTCTATCCAAGGAGCTACTGCATCTGCAGCATTTGCAAACCCATATCTCAAGGGTGGTCTAATCACTCTCCTTCCCCAATCTCTTGTGAGTTGGTAGTTATTTACTGCATCAACCTCTTCTTGTTCAGCCTCTTCTTGAGTTTCTTGAGCTTCTTGGCCTTCATCCAAGGGTTTTACTTGCTCCGAACCCTCTTGCCTCCTATGCTCTACCTGAACCAAGTTCTCCTTGATGCGATGCTCCACAACTTCTGGTTTAGTTTGCTCACTAGCCCCTGCAGGGTTAGTTTTCTCCAAGTAGGGAAATAACAATTCATTAAAAATAACATTCCTACTTATAATCAGTTTCATGACCTTCTTTTCTAAGGACCACAACCTATATCCCTTAACCCCATCACTATATCCTAGAAATACACATTTTCTAGACCTAGGGCCAAGTTTATCCTCCTTTTGATGTGTATATGCTGCACACCCAAAAGTCTTAAGGTTGTTTAATTCAGGGGGTTTTCCACTCCACATCTCCATGGGAGTCTTGAGCTCTATTGCTCTAGAGGGTGATCTATTCACCAAGTATGCAGTTGTTGCTATAGCTTCTCCCCAAAAATATTTTGGTAACCCGGATCCATCTAACATGCACCTAACCTTTACCATAAGGGTCTTATTCATCAACTCTCCATTTTGCTGAGGAGTTTCCACAACCATCCTATGTCTTAGAATGCCATTTACCATAATTATGTACTTGAATCCTCATCACAGTCCCAAGATTCGTATGTTCACGTAGTTGTGCATACTTTCTAAACTTACCATAGGACTCAACATGCCTACCATAAACTTCACCTTTGACCTTTCTCTTAGTCTTGTAGAATTACATTCCATTTGAATCAACTCTGTATTGTCTGTTTATGGTGTGCTTTTATTTTTTTGTTCCCAGCTTTCTATAATCCAGGGAACATTAGCCTCAAGATTCTTTGTTAGTCTCACACAAGAATGAACATTATTTAATGATTTAACCATAAATGTTCTTTTATCAGGGGTCACTGATTCATAGATCCTCCAAGGACATCCATTTGCCTTGCATAAAGCACATACCCTCCTTGGATCATTGAATTTCCTTTCAAAGCAGTAGCCACGTTGGACACCATACTCATTCAAGGTAATCATGAACTTCTTCACACCAAGGAATACATGTCCCAATTCAAACTCTATTTTCCCATCTTCTCTTGGTGCAAATGTCTTCCCTTGGATTTTCATGGTATAGTGAAATTTGTTTTTCTTCCTCTTCCTATCATCATCATCATAACAATAAGACCCATCACTCCTACATTAGAATCTAAATCCAGTATTTTCACATTTTTATCTAACCAACTATGTTTTTGTTTACTATTTTTATTCTCAGTATGCATAAAAGGCATAAAAGTAATAGGCTCAAAAATGAAATCCTCATCCATATAAAATCCAATATCATCAAATTCATAATAATAATCAAAGTCACTACGTAAATCCTCATCACTCTCAACTAGTTTTCTATTACATGTTGTATCGCAAACCAGCATTGACTTCACAAGTGTAAACCGAGGTTCAAACCCAAGAGGGGGGTGAATTAGGTTTTAAAAATTTTTGCTAATTAAATATGTAAGTTTTTAAATAGTTAAATACACACTGCACACAATCAAATAATATACTTGAAAGTAAAAGAGTTCAAAGGAAGAGAAAGCGCAAACTCCGTTTATAGTGGTTCGGCAATATCGGAATCCTTTTGACCCTACGTCCACTCTCTTCAAGGAACCTCCTTGAAGCAATCCACTAAAACTTTAGTTGTGCAACTTCATGGGTGTTGCACAAACCTTACAACCAATCCCTCCCTTACGGAAGTTAATCCCTTCCTCACGAAAGCTAATCCCTTCCTCACGGAAGTTACAAAGAAGGGTATAATCCTAAACACTCTAAGAGTTATTACAACTCTTTCCCCTTTACAATAAATGAGATTTGATATAGAGTTCAAAGGAAGAGAAAGTGCAAACTCCGTTTATAGTGGTTCGGCAATATCGGAATCCTTTTGACCCTACGTCCACTCTCTTCAAGGAACCTCCTTGAAGCAATCCACTAAAACTTTAGTTGTGCAACTTCATGGGTGTTGCACAAACCTTACAACCAATCCCTCCCTTACGGAAGTTAATCCCTTCCTCACGAAAGCTAATCCCTTCCTCACGGAAGTTACAAAGAAGGGTATAATCCTAAACACTCTAAGAGTTATTACAACTCTTTCCCCTTTACAATAAATGAGATTTGATATAAAATAAATGGTAGAGAGATAGAAATAAGTGCTTTTATAAATGAATAATATATCTCTTTCAAGAAAAAGCTTGAAGAATGGCTTAACAATAAGTATTTTAAAGCTTTTGAGAATTAATGAGCTTTCTTGTGAATTGAATGTGTTCTCTCCTTGTTTTAAATGCTCATTGAAGTGGGTTTATATAGCATCGAATCAATATGGCCATTTAACACTGACTTAGTCAGTTTGGGGTATTAAATGCTTAAGTCCTGCATCTCAAATGGTCATATTTTTTGAATACCAGTCGACTGGGTCCTTGTACCAATCAACTGGGTCAAGTGAGAAACTTCAATTTTTAGGCTATGGAAGAGTACCACTTGACTGGGTCCTAAGCACTAGTCGACTGGTAACTTTCTATCCCAGATACCAGTCGACTGGGAATCTTCTGTCCCATATCCTAGTTGATTGGTCTATGGAGCCAGTCGACTGGGATGTCTTTCAACCCAGTTTTTCATGTTTTAAAATTGTTTTTGACTTAGAAACTTTTGTATGGTTAATTTTATCAAAGTATTTTGTAAAATAAGACATAGATCAAGCTATATAATTGAATATGAGAGATTTACAATTGTTTTAATTACCTTAATGCCTATTCTAAATCGTCTGTCTTGTCTTGGTGTCTGAATCGAGTTGAGTTCTTGCATCTTTGTTTTTATGCTGAATGCTTTTGCCCCTTAAACACCTAGATAAAATTGTTAGTGCAATTAGTATAGTATTTTGTCATTATCAAAATCAAATATGGGTCAACAATCTCCCCCTTTTTGATGATGACAAAACTAATGAGAGAAAAACAGTTTTAAAAACTAAGTGTTGGGTTTTTAGGAAAAATTGGGCAGAGTTTCCTCTGTTTTTTCGGATAAAACCAACCTGTGTAAGCATTCAAACGCAGTTTATATATAGTTATATCAATCCAACCAATCAATGCAAGACAATATTACATTTATCAATGTGTTCGGAGCAATGTTCCCCCTAAATATATGCTCTATTATAAGTTTACATATAATTTATTGATTTTTCTCATTTTTCTCTCCCATTTTGACAACAGCAAAAAAGGGGGTATAAACCTAAAAAATAAGCAAAACACACACCACAAACATGAAGATAAGGAAAAAAAAACTTGTGTGTGAAAACTAGGCATGATTCAGAATTTGGAAGACTTCTCGGGAAGAACCAGAAGTTGCCTACACTCGTATAAGCAGCTGCAGCATATAGGGTAACATCAAGTGCTTAAACTAAGAAATCATTTAGCTTATAATTAAATCATATATAAGAGCAAAAATATAAATAACTGAAAAGTAAGCATCTATATATAATCATCCATACATCATAAGCTTTACAGAAGCTGTATCAATGAGTACATGCAAATGAGTGTATGAAAAAAATGTTTGTGCGTAGTATCTATGGAGCTAATAAATATACATAATAGTAAGATAAACAAAATAGCTCAACGAGCAGGGGAATTAGAGCTGTCTCGAAGAATATCCTGAAACTCAGCCAAAATCCCTCTGTGTGCTCCCGGTGCAACTTGAAATTGTCTCGAAGTGTGCGGAGGTTACGATGCATGTGATCAATAGAAGAGCTCATGCTCTGGAATCTGGACTACATGGATAGTTGGAGACTCATCATAGCCTGAAGTAGGTTATCGTATCCAGCCTGACTAGCTCCATAGCCACCACGGTGTGGACTAAGTGCTCGTTCATCAGTGTCCATCGTAGTAGGAGGAGCTGCATCATCACGAACCTTATTGTCCTCCTCACTGTTGTCATCCTCAGCACCAATCCGTATGTTCCTCCCTTCTTTGGAGTAGATCATACCCTCTCAGATTGTGCACCCTATCTTCTTCAAAGAAGAGACGTTGATGATGTCCTTCAGGCCAATTTCCTGAGTGTCAGAGGCAGGTAGGGGGACTCAAAAATGCTGTAGGATTAAGGTGATAAGTATCCCATAAGGAAGGCACCCAGAGTCATTCACTTGGCCGTTTATCATGTTGGCAAGTAGTAGGGGGTAGATATTGAAATAGTGTCTTGTTTTAAGACACTAGATCAATACCACATCTATCTTCGAGAGATAGCCTTGACTCCAGAGTCCTGGGTGGATGGTCCAACCCACGATAAGGTTGAATAACTTTGAACCGAGGGCCATATCACTACATTGGTGAAATGTAGTGGGCCTGAAGATTTAGTTAGGATCACCCCTAACAATCTGGCATGCCTCCTCATAGTCAAAGTTATCCAGCCATCTGTTTAGACTCCATTGGATCCCTCCCACAGGGATCCTTAGGATGTTGACTAGGAGGTCAGTGTTTACCTCAAATTCTATACCCATCACACTGGTTCTGAAACGAAGAGCCAGTGGACTAGGTTGGCGTAGAACTGGTGAATAAGGTGGGAGTAGTATTTTTGGTGTATCTTAACAAGTGGTGTTGATGAGAGTCATAAAATGCATCTTAACAGTACTTAATTGTTAGCATTTTAGGATTGATCTTGGTTTGAATTGCACTTTTATACCTTAACAACTCTAAAGTGTCATTCTTGGATCATTGATCTATTTTGATGCATTTTTAGGTACTTTAAGTTCAAAAGAGATGGAAAAGCTATCATTTCTTTTAGCACAATGACTCGATGAACACCAGAGTGAAGGTTCACAATCACTTGGAAAGGAGTTTCACTAAATTGCAAGAATTGCCCATACAGATAAATTATTTTGTAAATCAAAACTATATTGATGTAAGAAGAAACAGGAGATGAACCATATATGTTTAGAAAGATCCAGAAGTCTATTTTCTGGAGAATTTTACGGCTTATAAAAATGATTTTTTTAGAGAAAGTTATGGTAGTTTTAGTAGACAAAGGTCAAGCTGGAAGATGCCTAGTGCGCAGGAGCGCACCAGGCCTGCGATCGATCGCAAGTGCACACTCATGACATCCCACATCGGTTAGAAATACCTTGTAGTGCACCATAGTGCACTCGATCGCACCATGCTACGATCAAGATCACACGGGTAATATCCCTCATCAGAATGGAAACACATTGCACTCCGGGAATTCCCCTATAAAAACCCCACTTCACTTCATCTTTTGGAATCATCGGGGATCAGATCTAGAGGGCCTTTAGGAGGAACCCAGTGAACTTTTGGAGGGTAAGCTGAGGAATCTTTGAAGCTTTGCTACCAAGGGGGAGATCATCGAGAGGCCGGAGGCAGCTCAAGGAAGCATGAGCCCCATGCCCAACTAATCTCCGAGCAAGGCAAAGGGATGAATCCCTAGGTGTAGTTGTTCTTATTTTCCTTTATTGATTCAGTTGTAGTTTTGAATTATTATCATTAAATATTGTTATGATTTATTATTTAATCTATTTAGAAGATTTTTCCTTAGTCTGGTGTTTGCATCTTTCTTCCCCATATAAGTCTAGTCACGCTCTTCTTATGTGATGTTGTTGAGGTGTGATTAAGTTTGGTAGATTTCTCTTATAGATTTGTCCATTATTGCAGTATTGTCATTATGATATATTGTCGTTTCTTGATAATCTATAGGTTAGGTCATGTGTGCTTGAAAGTAAAGAGTACTTAATAACAATTACATTAGGGTTTACTTGTGCTTAATTGAATATTTGTCGATTGCCTGTTTGGGATGTGAAACTTGTAATCGAGATAAAAATAATTGAATCAAGATTGGATTAAGGCAATGAACCTAGGGAAGATTCCCGAAACCTTGTTATATCTATCCATCATATTCTTCAATCTATTTACACAATTTTCTCACAACTCAGATTCTTCAATTTAATCTTTTATCGTTTGTGTTAAGGTTCACACCTTCTTTTGTAGTTAACTTGTTTCCCTGTGGAATCGACACCCCAAAACTGTGCTACAACTACCGCATTACTCTTTGAGAGTAATCAAATTTTGGCACCGTTGTTGGGGAAACATGCTTAAGTACAAAGAAGATTGTCAACTTTTGACATGACAGTAGAAGAATTGTAAATAGTTTTTCTTTTCAGCAGCTGTAAAGGCGGTAACTTCGTTCCTTCTTTTAGCTTGCTGCATTATTTTTTTCCTTATTTCTTTTTATAGTATTTTTTATTATTGTTCTTTTTTCTAAGTTTTGATTTTCTGATTTTTTTATTCTGTTTTACTTATTTCCTCTCTGATTCATTTGGTGTATATTTAGACCGAGAGATTTGCGAGGTAGATTTATTAGAGGACCCGAAAATAGAATTACCCTCTCCTTCCACGTCCGTTAGTGAAACCTCGCCTAGATCAAACCATAATGCACCCCTATTAGAGAATTTAGAGGATTTTAACATGGCCGATAACCCTAATGAGAATGTTGCTAGGACACTTCAGGATTACCTCCACCCTACACGCACAGCCACACCATCATGCATCATGTTTCCAGCCAATACTCACCACCTAGAGTTTAAAACAGGGATGATACAGTTACTCCTTGCATTTCATGGCTTGGATAATGAAAACCCATATGTGCACATTAGAGAGTTTGAGGAAGTAGTTGCGACTTTTCATAGTCAAGATGAAACTCATGACATTGTGAAACTTAAGTTCTTTCCTTTCGCTTTGAAGGATAGAGATAAGAGTTGGCTATACTCACTTAGACCACGATCTATTCGGTCGTAGACTGAGATGACTCAGGTCTTCTTCAATAAATACTTTCCCCATCATAAGACCAATGCTTTAAAAAGGCAAATCTCCACCTTTGCATAAAAGGACAGCGGGACTTTGTATCAGTCTTGGGAGAGATTTAAGGAGTTATTGAGTATGTACCCTCACCATGGGTATGAGAGTTGGCGCTTGGTAAGCTATTTTTATGAGGGACTTACATATAGAGAGCACCAATTTGTAGAGATGATGTGTAATGGTGAATTCTTGGAGAAAGATCCTGATGAGGCCATAGAGTACCTCAATAAGCTTGCTGAAAAAGCTCACACTTGGACTGGACCTAGTGCTACTGAAAGCACAAATAGGTCACGACCTATAGGGCACCCAAATGGTGGTAGAATTTACCATCTTAGGGAAGAGGATAACCTTAAGGCCAAGGTCGAGATGCTCACTAGGGAACTAGAGGTGTTAAAGACTAAAAGCTCAAAGCCAACACAAGTAGCTAATCATGCAGCGTCTTTGAAACCATGTTTTGTGTGTGGCGGGGTAGATCATCTCGCCAAAGAGTGTCCCACATTTGCGAAGATGAGAGGGATGCATGAGGAATAATGTAATGCCTTAGGTATGTACAAGAAGCCTCTGTCACCCTTCTCTGATACCTATAATTCGGAGTGGCGCAATCACCCCAATTTCAGCTGGAAGTCTGAAAACCAACAGCTTGAACAACCCTCTGAATCATATCCTGCACCATATCATGTACATGCACCTTCTAGGAGTCCTTTAGAAGAAACTTTGCATGCTTTTATTGAGGCACAGGGTAAGACTAATCAAAGAATTGAATCTTTGATTATGCAGGTTGTTGAAGAACATAAGGATTTAAAGGGCCAAGTGTCCAGATTAATAAGCTCATTGAGTATGAATGAGTGAGGTAAGCTCCCTTCCCAAGCTCATTCCACACCCCATAATTAACACTTGGCTCAAACGAATTTAAAGGAGGTGAATGTGATGAGTCTTAAATATTGCGTATTTAAGCCCTTAAATTATATGTGTTAAGCTCTTAGTTTGTATTATTTAACTTTATTTTATGTCTTTTATGTGTTTTGTGTATTTTTATAGGTTTGTGGAGAAAATGAAGCATTTTGGGAGATGTCAAGCTTCAAGAGCAAAAGCTGAGGATGCCTAGTGCGATCGAGCGCCTGAGACATGCGATCGACCGCACCTGCCTAAGCTGGATATTCCTTGTGTTTCATCTGATGGATACATCGAATTATTTTCGATTAAATTGGATTTCCTTTGTGATTTGTTAAAAGCGGATACATTGGATGCTTTTGGTTTAATTAGGATATTCGTTGTTTTTTGTTTAAAGTTGGATTCATAGAATTGTTTGATTACTTTTACATAGAACATGAAAATATATGCTTTACTTTGGTGGGGTGGATTCAGAAACCTTAGTCTTTTTATCATTAGTCTTTAAATCAATTTAGTTTAGTTTATATTTGTTTTGCAAAAGACAATTCAAAACTTGGAACTAGGTTAAAATAGGCTTAGTTTAGATAAAAATATTTTCGCAACGCAATTCCATGTGGATTCGACCTCGCACTTGCACAACATTATATTGCAAACGACTTATGCGCTTGAGAGTAATTTAAAACTCACAACAAGTTTTTGGCGCCGTTGCCGGCGAGTTGTTTGGTTTGTGAAAATTAATTTTTTTTGTCTGAATTAGTTTTATTTTTCTACTAGTTAGTTAGCATTGTTTGTTTGATTTTTCTTTTTGGCAATTTTATTTTATTTTATTTCTATTTGCATTGTTCAATAAAAAAAAATAATATATATTTTTGCAAATTTTTGTTGGCTCATTTTGTTAATAGTGTGTTTACCATTTGTGCATTTATTTTTTGTTCTGTAGTTTCTACTGGTTAGTTTATTTTAGTGCTTTTAGTGCGCTGTATGCTTGGTCGGAGATCCCTGAATTTAGATTTGACACATTTAGATCCCGACTTACAAAGAACTCTTAGGAAACAGAAAAGAAAACTAGTTGAAAGAGAGACAGTTGAGATGGGAGAAAATTTTAGGAATGTAAATCATCTGGAACATGTAGAGCAACCTAGAGCTTGGAACGTGGACTCCACTATATCCCTTAGGGATTTGTTCGCATTCGTTGCGACCAATTCATCTTCTTGCATAGTGTTGCCACCTACCAAAGCCACCCATTTTGACTTAAAGCCACATGTCATTTGATGAGAGTCATAAAATTCACTTTAACAGTACTTAATTGTTAGCATTTTAGGGTTGATCTAGGTTTTAATTGCACTTTTATACGTTAACAACTCTAAAGTATCATTCTTGGATCATTGATCTATTTCGGTGCATTTTTAGGTACTTTAAGGTCAAAAGAGGAGGAAAAGTTATCATTGCTTGAAGCACAAAGACTTGAGGCATACTGGAGTGAAGGAATGCTTCCGGAAGGACAAGATGGAGGGCTTAAAAGAGCAACAACTGCTGCCCGCACTGGAAAGGTGTTTCACTAAATTGCCAGAATTTCTCGTACAGATCAATCATTTTTGCAAATTAAACTGTATTGATACAAGAAAAACCAGGAGATGAGCCATATACACTTAGAAAGATCCGGAAGTCTATTTTCTGGAGAATTTTACAGTTCGTAAAAATGATTTTTCTAGAGAAAGTTATGGCAGTTTTAGTAGACAAAGGTCAGGCTGTGCGGGATTTCAGCGTGAAGGGCATGTGAAGGCTTAAATCCCACAGCCCACATCGGTTAGAAACACATTTCTATATCCCACATCCCACATCGGATTGGAAACACATTGCACTCATGGTATTTGCCTATATAAGACCCACTCCACTTCAGCTTTGAGAATCAATCGGAGCTCATCTGAAATCATCAGAGAGTGAATCCAGAGGGCATTTAGGAGCAATCCAGAGGGCCTTTAGGAGGAATCCGAAGTATACCTTTGGAGGGCAAGCTGAGGAATCGCCAAAGCTTTCGCTATCAAGGGGGAGACGATCGTTGAGAGGCCGGAGGCAACTCGAGGACGCATGAGCCCCGTGGCCGGCTAGTCTCCAAGCAAGGCAAAGGGATGAATTCCTAGGTGTAGTAGTTCTTATTTTCCTTTATTTGATTCAGTTGTAGTTTGGTATTATTTTCATTAAACATTGTTATGTTTTATTCTTTAATTTAATTAGTAGATTTCTTATTAGTCCGGTGATTGCATGCTTCTTTTCCATATAAGTCTAGTCATACTCTTCTTAAGTGTATTTGTTTGGGTGTGATTGAGTCCGGTAGATCTCTTTTATAGTTTTGTCCATTTTTGCGGTATTTTCATTTAGATATATCATCGTCTCTTGATAATTTATAAGTTAGGTCATGTGTGCTTGAAAGTAAAGAATAATTTATATCAATTACATTAGGGTTTATACATGCACTTTAATTAAATATTTGCCGATTGCCTGTTTGGGATGTGAAACTTGCAATCGAGATAAAAACAACTGAATCAAGTTAGGATTAGGGCAATGAACCTAGGTAGGATTTCCAGAACCTTGTTGTTTCTTTATTATATTATCCATCAATTATTTACACAATTTTCATACAATCAACAATTCAGATTCTGGCATTTGATCTTTATCGTTTGTGTTGAGGTTTACACATTCTTTTGTAATTAGTTTGTTTCCCTGTGGAATTGATACCCCAAAGCTGTACTACAATACCTCGTTATGTTTTGGTCGTAATCAAATTTTGGCGCTGCCGAGGAAACGCACTTAAGTACAAAGAAAATTATCAACTTTTAACATGACGGTAGAAGAGTTGTAAATAGTTTTTCTTTTCAGCAGCTGTAAAGGCGGTAACTTCGTTCCTTCTTTTAGCTTGCTGCATTAATTTTTATTTTTTATTTTATTTGACTCTTTTTTTTATATAGTATTTTTATTATTTTGTTACCTCACATGCACAGACATAGAGACACTGTGGGTAGATTTGGTTGTAGGCCTATATTAGAGTCAGAATTTAATTCTTTTTCAAATCCTTTATTTGACAATCCATCTAGTCCCGAAGAAATGAGTGAACATGAAGATCAACCCCCTAGGACACTTAAGGATTACTTGCACCCTAACCGTACGGCCACACCATCGTGTATCATGTTCCCCCCTAATGTTCAACAACCTGATTTTAAGCCGGGCATGATCCAATTGCTACCAACTTTCCATAGGTTTGAGAATGAAAACCCCTATATCCATATTAGGGAATTTGAGGAAGTAGTAACTGCTTTTCACAGTAGGGCTGATATGATAGACACCGTTAAACTTCGGTTTTTCCCTTTTTCACTTAAGGAAAAAGCCAAGGCTTGGCTGTACTCGTTAAGGCTTAGGTCCATAGGTAGTTGGGATGAGATGACCCGAGCTTTCTTCTAAAAAACCTTCCCAACCCATAAGACCAACAACCTCAAGAGACAAATCTCAAACTTTGCACAAAATGAGAGTGAAACCTTATATCAAGTTTGGGAACGTTTCAAGGACCTTTTCAATTCTTGTCCACACCATGGGTATGAGAGTTGGCGGGTAGTTAGCTATTTCTATGATGGAATCCTAAGTAGGGAAAGGCAGTTCATAGAAATGATGTGCAATGGGAATTTTCGTCAAAAAGATCCCGACCAAGCCATAGATTTCCTAGATGACCTATCAGAAAAATCCCACACTTGGACTGAACCAAATGCCATGGAATGCACTAGGAGAAATCAACCCGCTGGGATTTACCAACTTAAGGAAGAGGACAACCTTAAAGCCCGTTTAGAGGTCCTAACTAAGGAAATTGAATCTTTAAAAACCAAGGATACTAGAACCCCTAAACCGATTGCTAGGGTAGAGTCTTATAAGCCTTGTTTCATGTGTAATAGGGTAGATCATTTACCTAACGATTGTCTAGTTTATTTTGAGATGAAGGATGAGCGTAACACTATAGGTATACCCTTTGGGAAATCACACTCACCCTACTCTAACACCTACAATCCTGGTTGGAAGAGTCGGCCTAATTTCAGTTGGAAATCCAACATACAACCCCCTGCCCACTCTAGTACCCAATGGCAACCAGAATCAACCTCATTTAATGCACCTCAACAATCTTTACCTTTTGAAGATATGTTTAAGTCATTTATGCAGGTACATGCAAGAGTATGGAAGATCAAGGAAAAATAAATCAATGGTTGTTAGAGGAACAACAAGCGATCAAAGAGGAACAAAAAGTAATAAAGAGTCAACTCACCAAGTTGACTAGTTTCTTGACGATTCAAGAACAAGGTCGGTTTCCTTCACAGCCACAACCTAATCCAAGGGGACAATATATGGCACAAACCTCCAATCCTGAAAATCAAAACAATAGAGAGGTTAATGCCATAATTACTCGCAGCGGTAAGACAATTGATGGTCCCACTCTACCATCACACTGGATTCCTAATACCGTGAGCAACAAGGATAAAACCCCCAAGGAACAAGAGGCCCCTGATGTTTATCGCCCACCAGTGCCTTTCCCTCAAGCACTCCTTAAACCTAAGGAGATAAATACAGCATTAAAAGGTGAGATTCTTGAACAACTTCATCATGTTAAAATTAATCTTCATCTTCTTCATGTTATAAAACAGATTCCCAACTATGCTAAAGTCATCAAGGATCTATGCACACTCAAGAGGAAGCACACTGTGAAGAAGACGACATTCTTAATGAAGCAAGCAAGTGTTGTAATTAACAGTAAGACACCACCCAAATATAAAGATCCGGGCTGTCCAACGGTGGCTTGCCAAATTGGAAATAAACCTTGTGGCCAAGCATTGCTAGATTTGGGTGCTAGTGTAAACCTCATGTCATACTCCATGTACTTGTAGCTCGGTCTAGGTGAGATCAAACCAACCTCCGTGGTACTCTAATTAGCGGATAGATCGGTAAGAAAACCAAGAAGTATTGTAGAAGATGTTTTGTTGCAAATTGATAATTTCTACTATCCTGTTGATTTTTTGGTTTTAGATACTGTTTCTACTATAAACACGGATTCCAAAATTCCTTTGATACTCAGAAGACCATTCCTTGCCACCACCAATGCCCTCATTAATTGTAGGAATGGCCTAATGACATTATCATTTGGAAATAGGACTCTAGAGGTAAATGTTTTTCGATTCCTATGGCAGCCACATGAAGAGGATGAGTACATCAAAGACGATTCTAACTCTTCGGAATTCATTCTTAATAATCTTGAGTTCAAAAATTCTTCAAATTATCCCCATGTTGTTAATGTTGTTGATGTTTTTGATAAGCCACAGGAATTTATTAAGACATCTTGCCAACCATGCTTTGAGAAGTTGCTTGAGAGAAGTCACATGGATGCGAGAATTAAATACCCTACTGCTGATAGTAAATGGGTATCACCAAAAACACTTGAGCCACATATGGTGGACTTTAAGTATTCCTTGCCATCGCCAAAGCATACAAGAATAAAATTTTGTAGCAAAGCAGTGGCTGGTGCATCCAACTCATGTTTTTCAAGGAGAGAATAAAAGCGTCTGGCTGAAGACGTAAAATTTAGTGCTCATAGGAGGCAACCCACAACGTATCCTTTTATTTTTATTGTTTTTCATATTTCTTTTTATTGTTTATTATTATTATTTTGCTGTTTTCCAGTTTTATTTTCGTATTTATTTTTCAGGAACAAATAAACGAAGCAGTTCAAATGATCGTGCACAACTTTCAACTCCACGCACCTTTGGTCAAAAAGGGAGTTTCCTTAACTTTTGCTTTTACATTGAGGACAATGCTTATTTTAAGTTGGGGGTAGAGGAAACTTATGACTGTTTTTCATGTTTTTCATTGAATTGTTTGGTGCCATTTTCCTTTTTGTTTGTTTTTAGCATGCTTGGTGTTAGTCTTAGAGTTAATTCACATGTCAATGATATGAGCTTAATTGAGATAGCATATAGTGGTTAGAAGAAGTTAAATCTTGCTTCGGTTTGAAATTAATTTAAGTATCAATCTTCATTTGGTTTGAGACTCTAGTTTGTGGTAAGATTGTATGATTAGTCTAAAACATTTAGAGAAATTTTATGTGTGATTATTTTGTGAATATTTTTGTGGTCTCGACAAGCTCTAAAACTTACTTGATAACCACTTGAGGCGAATTCCTAGAATGCACATTACTTAGGATATGATATAGGCCATTTTTGGACCGTTTGAGCCTGTTAAACCTACCATTGCTATATTTACCACTAGTCACCTATTTGAGCTTTTTCTTGAAAAAGAATTTGAGCCTTGTTTCTTTCAATAGCCCATTTACTCACCCTTATGAGCCTAAGGAGAATATTTTATCCTTGCCTTTCTCTTAAAAGAACTTAGTTATACACATGTTGTGAGAAGCACTTAAAAGGAGTAAGGGTGGAAATATGAAAAAAAAAAATATCACTACCACAACCAAAGTATATTAAAGGAGATAAGTTGGGGGTTGTAGAAGAAAAAAAAATGAAAAAGGAGGTGAACGGTCTTATGCCAAAATACAAAAGAAAAGAAAAGAAAAGAAAAGAAAAAGAAGAGAAAAGTGAATTATGGCAAAGAAAGAAAAAAAGAAAAGAAAAGTGGTGATTTGAGAAAAATGCTCGAAAAATGGTTGAAAAAGTTGGGTGTTGAAGTAAGGCTATCTAGTGCTTAAAAGTGGTTGTGTTTAAAGCTAAGAGATTGAGTTCTTTTACTTGTGAATCCTTTCCATTCTCTCTTAACCTTTACCTTAGCCTAACGTTACAAGTTTATTAAAGACCGATTGATCCAATGTAATGTGATTTTTCTACAATAGTGGAGAGTGGTTTGAAATGCAAGCATTTGGAGCTTGTTTTTATGATTGATGTCATGCAATTTATCATGTTTTAGAGGCCAAGACTTGTATTCACGAATGTTATGCATAAAATCATCCGAAAGTTCGGATTAATGGATTGTGGTAAGATGGATGTTAAGAGTCAATAACGATTTTAAGATTGATGTTTGAATTATTTTTGGACTTGAGTGATATATAATGATTCTATGTGCCGTGTGTTATGTGCGATTTTTGAGACAAAATTGAATTACTCTTGGTTTAACACTAGCATTGCTTTACTTTGTTTTGATTCCTACCGTAGGATTCATCTCTTGTTTTCGCTTAAATTGCTAAGGACTAGAAATAAGCTAGTTGGGGGTTATTATGAGAGTCATAAAATGAACTTTAACAGTACTTAATTGCAAGCATTTTAGGGTTGATCTAGGTTTTAATTGCACTTTTATACGTTAACAACTCTAAAGTATCATTCTTGGATCATTGATCTATTTTGGTGCATTTTCAGGTACTTTAAGCTCAAAAGAGGAGGAAAAGTTATCATTTCTTGAAGCACAAAGACTCAAGGCATACTGGAGTGAAGGAATGCTTCCGGAAGGACAAGATGGAGGGCTTAAAAGAGCAACAGCTGCTGCCCGCACTGGAAAGGTGTTTTCACTAAATTGCCAGAATTGCCCGTACAGATCAATCATCTTTGCAAATTAAACTGTATTGATACAAGAAGAACCAGGAGATGAGCCATATATGCTTAGAAAGATCCGGAAGTCTATTTTCTGAAAAATTTTACGGTTCATAAAAATGATTTTTCTAGAGAAAGTTATGGCAGTTTTGGTAGACAAAGGTCAGGCTGTGCGGGCTGTGCGGGATTTCAGCGTGAAGGGCATGTGAAGGCTTAAATCCCACATCCCACATCGGTTAGAAACACATTTCTATATCCCACATCCCACATCAGATTGGAAACACATTGCACTCATGGTATTTGCGTTTATAAGACCCATTCCACTTCAGCTTTGAGAATCAATCGGAGCTCATCTGAAATCATCAGAGAGTGAATCCAGAGGGCCTTTAGGAGGAATTCGAAGTATACTTTTGGAGGGCAAGCTGAGGAATCGCCAAAGCTTTCGCTACCAAGGGGGAGACGATCATTGAGAGTCCGGAGGTAACTCGAGGACGCATGAGCCCCGTGGCCGGCTAGTCTCCAAGCAAGGCGAAGGGATGAATCCCTAGGTGTAGTTGTTCTTATTTTCCTTTATTTGATTCAGTTGTAGTTTGGTATTATTTTAATTAAACATTGTTATGTTTTATTCTTTAATTTTATTAGTAGATTTCTTATTAGTTTAGTGATTGCATGCTTCTTTTCCATATAAGTCTAGTCATGCTCTTCTTATGTGTATTTGTTTGGGTGTGATTGAGTCCGGTAGATCTCTTTTATAGATTTGTCCATTACTGCGGTATTGTCGTTTAGATATATCGTCGTCTCTTGATAATTTATAAGTTAGGTCATATGTGCTTGAAAGTAAAGAATAATTCATATCAATTATATTAGGGTTTATACATGCACTTTAATTGAATATTTGCCGATTGCCTGTTTGGGATGTGAAACTTGCAATCGAGATAAAAACAACTGAATCAAGTTAGGATTAGGGAAACGAACCTAGGAAAGATTTCCAGAACCTTGTTGTTTCTTTTTTATATTATCCATCAATTATTTACACAATTTTCATACAATCAACAATTCAGATTCTGCCATTTGATCTTTATCGTTTGTATTGAGGTTTAAACCTTCTTTTGTAATTAGTTTGTTTCTCTGTGGAATCGACACCCCAAAGTTGTACTATAATACCGCGTTATGTTTTGGGCGTAATTATCATCCAACTCCTACCCCCATTTCATGGCTTAGATCTTGAAAATCCTTATAGTCATGTAAAGAAGTTCAAAGACATTTGTGCCACATTCAAGTTCCAGAACTTCTCTGAGGAGTCAGTCCATCTTCGACTTTTCCCTTTTTCTCTTCACGATAGAGCTAGGGCATGGTTGGATTCAAACATGCCCGGGTCTATTACATCTTGAGAAAATCTGCTTAGCAAATTTTATCATAAGTTTTTCCCAATGTCTAGAGTGAATGAGTGCCGAAAAGAGAATAGTTCTTTCACTCAAGATGAGGATGAAAAGTTTTATGAGAGCTGGGAGCCCTTCAAAGAGTTACTGATCAGATGCCCTCCACATGGATATGAAAAATGGAGACTCGTTTAGTTCTTCTACCCAAGGTTGACTCAACCCAACCGTAGCATGATTGAGTCTATGAATGGGGGGGCATTCTTGAGTCTGACAGAGGAGGAAGCATACAAGGCGTTGGACAAGTTGTCCGACAACTCACAGCAGTGGGATTTTTCAAGCTGTCGAGATAAGTCCATTCATGCTCCTAAGAAAGGAGGCATCTATGAGGTCAGGGAAGACGCTGATTTGAGGATAAAGTTAGATACTCTCATTAAGAAGATTGACGCTCTCGCTGTAGGCTAATCCATCAATGCTGCCAACATATTCAATGTTGATAGCTGTTCCATCTATGCTAGTCCCATGCATCTAGCACAGAATTGTCCATCTATGCCAGTTTTTGCCGAGTATCCTATGAAACAAGTGAATGCTTTCAATGACTATCGGAGGCAATCAAATGGATCTTACTCCGAGACATACAATCAAGGGTGGCGGAACCACCCTAATTTTTCATGGAAGCAGAGCCAACCAATGAATCAGGGAAGAGCCCTACATCATACTCAAAATCAATACCCTCCCAGATTTGCCCCACAAATTCCTAGTCATAGTTGCTCTGCCCATCCGGCACCATCACCTGCTTACCAAGCTCCCACTCAAACGCCAGCGCCAGTTTCATAGTCACTAGAGGACACCCTTAAGGAGTTCATGAAGATGACTGGCCAATCCATGAGCGAAGTAAGGAGTGCAACAATGGTAAACACCCAAGCAATTGCCAAACTGGAGAGTCAAATAGAGCAAATTGTAAATCACTTGGGTGAAAGAGAGAAGAGAAAGTTCCTCAGTCAGCCCGTGCCCAACCCAAAAGGACAGTTTATGGTTGGAAATTCATTAACTCCTACACGCGGGGAGGAACAAGTGCAGTCGATTGTCACATTGGGGTCTGGAAAACAAGTGGATAATTGAGTGGAAGAGAACCCTGCTATGCAGCAAGGGAAAGAAAGTGGCAACAAAGAAAAGAGAGATGCTGAGCTATCTATAGCCACACCTACTATGAAGGACCCTCCTAGGTCGCTTGTACCTAAAGTACCTTACCCTGAGAGATTACAGGCGCTTAAGAAAGGAGGGAAGTATGAGGAAATTCTGGAGGTATTCAAGCAGGTCCAAATCAATATCCCATTGTTGGATGCCATCCATCAAGTGCCGTCATATGCCAAGTTTTTAAAAGACTTGATCACTATCAAGAGGAAGAAAAATGTACCAAAGAAGGCATTTTTGACCGAGCAGGCTAGCTAAATCCTTCAGTGCAAGCTACCCATCAAGTATAAGGACTCGGGGTGTCCTACCATCTCTTGCACGATAGGAGTCAGCCAAATTGAGAGTGCTCTTTTGGATCTAGCAGCAAGTGTGAACCTTCTACCTTACTCAGTTTATTTGCAGTTAGGGTTAGGAGAACTGAAGCCCATAAACACGACGCTTCAATTGACTGATAGGTCAGTGAAAATACCACGGGGAATAGTTGAGGACGTCTTGATAAAAGTGGATAAATTCTATTTCCCAGTGGATTTTATTATGCTTGACACAGAGCCAGTTCAGAATATAGGGATTCAGATACCAGTTATTCTAGGGCGACCATTCTTAGCCACGGCTAACGCCCTGATAATTGTAGGACAGGGGTGATGAAGATTTCCTTTAAAAATATGATAGTGGAGTTGAATATCTTTGATATCACTAAGCAACCACTGGAATTTGATGAAGTGAGAAATGTATGTTTGATAGAGAAGATTCTTGAGGAGACTGTGGATGAATCAAGCATTGAGGACCCCTTGGAGGCATGTTTCTCCCAATTTAGAGAGGATTTGGATCTAGATAAGTTGCTCGAGCAAGCAAGTGCAATTTTGGAGTCTCCTCCTCGAGAGAGCAAGGAAACGGAGGAGACTACAGCACTTGAACCCCCCAAGAATGAACTTAAGCCTTTACCGGATAATCTTAAGTATAAGTTCCTAGGTCCAGCCAATTGTTTTCTTGTGATTATAGCTTCAGATTTGGGTGAGGCTCAAGAGGAAAAATTATTAGATGTTTTAAGAGAGTACAAGGAAGCTATCGGCTGGACTATAGAGGATATTAAGGGAATCAGCCCCTCGTTGGTAATGCATAAGATACATTTGGAGGAGAATGCCAAGCCATCGAGGGAGCCACAAAGAAGGCCTAACCCAGCTATGCAAGAAGTTATAAGGGCAGAAGTAATTAAGCTGTTAGATGCAGGGATCGTTTATCCCATCTCTGATAGAAAGTGGGTGAGCCCGATTCATGTCGTGCCCAAGCGAGCTGGATTAACGGTAGTGAAGAATAAGGACGACGAGTTGGTGCCAACTCGTGTTCAGTCAGGGTGGAGAGTGTGTATAGACTATCGTAAACTGAACGCCGTCACAAGGAATGATCATTTTCCACTCCCATTTATTGATCAGATGGTGAAGCGTTTGGTTGGGCACGAGTATTATTGCTTTTTGGATGGTTATTCTGGATATAACCAGGTCCCCGTGGACCCCGAAGATCAGGAGAAGACGACGTTTACCTGTTCTTTTGGGACATTCACCTACCGTCGCATGCCGTTTGGGTTATGCAATGCACCCGTTACTTTTCAGCGGTGCATGGTCAGCATATTCTCTGACATGGTAGAGCGGTTCTTAGAGATTTTCATGGATGACTTCTCTGTCTTCGGTTCAATATTTGAGGAGTGCCTGAACCGTCTTACTTTGGTTTTAGTGCAGTGCAAGGAGAAGAACCTGGTGCTTAATTGGGAGAAGTGCCATTTTATGGTTAAGCAAGGTATTGTACTGGGGCATGTCGTATCTCATCAGGGGATTGAGGTCGACAAAGCGAAGGTGGACCTGATTTCCAATCTTCAACCCCCACGTACAGTGAAGGAGGTTTAATCTTTTCTGGGCCATGCAGGCTTCTACAGGCGATTTATCTAGAATTTCAGCAAAATTGCCGGGCCCTTGTGCAAGTTATGCCCCATTTGTATTTGATGAAGACTGTAAGAAAGCATTTAGGGATCTGAAGAAGATTCTGACATCCACACCCATTATTCAGCCACCCAACTGGGGTGTGCCTTTTGAGATTTTGCGTGACGCATCAGACTATGCTGTTGGAGTTGTTTTGGGGCAGCGTGTTGATAAACTTCCCCATGTTATCTATTATGCAAGTCGAACTCTAAACGACGCATAACTCAATTACTCTACCACTGAGAAGGAGTTGCTAGTAGTCGTTTTTGCATTAGACAAGTTCAGATCCTACTTGTTAGGATATAAAGTCATTATCTACTCGGACCATGCAGCATTGAAGTATCTTTGCTCTAAAAAAGATGCTAAATCTCGCCTTATCCGATGGATCTTGCTACTTAAAGAGTTCGACATAGAGATTCGGGATAAGAAAGGTTCCGAAAATATGGTGGTGGACCATTTTTCTAGATTGATTGTGGATTTCACTAAGGCCGCCACTCCCATTTCTGAGACCTTTCCTGATGAGCAGTTGATGCATATTGCTCACAATCCCACTCCATGGTTTGCTGATATAGTAAACTATCTTGTCATCGGTCAAATGCCTTTACATTGGGGGCGATAAGATAAATCAAAGTTGTTGGCCATGGTTAAACATTTTTTCTGGGATGATCCTTACCTGTTCAAGTATTGTCCCGATCAGATCATCAGAAGGTGTATTCCTGAGCATGACCAATTTAATGTCATCAACTTTTGTCATGATCATGCTTGTGGAGGCCATTTCAGTGCGAAAAAGATCGCTGTGAAGATTTTGCAGTGTGGATTCTATTGACCTACCCTGTTCCGAGACTCTCACACTACTGTGTATCTTGTGAGCGTTGCCAAAAGCTAGGGAGTCTTTCTAGGAGGAATATGATGCCCCTCAACCCTATCCTGATTGTTGAGATTTTTGACGTGTGGGGTATTGATTTTATGGGACTGTTCCCAAACACCTTTGGCTACCTGTACATTCTGGTTGATGTGGACTATCTGTCCAAATGGGTGGAGGCCATTGCATGCAAGACCAATGACCACAGAGTTGTGGTCCAGTTTTTGAAGGACACTATCTTTGCTCATTTTGGTACGCCTCGAGGAATCATAAGTGATGGAGGTAAGCACTTTGGCAACCAGATTTTTGAGTAGTTGATGAAGAAGTATTTTATCACACACAAGGTTGCCACCCCGTATCACCTTCAGACGAGTGGCCAAGTGGAAATTTCCAATCACAAGATCAAGCAAATTTTAGAGAAGACTGTGAATCCTAGTAGAAATGATTGGTCTTTGCGATTGACTGATGCACTATGGGCATATCGGACAGCCTTTAAAACGCCAATTGGCATGTCTCCCTATCGTATTGTGTACGGAAAGGCATGTCACCTTTCGTTAAAATTAGAGCATCGTGCGTATTGGGCTATTAAGCAGCTGAATTTCAATCTTTCCAAGGCCGGCTCACAAAGAAAGCTCAAACTCAATAAATTAGAGAAGTTGCGGAATGATGCATATGAGTGTGCACGGTCATACAAGGCACAAATGAAGAAGACTCATGACCAAAATATTTTGAGACGAGCTTTTGAGCCGGGTCAAAAATTTCTTCTTCACAACTCACGCCTGCATCTTTTTCCAGGCAAGCTCAAATCTTGATGGACAGGCCCATTTATTATTCGGTCGGTTTTTCCTCATGGGGCCATCGAGATTAAGGATCCAAAGAATGGTAACACTTTCAAGGTAAATGGACAGAGGCTAAAACCATTCTTGGAGTTGAGGAGTCTGGACATTGAGACGATATTGTTGGAGGATCCTATTTACTCAGATTGAATATCGTCTACTATGGAGAGTCTGGCTGAAGACTTTAAACTTAGCGCTCATGAGAGGCACCCCACAGCATATCCTTTCTGTATATTTATTATTTTACATATTTATGATTAATGTTTGTTTTCAGTATTTTTTGTTTTCCAGTCTTTATTTTTTAGGGACAAAGTGTACTTCAAATCAAGTTTGGGGGTATTCTATGAGCCATACCAGTCCAGATAGTTCTCCATATCCTAGGTTAGCTCTTTCCATATTATTCACACATTGGGGTGTAATTTAAGTTTGGGGGTATGGGATACACATTACACACACTTTGTCCTAATTTGTTGTTGTTTTCCTTAGTGAAGATAAATGCATGTTCATGTTCGTCTGAAAATTTTGGTTGATCTGAAAAATTGTGATGTGATTTCATTGGTGAGTTTAAAACTTTGAACACATGATCTGATGATAGAGTTTAAACTTTAGTTACTTACTTTAGGCATTTTAGAATTCACATGTTTGAGCCAATCTAACACGTGCACATTAGCACATATTTGTGTGAGGTATGACATGTGATGTTAATGTGTATCTTTCTTATCTTAACTGAAACGGGATGCATGTGGGATTAACACTTGGGCATAGAAAAGCATATTTTTTTTTTTATTAATGATCATCATCAATAAACTTTCCACTGAGTAACTAGACCTCTTGCCTCAGTAAGCAGTGAGTGTTCACGTCAAAAGGTGGGAATTTTATTCATAATGATCATTGCTAAATTTTTCACTGAGTAACTGGACCTCTTGCCTCAGTAAGCAGTGAGTGTTCATGTCAAAAGGTGGAAATTTTGTAGCATTAAGGACAGTTAGTTTCGTAGCCTTTTTGACTAGAGTCAGTAAGACCTTAGGGGTGTCTTTACACCTAATGCCCTAAAACCATCTGGTTTGGGAGTCATTGACTCAACACTCGTTACATGTGTCAATTAGAAAGCTTAAGGGAACTAAACATAGTAGAGCCTTATAAAAAAAAGAAAAAAAAATAAAACTATGCCATCGTTGTTCATTCTGATGAGAAATTCTGTGAATCTTGAGACGTGGAAACATTGTACATTAAACTTACTTGGAAACCTCATCAGTATATGCTAATTCACTTTACACTGATTCAAGCTTGTGATGTCTTAGCATGCCTCTTGTAAGTAATTAGGTCTTAAATTCTTATTCATTGTGAAGATAGGTTAGATTTTTTTAAGCTTGCTCATGAACGAATTTCATGATTTTGAGTGCTCCTTAAAATTTTGGATACCATGAGTGATGAACTTATCTTTGTGTTCTTTGTTTTTTCTTTTAGTTTTTTTTTTATTCTGTTTTGCTAAGGGACTAGCAAAATATAAGTCTGGGGGTATTTGATGAGTCTTAAATATTTCATATTTAAGCTCTTAAATTATATGTGTTAAGCTCTTAGTTTGTATTATTTCACTTTATTTTATGTCTTTTCTGTGTTTTGTGTGTTTTTATAGGTTTGTGGAGAAAATGAAGCATTTCGGGAGATGTCAAGCTTCAAGAGCAAAAGCTAAGGATGCCTAGTGCGATCGAGCGCACGAGACATGCGATCGAGCGCACCTGCCTACGAACGAGCGCATGGTCAACATCCCACATCAAAATCTTCTTAGTGCAGTGCCCCTGCGATCGAGCGCATCAGACATGCGATCGAGCACACATGCGATCGTGCGCACAAGACATGCGATCGAGCTCACATGCGATCGATCACAACATTCTGCGATCGAGCGCACTTGGGTAGTATCTCACATCAAATCTATAACCCATTGTGCTCCAGGACTCCCCCTATAAAAGCACCATCTCACTTCATCATTCGGTGTGCAATTCCTGGATCATTTGGTGTAATCCGGTGGATGTCTGCTAGTATTCTGGTGGATCCTGAAGGCTTTGCTACCACGAGGGGAAGCGCCGCCCAACAACGAGTGGAATTTCTCCCATGTATAGTAATTTATTTCTTTTTATCTAGTTTTAAAGTTTAATGTTTAGCACTTGTATTGTGAACTTTAGTTTCATAATTATGAGAGGCTAAAATCTTCAGCTAAGGTTGAAGATGAAGCCTTTCCATTGTTTAGCATTATATTTTCAGATTTGCGCATAATAATTCTAATGTTTTTTAGTATAAATGTTCTGTTCAATTATTTGAGTAAATCTTATGATTGATTGCTTTTAATTGTTAAATTGGATATTCCTTGTGTTTCATCTGATGGATACATCGAATCGTTTTCGATTAAATTGTATTTCCTTTGTGATTTGTTAAAAGCAGATACATTGGATGCTTTTGGTTTAATTGAGATGTTTGTTGTTTTTTGTTTAAAGTTGGATTCATGGAATTTTTTGATTACTTTTACATAGAACATGAAAATATATGCTTTACTTTGGTGGGGTGGATTCAGAAACCTTAGTATTTTTATCATTAGTCTTTAAATTAATTTAGTTTAATTTATATTTGTTTTGCAAAAGACAATTCAAAACTTGGAACTAGGTTAAAATAGGCTTAGTTTAGATAAAAATATTTTCACAACGCAATTCCCTGTGGATTCGACCTCGCACTTGCACAACATTATATTGTAAACGACTCGTGCGCTTACGAGTAATTTAAAACTCACAACAGAATGCTATTGAGACACTAAGTGGTAAGTTATTACACATCCCAACAACGAAAAAATCAGAGAATATGGACGAAAGCCACCAAGCATACATGATTGACTCATTCATGGAAAAAGGTCCAGCACCTTAATCCATTGGAGTCCACCCTCACCCATGGCCTCACAAGAGCATATATCGAGCCAGAATTTGCGGATGTTATTGATGACATCCTTGAGGCCTCTCCAACGCATACAAGCACTGAATTTGGCACTAAAGCAGTGGCTGGTGCATTCAACCTATGTTTTTCTAGGAGGGAATAAGAGTGTCTGGCTGAAGATGTAAAACTTAGCGCTCATGGGAGACAACCCACAACATATCCTTTTATTTTTACTGTTTTTCATATTTCTTTTTCTTGTTTATTATTATTATTTTGCTGTTTTCCAGTTTTACTTTTGTATTTCTTTTTCAAGGATAAACATGCGCATCAGTTCAATTGGTCGTGCACAATTTTCAGCTCCACGCATCTTTGGTTAAAAAGGGAGTTTCCTTAATTTTTACTTTTACATTGAGGACAATGTTTATCTTAAGTTGGGGTGGAGGAAACACATTTCTTATTGCATACCATTGAATTGCTTGGTGTCATTTTCCCTTTTTGTTTGTTTTTAGCATGTTTGGTGTTAGTCTTAGAGTTTATTCACATGTCAATGATATGAGCTTAATTGAGATAGCATATAGCACTTCGAAGAAATTAAATCTTGCTTCAGTTTGAAAATAATTTAAGTATCAATCTTCATTTGGTTTAAGACTCTAGTTTGCGGTAAGATTGTATGATTAGTCTAAAAACATTTAGAGAAGTTTTATGTGTGATTACTTTGTGAATACTTTTGTGGTCTCGACAAGCTCTAGAACTTATTTGATAATCACTTAAGATGAATTCCTAGAATGCACATTACTTAGGACATAATATAGGCCATTTTTGAACCGTTTGAGCCTTTCAAACCTACCATTGCTATATTTATCGTTAGTCACCTATTTGAGCTTTTTCTTGAAAAAGAAATTGAGCATTGTTTCTTTCAATAGCCCATTCACTCACCTTCATGAGCCTAAAAATATTTTATCCTTACCTTTCTTTTAAAAGAACTTAGTTATAGACATTTGTTGAGAAGCACTTAAAAGGAGTAAGGATGGAAATATGGAAAAAAAAATATCACTACCACAACCCAAATACATTAAAGGAGATAAGTTGGGGGTTCTAGAAAAGAAAAGAAAAGAAAAAAAATGAAAAAGGAGGTGAATGGTTTTATGCCAAAATACAAAAGAAAAGAAAAAGAAAAGTGAATTTTGGCAAAGAAATAAGAAAATAAAAGAAAAGTGGTGACTTATTGAGAGATATGCTCTTATAAAAAAATGGTTAAAAGAGTTGGGTGTTGAAGTAAGGTTATCAAGTGCTTAAAGTGGTTGTGTTTGAAACTAAGAGATTGAGTTCTTTTACTTGTGAATCCTTCCTGTTCTTTCTTAACCTTTGCCTTGGCCTAATGTTACAAGCTTATTAAAGACCTATTGATCCAATGTAGTGTGATTTTTTTACAATAGTGGAGAGTGATTTGAAAAGTGAGCCTATGGAGCTTGTTTTTGTGATTGATGTCACGCAATTTATTATGTTTTTAGAGGCCAAGATTTGTATTCGTGAATGTTATGCATAAAGTCATCCGAGTGTTCGGATTAATGGATTGTGGTAAGACGGATGATAAGAGTCAATAACGATTTTAAGATTGATGCTTAGATTACTTTTGGACTTAAGTGATATTTAATGATTCTATGTGCTGCATATTGTGTGCAATTTCTAAGACAAAAAATGTGAATTGCTCCTTGTTTAACACTAGCATTGCCTTACCTTGTTTTGATTCCTACCATAGAATTTATTTCTCATTTTCACTTGAATTTCTAGGGACTAGCAATAAGATAGTTGGGGGTTGTGATGAGAGTCATAAAATGCACCTTAACAGTACTTAATTGTTAGCATTTTAGGGTTGATCTAGGTTTGAATTGCACTTTTATACCTTAACAACTCTAAAGTGTCATTCTTGGATCATTGATTTATTTTGATGTATTTTCAGGTACTTTAAGTTCAAAAGAGATGGAAAAGCTATCATTGCTTTTCGCACAATGACTCGATGAACACCAGAGTGAAGGTTCACAAGCACTTGGAAAGGAGTTTCACTAAATTGCAAAAATTGCCCGTACAGATAAATTATTTTTGTAAATTAAAATTGTATTGATGCAAGAAGAACCAGGGGATGAGCCATATATGTTTAGAAAGATCCGGAAGTATATTTTCTGGAGAATTTTATGACTCATAAAAACGATTTTCCTAGAGAAAGTTATGGCAGTTTTAGTAGACGAAGGTCAAGCTAGAAGATGCCTAGTGCACTTGAGCGCACCAGGCCTGCGATCGATCGTAAGTACGCACTCGCGACATCCCACATCGATCAAAAATACCTTGCAGCGCACCATAGTGTGCTCGATCGCACCATGCTGCGATCGAGTGCACACGGGCAGTATCCCACATCGGAATGGAAACACATTGCACTCCGGGAATTCCCCTATAAAAACCCCACTTCACTTCATCTTTTGGAATCATCGGGGATCAAATCCAGAGGGCCTTTAGGAGCAAATCCAGAGGGCCTTTAGGAGGAGCCCAGTGAAATTTTGGAGGGCAAGCTGAGGAATCTTCGAAACTTTGTTACCAAGGGGGAGATCATTGAGAGGCCGGAGGCAGCTCAAGGAAGCATGAGCCCCATGGCAAACTAATCTCCGAGCAAGGCAAAGGGATGAATCCCTAGGTGTAGTTGTTCTTATTTTCCTTTATTGATTCAGTTGTAGTTTTGAATTATTATCATTAAACATTGTTATGATTTATTATTTAATCTATTTAGAAGATTTTTCCTTAGTCCGATGTTTGTATCTTTCTTCCCCATATAAGTCTAGTCATGCTCTTCTTATGTGATGTTGTTGAGGTGTGATTGTTGGATGAAAATATACCTAAATAAATAAGTAGATAATCGTACTAGTTTTACTTGCAAGTGCACAAGGTCAATAGTGTAGTATAGTGTGCGAAAACAAGATCATCTCCACAAGGATTGGTAAAGTTCGGTTTTAGAGATAGTTTCTTTAGAATAAAAAGAAATAAATAACTGTTGTATGTGATTTGATAATAATAAAAACATAGGGCTTTGATATCCACCACTAGTCATACTTTCCCAATTGTATAATGTATCAGTGCACTAGCCTTATCATGTATACCTAATGGTCGCCAACCTAAGGGCATGGTATCTACTCCTTAAGCTATTGATTTCCCTAAGCAACGAGTTAGGCATAGTATCTACTCTAACTCTTTTCTTCCTTAAGGGATTCAGCATGATATCTGCGTGAGTTGTTCCTTAAGAAAGCATAGCGGCTGTGGAAATCGACAACCACATGAGACCTAGGGCATGGTATCTACTCCTGGTTTCCCATGTTGATTAATCCAAGAATCCGGTGTGGATATCTTTTGTTACTAATATTAGACCCAGGACTCGGTCATCTAAATTGATCTAACTAACCAATCCATACCACATGCATTCGTTGACTATACACATACATATGAGGAATTTAAATAAGCACAGGCATTAATCAAGTTAAGCAACATAATAAAGGCTATTGGCAAAGATTTTATTAATGAATAAATATATGAGAAAGCATAACTAGGGCTTCAATCGAGCCTTATAAGAAAGTTAGTTACACATGCTGTCTAAGATAAACATCATATATAAACTAAGCATAAAATATAAAACCCGAAGAAAACTAGGGAGATGGGTTGTCAATCCTCTCCAAAGCCTAAAACTCTGAGCTAAGCAAAAGATAAAAGAAGTGTTCTCTAAGAGGTGATGAATTGTGTGTGCTTTACATGTGTATTTATAGGGCTTGAATAATCCTAGAAGCCTCATGAGTTCCTAAACTTTCCTAAAACACAAAACTCTCTTATTTCCAAAATAGGGTTCTGCAGTTACTGTTCACACCCGTACATGTGAGCTCGATCATATGCGTCTTGCGCTCGATCCCTTATGTGTGCGAACGATCGCATGTGCGCTCGATCGCATGCAGTATTGCGATCGATCGCACTTTGACCAGAAGCTGCTCCAAGATCTCCAGGCTTCTTCCCTTAAGTGCTAAAAAATGCTTCTTTTTCTCCAAGACCTATAAAACACATGTAAAACACACAAATGAAGTAAAATGAACTAAATTAACATAACTAAGGACCTAATAAATGTAAATGAGGGGGCTTAAATATGAATATTTAAGCACTTATCAGTGATTGAGTCCGGTAGATTTCTCTTATAGATTTGTCCATTACTGTAATATTATTATTATGATATATTGTCATTTCTTGATAATCTATAAGTTAGATCATGTGTGCTTGAAAGTAAAGAGTACTTCATAACAATTATATTAAGGTTTACTTGTGCTTAATTGAATATTTGCCAATTGCCTGTTTGGGATGTGAAACTTGCAATCGAGATAAAAATAATTGAATCAAGATTGGAATAAGGCAATGAACCTAGGGAGGATTCCCAAAACCTTGTTATATCTATCCATTATATTCTTCAATCTATTTACACAATTTTCTCACAACTCAGATTCTTCCATTTAATCTTTTATCGTTTGTGTTAAGGTTCACACCTTCTTTTATAGTTAACTTATTTCCCTGTGGAATCGATACCCCAAAGCTGTGCTACAACTACTGCATTACTCTTTGGGTGTAATCAGGTGTCAAGTGAATGTGATGGGCACCATGGTGGATCGAGTCTTAAGGATCCGTTGCAAGTTCCAGATGGGCCAATCACAAGGTCAAGAGCTAAGAAGATCAAGGAAGCAATGTAAGAATTGGTGCAATCCACTTGGGTCGAGTTTGAAAATTTATCAAGCAAGACCCCAACATTCAATGGGCTTGAAAGAAGAAGAACCAAATTTAATCCATGTGATACAAGCTACAGAGGGGGGCGACATAGCCTAGTGGTTTTGTGTAGACTTTTTATTTCATTAAGTATAAGCATGTGGGCCTATTTTATATTTCTATGGTTGTAGGCGTTTGGGCATATTTAATTCATTAATTGGACTTCTTTTATTAGCTATAGGCGTTTAGTTTAGGATGTTTTGTGATGCAAACCTCAACCGACACGCTTTGAGACCTAACAAACAATATTGGAATACTTGCCCAAGAAAGCTAAAATTCATATTTTTGATAGAAAACCCCGACCCAACGTTTATAATGAAACGCGAACCGAAGGTATAAAATAAAAAACCTTGACCCAATGATTATAATTGAATCACGAACCAAAGGTATAAAATTTGAACCCCACAATGAAGAATCCTCGATAACTTCATAAGTTCTCTGAAGAACTAATAGAGGAAGCAAACCTCACATTTTTTTCATTTCTATTCAAATCTCCTTCATTACAATGAGTGTATGCTATTTATAACCTTTTCAGCCCTACACGCCTACTAAAAAAGAAACCAACTTGGTTCCAAAATAAGAAAGTAGATAAAGAAAGGATTAAAAAAATACGCCTAAGGAAAGTCTGAAATAGACAAGTCTATCAACCAATTAATTGGTATGGAACTAGAAAGTCAATCAGCCAATAAATTGGTTTAAAATTAGAAAGTAATAAACCACTTTCTCCTTCTAATTCCATGCCCCTCAAGCCATAATCAACCATTAATCCCTGCCATTGCTAAGAAAATTATAGCCAAATTAAGCTAGATCAGCCCCATCAATAGCTTAGATTAAATTTATTACGCCTTCATCTCCCTTTAGGCCAAGCTTGGAAT
>CM043705.1:39308151-39365651 GCA_023935145.1 Bretschneidera sinensis
ACCCTTGGACCTTTTGTATTATAATAGATCACTTAGGGTTTGAGAAGAGAACATCATTAAGGCTAGAAAACACAAGAAGATTACTATATTCTCCTCCATCAAAGTGTTCAAGAATGAGCTCCATGGCCAACTAATCTCCAAGCAAGGCAAAGGGATGAATCCCTAGGTGTAGTTGTTCTTATTTTCCTTTATTGATTCAGTTATAGTTGGGATTTATTGTCAAAACATTGTTATGATTTACTCTTTAATTTAATTAGAAGATTTTCTCTTAATCCGGTGATTATATCTTTCTCCTTGATATAAGTCTAGTCATGCTCTTCTTATGTCAAGATTGTTTGGATGTGATTGAGTCCGGTAGATTTATCTTTTAGGTTTGTCCATTACTGCGATATTATCATTAAGATATATTGTCATTTCTTGATAAATCTATAGGAGTCATGTGTTCTTAAATCAAAAGTAAAGAGTAATTCATATCAATTACATTAGGGTTTACATATACTTTGATTGAATATTTGCCGATTTCCTGTTTGGGATGTGAAACTAGCAATCGAGATAAAAACAACTGAATCAAGATTGGAATAAGGCAACAAACCTAAGGTGGATTCCCGGAACCTTGTTGTTTCTCTATCATATTCTTCATTATATTTACACAATTTTCTCATATTATTTTACAATCAAAATTCAGATTCTCTCACTTGATCTTTATCATTCGTGTTAAGGTTTACGCTTTTCGTTTGTAGTTCACTTTTCCTTGTGGGATCGATACCTCAACTATACACAATAACCACATATTAGTTTGAGCATAATCAAATTTTGGTGCCATTGCCGGGGAAACGCACTTAAAGTACAAGGAAGATTGTCAACGTTGAGACAAGACGGTAATATCATTCTCTGCTCTTTGTTTTGATTTTCTAATTTTTATTTTTTTTCCTTCTAATCCCTTTGGTGTATGCTTAGACTGAGAGATTTGCAAGGTAGATTCATTAAAAGACCTGAAATAGAGTTACCCTCTCTTTCCACGTCCGTTAGTGAAACCTCGCCTAGATCAAACCATAGTGCACACCCAAGTGACAATTTAGAGGATTTTGTTAACATGACCGAAAATCACAATGAAAATATTGCTAGGACACTTAAAGACTACTTGCACCCTAGTCGAACGGCCACACCATCTTGTATAATGTTCCCCCCTAATGTTCAACAACCTGAGTATAAGCCGGGTATGATCCAATTGCTACCAACCTTCCATGGATATGAGAATGAAAACCCCTATATCTATATTAGGGAATTTGAGGAAGTAGTAGCTACCTTTTAAGGTAGGGCTGATATGATAGACACTGTCAAACTTCGGTTTTTCTCTTTTTCACTTAAGAAAAAGGCCAAGATTTGGCCTTACTCGTTAAGGCTTAGGTTTATAGGTAGTTGGGATGAGATGACATGAGTTTTCTTCCAAAAGCACTTCCTAACCCATAAGACCAATAACCTCAAGAGACAAATCTCAAACTTTGCACAAAAGGAGAGCAAAACCTTATATCAAGTTTGGGAATGTTTCAAGGACCTTTTGAATTCTTGTCTACACCATGGGTATGAGAGTTGGCGGGTAGTTAGCTATTTCTATGATGGACTTCTAAGTAAGGAGAGGCAATTCATAGAAATGATGTGTAATGGGAATTTTCTTCAAAAAGATCCTGACCAAGCCATAGATTTCCTAGATGACCTATCAGAAAAAGCCCACACTTGGACAGGACCAAACACCATGGAAAGTACTAGGAGAAATCAACCTGAAGGAATTTATCAATTTAAGGAAGAGGATAGCCTTAAAGCCTATTTAGAGGCCATAACTAAGGAAATTGAAGCCTTAAAAACAAAGGATGGTAGAACCCCCGAACCGGTTGCTAGGGTAGAGTCTCATGAACCTTATTTTATGTGTAATGGGGTAGATCATTTACCTAAGGATTGTCCAGCTTATTTTGAGATGAAGGGAGTGTGTAATACTTTAGGTATACCCTTTAGGAAACCAGACTCACCTTACTCTAACACCTACAATCCCGGTTGGAAGAATCACCCTAATTTTAGTTGGAGATCCGATATAAAACCTTATCCCCACTCTAGCAACCAATGGAAATCGGAAGCCACCTCATCTAATGCACCTCAATAATCTTTACCTTTGGAAGATATGTTTAAATCATTTATGTAGGTACATGCTAAGAGTGTGGAACAGCAAGGCAAGATAAATCAACGGTTGCTAGAGGTGCAACAAGCGATCAAAGAGGAACAAAAGGTGATAAAGAGTCAACTCACCAAGTTGACTAGTTTCTTGACGGTTCAAGAGCAATGTCATTTTCCTTCATATCCACAACCTAATCCAATGGGACAACATATGGTACAAACCTCCGATCCTGAAAATCGAAATGTTAGAAAGGTTAATGCCATAATCACTCGCAGCGGTAAGAAAATTTATGGTCCCACTCTACCATCACACTTGATTCCTAATACTGTGAGCAACAAGGATGAAGCCACAAAGGAACAAGAGGCCCATAATGATTATTCTCCACCAATGCCTTTCCCTCAAGCACTCTTTAAACCTAAGGATAGAAATTCAGCATTAAAAGGTCAGATTCTTGAACAACTTCAGCATGTTAAAATTAACCTCCCTCTTCTTCATGTCATAAAACAGGTTCCCAACTATGCTAAAGTCATCAAGGATCTATGCACACTCAAGATGAGGCACAATGTGAAGAAGAAAACATTCTTAACGGAGCAAGCAAGTGATGTAATTGACAGCAAAACACCACCCAAATACAAAGATCCGGGCAGTCCAACGGTGGCTTGCCAAATTGGAAATAAATCTTTTGGCCAAGCATTGCTAGATTTGGGTGCTAGTGTGAACCTCATGCCATACTTTATGTACTTGCAGCTCAGTCTAGGTGAAATCAAACCAACCTCTGTGGTACTTTAGTTAGTGGATAGATCAGTAAGAAAACCAAGAGGTATTGTGGAAGATGTTTTGTTGCAAATTGATAATTTCTATTATCCTGTTGACTTTTTGGTTTTAGATACCGTTTCTATTGTGAATACGAAGTCAAAAATTCCTTTGATACTTGGAAGACCATTCCTTGCTACCGCCAATGCCCTCATTAATTGTAGGAATAGCCTAATGACATTATCATTTGGAAATAGGACTTTAGAGGTAAACGTGTTCCGAGTCTCAAGGCTGCCATATGAAGAGGATGAGTGTTTCGACACTTATATGATTGATAAGCTTAATTTGGAGGATGAGCACATTAAAGATAATTCTAACTCTTCGGAATTCCCTCCTAATAATTTTGAGTTCAATGATTCTTCAATTTATCCCCATGCCATTAATGTTGTTGATGTTTTTGATAAGTCACAAGGATTTATTAAGAAATCTTGGCAACCATGCTTTAAGGAGTTGCTTGAGAGAAGTCACATGGATGCGGGAATCACATACCCTACTACTGATAATAAACGGGCAACACCAAGGACACTTGAGCCACATATGGTGGACTTTAAGTATTCCTTGCCAAAAGACTAGCACTAAGGCCACTAAGTATGGAGCCTCAGCTTCAGCACCACAATGAGGCCAGCAGTGAGAGTGGTGCAGTGTCTGGCTGAAGACGTAAAACTTAGCGCTCATGGGAGGCACCCCACAGCATATCCTTTAATTTTATTTTTTTCTATAATTTTTTCTTGTTTATTATTAGTATTTTGTTATTTTCCGGTATTACTTTCGTATTTCTTTTTCAGGGACAAATGTGGGCAGCAGTTCAATTAGTAGTGCACAACTTTCGACTCCTGGGACCTTTGGTTAAAAAAAGAATTTCCTTAACTTCTGCTTTTACATTGAGGACAATGCTTATTTTAAGTTGGGGGTAGAGGAAACACATTTCTTATTGCATACATTGAATTGTTGGGTGTCACCTCCCTTTTCTTTTTCGTTTTAATTCATTTGTTTTTTATTATTTGTTTGTTCTTAGCATGCTTTCTGTTAGCCTTGTAAGTAATTCACATGTCAATGATATGAGCTTAATTGAGATAGCATATAGCAATTAGAAGAAGTTAAATCTTGCTTCGATTTAAAAATAATTTGAGTGTCAATCTTCATTTGGCTTGAGACTCTGGTTTGCAGTAAGATTGCATGATTAGTCTAAAACATTTAGAGAAATTTTATGTGTGATTGTTTTGTGGATACTTTTACGGTCTCGACAAGTTCTAGAACTTATTTGATAATCATTTGAGGCGAATTCCTAGAATGCACATTGCTTAGGATACGATATAGGCCATTTTTGGACCGTTTGAGCCTTTCAAACTTACCCTTGCTATATTTATTGCTAGTCACCTGTTTGAGCCTTTTTCTTGAAAAAGAATTTGAGTCTTGTTTCTTTCGATAACCCATTTACTTACCTTTATGAGCATAAAAATATTTTATCCTTACCCTTCTTTTAAAAGAATTTAGTTATACACATTTGTTGAGAAACACTTAAGAGGAGTAAGGATGGAAGTATGAAAAATATTACTACCATAACCCAAGTATATTAAAGGAGATAAGATGGGGGTTGTTGAAAAGAAAAGAAAAGAAAAGATAAGAAAAGAATGAAAAAGAAGGTGAATAGTCTTCTGCCAAAATAAAAAAAAAGAAAAAAAAGTGAATTATGGCAAAGAAAGAAGAAAAGAAAAAAAGTGGTGATTTATTGAGAGAAATGCTCGCAAAATGGTTGAAAGAGTTGGGTTTTTAAGTAAGGTTATCTAGTGCTTAAAAGAGGTTGCGTTTAAAACTAAGAGATTAAGTTCTTTTACTTGTTGAATCCTTCCCATCCTTTCTTAACCTTTACCTTAACCTAACGTTACAAGCTTATTAAAGACCTATTGATCCAAGGTGGTGTGATTTTTCTATAATAGTGAAGAGTGATTTGAAAAGTGAGCCTATAGAACTTGTTTTTGTGATTGATGTCACGCAAATTAAATATTCTAGAGGCCAAGACTTGTATTCATGAATGTTATGCATAAAATCATCCGGGTGTTCATATTAATGGATTGTGGTAAGATGGATGTTAAGAGTCGATAACAATTTTAAGATTGATGTTTGGATTACTTTTGGACTTGGGTGATATTTAATGATTCTATGTGTTGTGTGTTATGTTCGATTTCTGAGACAAAAAGTGAATTGCTCCTAGTTTAGCACTAACATTGCTTTACTTTGTTTTGGTTCCTACCGTAGAATTCATCTCTTGGTTTCGCTTGAATTACTAGGGACTAGCAATAAGCTAGTTAGGGGTTGTGATGAGAGTCATAAAATACATCTTAATAGTACTTAATTGTTAGCATTTTAGGGTTGATCTAGGTTTTAATTGCACTTTTATACGTTAACAACTCTAAAGTGTCATTCGTGGATCATTGATCTATTTCGGTGCATTTTTAGGTACTTTAAGTTCAAAAGAGGAGGAACAATTATCGTTGCTTGAAGCATAAAGACTCGAGGCATACCAGAGTGAAGGCATGGTTGTGGAAGAACAAATGAAGAGAAATCAAGTCTTGAGTGTGTGCGCTGCGGCCTAAAATAATCCAAGTCTCGGCCTCCAGAACCAAGCCAAAAGAGCAAGAAAAGAGCTTCAGTGTGCACCACGGCCTGGACCAGGCAGGGCCATAGCCTCTAGAAAGTGAAGAAACTAAAGACCAGGCAGAGCCGCGGCACAAGGAAGTGAGAGCCACGGCGCGCACACAATCCCCTTCTCTGAGTTATGACCTAATTAGGACTTTAATGATTGTTTAAACCCTAAAACACCCTTGGACCTTTTGTATTATAAATAGATCACTTAGGGTTTGAGAAGAGAACATCATTAAGGCTGGAAAACACAAGAAGATTGCTATATTCTCCTCCATCAAAGTGTTCAAGAATGAGCCCCATGGCCAACTAATCTCCAAGCATGGTGAAGGGATGAATCCCTAGGTGTAGTTGTTCTTATTTTCCTTTATTGATTCAGTTGTAGTTAGGATTTATTGTCAAAACATTGTTATGATTTACTCTTTAATTTAATTAGAAGATTTTCTCTTAATCCGGTGATTATATCTTTCTCCTCGATATAAGTCTAGTCATCCTCTTCTTATGTCAAGATTGTTTGGATGTGATTGAGTCCGATAGATTTATCTTTTAGGTTTGTCCATTACTGCGATATTGTCATTAAGATATATTGTCGTTTCTTAATAAATCTATAGGATAGGTCATGTGTGCTTAAATAAAAAGTAAAGAGTAATTCATATCAATTACATTAGGGTTTATATATGCTTTGATTGAATATTTGTCGATTGCCTGTTTGGGATGTGAAACTTGCAATCGAGATAAAAACAACTGAATCAAGGTTGGAATAAAGCAACGAACCTAGGGTGGATTCCTAGAACCTTGTTGTTTCTCTATCATATTCTTTATTATATTTACACAATTTTCTCATATTATTTTACAATCAAAATTCAGATTCTCTCACTTAATCTTTATCGTTTGTGTTAAGGTTTAAGCTTTTCCTTTGTAGTTCGCTTTTCCTCATGGGATCGACACCTCAACTATACACAATAACCGTGTATTAGTTTGAGTGTAATCACAGCCCATGTCTTTTAATTGATATAGGCCTTATTCGGCCCTAGGGTTTCATGGATAGGTACAAAAACACTTGTAGCTGTATTTTGAGGGTAAGTTAAAATTTGAATGAGGGGTTTTTATCTGCGATTTGTCATTTAAAATTTGAATAATTTTTCAGTTTTGTCTACTTGTTTTTGATTGAAATAAGAACTTATCAAAGACAAATCCTTTGTGGCATTCTCACAGAATCTAGGTTCTTGAAACGATTTCAGTGGGTCTAGATTATCATGACTTGATTCTTGGCTTTCTTTGGTAAGTTTCAATTTGATTGTGGGTTCGAGGGATTCCCATTCCATGGGTTCACATTAGAATGGCTTTAAAGGCAGGTAAAATATCGAAATTCCTATGACAGATAGAATCGAAGTTAATGAATCTACCCATCATGATCTTTTTGTTACAGATTACGGAGTTATACCTACTCTTAGCGGTTGGGCTCCAGAAAAGCGAGTCATCGAAATTTAATCTCGCCTTCTTGCTTGAGGAATTCGCTAAACCCTTCCCTTTGACGTCAGATCCTAAGGTCTTTGTAAACCGAGGCTTTGTAGGCGTGTGAGGTCCTCCAATAGTGGTTTTGATTCGGATTCTCTCTAACATTGTGAAATGGTCTTTCTAGAGAGAGATTATAAGGAATGAGGAATTCTCAACTATGAGAAGTTGAAAAATGAGTGATTTGAGGAATGTTTGAAGTTTTTATGAAGCTATTATGAGAGATTTTGGACTGAAATCATGAATTTTCTAGATAGAGAAAGCTTAGGGTTTTAAAAATGGCATGAAAAACTGAAAAATCTGAAGAGACTATTTATAGAATTGCAATATCAGTCGACTAGGTTAGGGCACCAATTGATTGGGTCCTTCATCATTTTAGGAATTTTTGATATAGCAATCGACTAGGTCGGGACACCAGTCGACTGGGTAAACTGATAGAGACATACCAGTCGATTGGGTGATCCTTACTAGTCGACTGGGTAGGTCACCAAAATTTTAAATTTTGGCTCCAAACAATGTCTTGTGTACCAGTCGATTGAATAATTTATACTAGTCGACTGGTAAAATGGGCAGTGGGATACAAGTCGACTGGGGTGAACACACTAGTCGACTGGGTCCTCCAGAAAACTTAAAATTTAAGTTCTAACTTAAGATTTCAGCACCTAATTGTTTATCTATGCCATATTGAGTGAGAGAAATCAATTTCCCACCAATAGTCTAATCTTACAAAAACTATCTTTTCTTAAGGGTCTTGTAAGAATATCAGCTATTTGATCTTCCGAAGGAATGAATTCTAGTATAATATCACCCTTTTGAGCATGGTCTCTTATAAAATGACGCCTAATTTCTATGTGTTTGGTTCTAGAATGTTGAATAGGGTGTTTGGTCAAGTTGATGGCACTAGTGTTATCACAATGAAACAGAATATCTTTAAAGTTCATGCCATAGTCTTCTAGTTGTTGTTTCATCCACAACACCTGTGCACAACAACTTCCGGCAGCAACGTATTCCGATTCGGTGGTAGATAGTGCAACCGAATTTTGTTTCTTAGAAAACCAAGAGGTTAACATTGCACCTAAAAATTGGTATGTACCACTAGTACTTTTTCTATGTAGCCTACAACCCACAAAATCAGCATTTGAATATCCAACAAGCTCAAAAGATAATTCTCTAGAGTACCATATTCCTAGGTTTTGAGTCCCTTGTAGATATCTAAGGATTCTTTTTACTGCAATTACATGTGATTCCTTAGGATTAGCTTGAAATCTAGCACATATGCATACACTGAACATCATATCAGGTTTACTCGCAGTTAAATAAAGTAAAGCTCCTATCATGCTTCTATAAGTTTTAGTATCTACACACTTACCTTCTTCATCTAGGTCAAGTTTTGTAGAGATGCTCATAGGAGTGCTTATTGACTTTGAGCTTTCCATCTCTAACTTCTTTCATAGGTTCTTGGTGTACTTTGATTGACTGATGAGGATGCCGTCTTTTAATTGTTTGATTTGTAGTCCAACAAAGTAGGTAAGCTCTCCCATCATGCTCATTTCAAATTCGCCTTGCATGCACTTAGCAAACTCTTGACACATAGATTCATTAGTAGCACCAAATATAATATCATCAACATATATTTGGACTAGTAGTGTGTCATTTTTGTGAGTTTTTGTGAAGAGGGTTGTATCTATTTTTCCTCTTGTAAAATCATTTGTACTTAGTCTTTCATACCATGCTCTTGGAGCTTGCTTCAACTCATATAGAGCTTTAGAAAGCTTATAGACATGGTTTGGAAGACTAGTATTTTCAAATCCAAAAGGTTGGTCAACATACACCTCTTATTCTATAAAGCAATTTAAAAAGGCACTTTTTACATCCATTTGAAATAACTTAAACTTATTAAAGCATGCAAAGGCTAAAACATTCAAGTAGCTTCTAATCTAGCTACGGGAGCATAGGTCTCATCAAAATCTATTCCTTCTTCTTGATTATACCCTTAGCAACTAGTCTAGCCTTGTTTCTAGTTACTATTCAATTTTCATCTATCTTATTTCTAATTACCTATTTGGTTCCTATTATAGTATAATCCTTTGGTCTAGGAACTATATTTCATACTTTGTTTCTTTCAAATTGATTTATTTCTTCTTATATAGCATTTATCCAATCAATATCCTTCTCGACTTCTACAAACGTCTTAGGTTCTACTTGCGATAAATAAGCTACACAATTGCAAATATTTCTAATAGAGGATCGAGTTCTTACCCTTTGTGAAGGATCACCAATCACATGATCGATTGGACGATAATTCAAATACCTCCAATCTTTGGGAAAACTATCCTCTTGTTGACTTGTAGATGGTTGATCAAGATTGAGAGTATCTACCTCTTGACTTGTTTGAGGTTGGCTCTCATTCAGGTCAACAATGGGAGTAGGTGTTTTCATTCTTGGAACAAAATCTGCATCATCATTAAAAGAAACTACTCTACTACTAATTAGGTTAGACTCATCAAAGGCAATATGTATGGATTCTTCAACCACTAGAGTTCTCTTGTTAAAAACTCTATAAGCTTTACTAGAGGTTGAATATCCAAAAAATATCCCTTCATTGATCTTTGAGTCAAATTTACCTAAGTTAGTTTTACTGTTATTTAGGATGAAGTATTTACAACCAAAAGCATGAAAATAAGAGATATTAGGTTTTCTACCCTTCCATAGTTCATATGGAGTTTTATTTAATATAGGCCTAATTAATACTCTATTTAAAATATAACATGAAGTATTTACGGCTTCCGTCCAAAAATATTTTGGCAAACTATTTTCACAAAGCATTGTTCTTGCAAATTATTGTAGAACTCTATTTTTCCTCTCAATAACTCTATTTTGTTGAGGAGTTCTAGGTGAAGAAAAACTATGATCAATTCCATTTTCATCACAAAATTTTGAAAAGCTTTGATTTTCAAATTCTTTTCAATGATCACTTCTAATGCTCGAAATGAAATTTTTTTTCTTCATTTTGAACCTTTTTACAAAAGTTCACAAGTCCTTTGTAAGCTTCATCCTTGTAAGCAATAAAAATAATAAAGGTATATCTTGAATAGTCATCAACAATAACAAGAGCATATTGATGGCCTCCTAGACTTATGGTACTTATTGGACCAAACAAGTCCATATATAGAAGTTCCAATGGTCTAATAGTTAAGACTATATTTTTTGATTTGAAAGAGATTCTAGTTTGTTTTCCCATTTGATAAGCATCACACACCTCATCTTTTTCAAATTTGATTTTTGGAATTCTGATGACTAAATCTTTTCTAGAAATGATTTTAAGCAAATCCATATTCACATGACCAAGTCTTCTATGCCATAGCCATGGGTATTCACTAAACGCGGAAAAACATTTTTCATTTTCCGAATGCAAAGATTTTAAATCAACTATATAGCCATTTTCGTGTCTATGCCCAACAATCTTGATCTTGTTACTCTTGATGTTTATAACTAGACAATGAGAAGTTTCAAATATGACTTTTTTTCCTTTGTCGCATAGTTGACTAATACTAAGCAAATTTGGCTTAAGGCCTTGTACATAATACATGATCAATGGTTGAGAAATCGTTATCAACTTTTCCATGCTCGATGATCTTTATCTTTGTGTTATCTCCAATGGTGACATGTCCGCTATGCCTTAGAGTTAGGTCTTTGAACATGCTTTGATCAACGGTCATGTGCTTTGAGCATCCACTATCAATGTACCAATAGTTACCCTTTTCCTTGGTGTGGAGACATATCTACATTACACAAGGATATACAATTGCACTCTTAGGTACCTGATAAGAGTCATAAAATGCATCTTAACAGTACTTAATTGTTATCATTTTAGGGTTGATCTAGGTTTTAATTGCACTTTTATACGTTAACAACTCTAAAGTATCATTCTTGGATCATTGATCTATTTCGGTGCATTTTCAGGTACTTTAAGCTCAAAAGAGGAGGAAAAGTTATCATTGTTTGAGGCACAAAAACTTAAGGCATACTGGAGTGAAGGAATGCTTCCGGAAGGACAAGATGGAGGGCTTAAAAGAGCAACAACTGCTGCCCGCACTGGGAAGGAGTTTCACTAAATTTCCAGAATTGCCCGTACAGATCAATCATCTTTACAAATTAAACTGTATTGATACAAGAAGAACCAGGATATGAACCATATATGCTTAGAAAGATCCGAAAGTCTATTTTTTTGGAGAATTTTATGGTTCATAAAAATGATTTTTTTAGAGAAAGTTATGGCAGTTTAAGTAGACAAAGGTTAGGCTGTGTGAGCTGTGCGGGATTTCAGCGTGAAAGGCATATGAAAGCTTAAATCCCACATCCCACATCGGTTAGAAACACATTTCTATATCCCACATCCCACATCGGATTGGAAACACATTGCACTCGTGGTATTTGCCTATATAAGACCCATTCCACTTCAGCTTTAAGAACCATCGGAGAATCTGAGATCATCAGAAAGTGAATCCAAAGGGCCTTTAGGAGCAATCCAGAGGGCCCTTAGGAGGAATCCGAAGTACTTTTGGAGGGCAAGCTGAGAAATCGCCGAAACTTTCGCTACCAAGGGGGAGATGATCGTTGAGAGACCGGAGGCAACTCAAGGAAGCATGAGCCCCATGGCCAGCTAGTCTCCAAGCAAGGCAAAGGGATGAATCCCTAGGTGTAGTTGTTCTTATTTTCCTTTATTTGATTCAGTTGTAGTTTGGTATTATTTTCATTAAACATTGTTATATTTTATTCTTTAATTTAATTAGTAGATTTCTTATTAGTTCGGTGATTGCATGCTTCTTTTCCATATAAGTCTAGTCATGCTCATCTTATGTGTATTTGTTTGGGTGTGATTGAGTCTGGTAGATCTCTTTTATAGATTTGTCCATTGCTGCGGTATTGTCATTTAGATATATCGTCGTCTCTTGATAATTTATAAGTTAGGTCATGTGTGCTTGAAAGTAAAGAATAATTCATATCAATTACATTAGGGTTTATACATGCGCTTTAATTGAATATTTGCCGATTGCTTGTTTGGGATGTGAAACTTGCAATCAAGATAAAAACAACTGAATCAAGTTAGGATTAGGGCAACGAACCTAGGAAGGATTTCTGGAACCTTGTTTTTTTATTATTATTATTATATTATCTATCAATTATTTACGCAATTTTCACACAATCAACAATTCAGATTTTGTCACTTTAACTTTTATCGTCTGTGTTGAGGTTTACACCTACTTTTGTAATTAGTTTGTTTCCTTGTGGAATCGACGCCCCAAATTTGTACCACAATTCTGCGTTATACTTTGGGCGTAATCAAATTTTGGCGCCGTTGCCGGAGAAACGTGCTTAAGTACAAAAAAGATTGCCAACTTTTGACATGACGGTAGAAGAGTTGTAAATAGTTTTTCTTTTCAGCAGCTGTAAAGGCAGTAACTTCGTCCCTTCTTTTAGCTTGCTGCATTAATTTTTAATTTTTAATTTTATTTGACTCTTTTTTTTTAATATAGTATTTTTATTATTTTGTTACCTCACATGCACAGACAGAGAGACGCTGTGGGTAGATTTGGTTGTAGGCCAGTGTTAGAGTCAGAATTTAATTATTTTTCAAATCCTTTATTTGACAATCCATCTAGTCCCGAAGAAATGAGTGAACATGAAGATCAACCTCCTAGGACACTTAAGGATTACTTGCACCCTAGCCGTACGGCCACACCATCGTGTATCATGTTCCCCCCTAATGTTCAACAACCTGATTTTAAGCTGGGCATGATCCAATTGCTACCAACTTTCCATGGGTTTGAGAATGAAAACCCCTATATCCATATTAGGGAATTTGAGGAAGTAGTAGCTACTTTTCACAATAGAGATGATATGATAGACACTGTCAAACTTTGGTTTTTCCCTTTTTCACTTAAGGAAAAAGCCGAGGCTTCGCTGTACTCGTTAAGGCCTAGGTCCATAGGTGGTTGGGATGAGATGACGTGAGTTTTCTTCCAAAAACACTTCCTAACCCATAAGACCAACAACCTCAAGAGACAAATCTCAAACTTTGCACAAAAGGAGAGTGAAACCTTATATCAAGTTTGGGAATATTTCAAGGACCTTTTGAATTCTTGTCCACACCATGGGTATGAGAGCTGGCGGGTAGTTAGCTATTTCTATGATGGACTCCTAAGTAGGGAAAGACAGTTCATAGAAATGATATGCAATGGGAATTTTCTTCAAAAAGATCCCGACCAAGCCATAGATTTCCTAGATGACCTATCAGAAAAAGCCCACACTTGGACTGAACCAGATGCCATGGAAGGCACTAGGAGAAATAAACCCGCTGTGATTTACCAACTTAAAGAAGAGGACAACCTTAAAGCCCATTTAGAGGTCATAACTAAGGAAATTGAAGCCTTAAAAACCAAGGACACTAGAACCCTTAAACTGGTTGCTAGAGCAGAGTCCTATGAGCCTTGTTTCATGTGTAATGGGGTAGATCAAATGCGTAGGGATTGTTCAACCTATTTTGAGATGAAGAGAGAGTGTAATGCTTTAGGTATACCCTCTAGCAAACCATACTCACCCTACTCTAGCACCTATAATCTCGGTTGGAAGAATCACCCTAATTTTGGTTGGAGATCCGATATACAACCTCATCCCCACTCTAGTACCCAATGGCAACCGGAAGCAACCTCATTTAATGGACCTCAAAAATCTTTAACTTTGGAAGATATGTTTAAGTCATTTATGCAGGTACATGCCAAGAGTATGGAAGATCAAGGAAAAATAAATCAACGGTTATTAGAGGAACAACAAGCGATCAAAGAGAAACAAAAGGTAATAAAGAGTCAACTCACCAAGTTGACTAGTTTCTTCACAATTCAAGAACAAGGTTGGTTTCCTTCATAGCCACAACCTAATCTAAGGGGACAACATATGGCATAAACCTCCAATCCTGAAAATCAAAACATTAGAGAGGCTAATGCCATAATTACTCACAGCGGTAAGATAATTGGTGGTCCCACTCTACCATCACACTTGATTCCTAATACCATAAGCAACAAGGATAAAGCCCCCAAGGAACAAAAGGCCCGTGATGTTTATCGCCCATGGGTGCCTTTCCCTCAAGCACTCCTTAAACCTAAAGAGATAAATACAATATTAAAAGGTGAGATTCTTGAACAACTTCAGCATGTTAAAATTAATCTTCCTCTTCTTCATGTCATAAAACAAGTTCCCAACTATGCAAAAGTCATCAAGGATCTATGCACACTCAAGAGGAAGCACAATGTGAAGAAGATGACATTCTTAATGGAGCAAGCAAGTGCTGTAATTAACAGCAAGACACCACCCAAATATAAAGATTCGGGCTGTCCAACGGTGGCTTGCCAAATTGGAAATAAACCTTGTGGCCAAGCATTGCTAGATTTGGGTGCTAGTGTAAACATCATGCCATACTCCATGTACTTGCAGCTCGGTCTAGGTGAGATCAAACCAACCTCCGTGGTACTTCAATTAGCAGATAGATCGGTAAGAAAACCAAGAGGTATTGTAGAAGATATTTTGTTGCAAATTGATAATTTCTACTATCCTGTTTATTTTTTGGTTTTAGATACTGTTTCTACTATAAACACGAAGTCCAAATTTCTTTTGATACTCAGAAGACCATTCCTTGCCACCGCAAATGCCCTCATTAATTATAGGAATGGCCTAATGACATTATCATTTGGAAATAGGACTCTAGAGGTAAATGTTTTTCGAGTCCCATAGCAGCCACATAAAGAGGATGAGTACATCAAAGATAATTCTAACTCTTCGGAATTCATTCCTAATAATCTTGAGTTCAAAGATTCTTCAAATTATCCCCATACCGTTAATGTTGTTGATGTTTTTGATAAGCCATAGGAATTTATTAAGACATCTTGCCAACCATGCTTTGAGAAGTTGCTTGAGAGAAGTCACATGGATGCAGGAATCAAATACCCTACTGTTGATAGTAAATGGGCATCACCAAAAACACTTGAGCCACATGTGGTGGACTTTAAGTATTCCTTGCCATCGCCAAAGCATACAAGCACAAAATTTTGTAGCAAAGCAGTGGCTGGTGCATCCAACTCATGTTTTTCAAGGAGGAAATAAAAGTGTCTGGCTGAAGACGTAAAACTTAGCGTTCATGGGAGGCAACCCATAACGTATCCTTTTATTTTTATTGTTTTTCGTATTCCTTTTTCTTGTTTATTATTATTATTTTGCTGTTTTCCAGTTTTACTTTCGTATTTATTTTTCAGGAACAAATAAACAAAGCAGTTCAAATGATCATGCACAACTTTCAATTCCATGCACCTTTGGTCAAAAAGGGAGTTTCCTTAACTTTTGCTTTTACATTGAGGACAATGCTTATTTTAAGTTAGGGGTGGAGGAAACATATGACTGTTTTTCATGTTTTTCATGGAACTGTTTGGTGTCATTTTCCTTTTTGTTTGTTTCTAGCATGCTTGGTGTTAGCCTTAGAGTTAATTCACAAGTCAATGATATGAGCTTAATTGAGATAGTATATAGCATTTAGAAGAAGTTAAATCTTGCTTTGGTTTGAAATTAATTTAAGTATCAATCTTCATTTGGTTTGATACTCTAGTTTGTGGTAAGATTGTATGATTAGTCTAAAGCATTTAGAAAAGTTTTATGTGTGATTGTTTTGTGAATACTTTTGCGGTCTCGACAAGCTCTAAAACTTACTTGATAATCACTTGAGGTGAATTCCTAGAACACACATTACTTAGGATATGATATAGGCCATTTTTGGACCGTTTAAGGCTTTCAAACCTACCATTGCTATATTTATCACTAATCACTTATTTGAGCCTTTTTCTTGAAAAGAAAACTTGAGCCTTGTGTCTTTCAATAAACCATTTACTCACCTTAATGAGCCTAAAAATATTTTATCCTTACCTTTCTTTTAAAAGAACTTAGTTATACATATGTTGTGAGAAGCACTTAAAAGGAGTAAGGGTGGAAATATGAAAAAAAAAATATTACTACCATAACCCAGGTACATTAAAGAAGATAAGTTGAGGGTTGTGGAAAAGAAAAGAAAAAAAATGAAAAAAGAAGTGAATGGTCTTATGCTAAAATACAAAAGAAAAGAAAAGAAAAAAAAAGAAGTGAATTATGGCAAAGAAAGAAGAAAAGAAAAGAAAAGTGGTGATTTATTGAGAGACATGCTCTTATAAAAAAATGGTTGAAAGAATTAGGTGTTGAAGTAAGGTTATCCAGTGCTTAAAGAGTTGTGTTCAAAACTAAGAGATTAAGTTCTTTTACTTGTTGAATCCTTCCTGTTCTTTCTTAACCTTTACCTTAGCCTAACGTTACAAGCTTATTAAAGACCTATTGATCCAATGTAGTGTGATTTTTCTACAATAGTGGAGAGTGATTTGAAAAGTGAGCCTATGGAGCTTGTTTTTGTGATTGATATCATGCAATTTATTATGTTTTAAGAGGCCAAGACTTGTATTCATGAATGTTATGCATAAAATCATCCGGGTGTTCGGATTAATGGTTCGTGGTAAGATGGATGTTAAGAATCAATAACGATTTTAAGATTGATGTTTGGATTACTTTTGGATTTGGGTAAAATTTAATGATTCTTTGTGCCGTGTGTTATGTGCAATTTTTGAGACAAAATGTGACTTACTCTCGGTTAACACTAATATTGCTTTTCATTTACTTTGATTCCCACCGTAGAATTCATCTCTTGTTTTCGCTTGAATTGCTAGGGACTAGCAATAAGCTAGTTGGGGGTTGTGATGAGAGTCATAAAATGCATCTTAACAGTACTTAATTTTTATTATTTTAGGGTTGATCTAGGTTTTAATTGCACTTTTATACGTTAACAACTCTAAAGTATCATTCTTGGATCATTGATCTATTTCAGTGCATTTTCAGGTACTTTAAGCTCAAAAGAGGAGGAAAAGTTATCATTGCTTGAGGCACAAAGACTCGAGGCATACTGGAGTGAAGGAATGCTTTTGGAATGACAAGATGGAGGGCTTAAAAGAGCAACAGCTGCTGCCCGCACTGGGTAGGAGTTTCACTAAATTGCCAGAATTGCCCGTACAGATCAATCATCTTTGCAAATTAAACTGCATTGATACAAGAAGAACCAGGAGATGAGCCATATATTCTTAGAAAGATCCAGAAGTCTATTTTCTGGAGAATTTTACGGTTCGTAAAAATGATTCTTCTAGAGAAAGTTATGGCAGTTTAAGTAGACAAAGGTCAGGCTGTGCGGGCTGTGCGGGATTTCAGCGTGAAGAGCATGTGAAGGCTTAAATCCCACATCCCACATTGGTTAGAAACACATTTCTATATCCCACATCCCACATCGGATTGGAAACATATTGCACTCATGGTATTTGCCTATATAAGACCCACTCTACCTCAGCTTTGAGAATCAATCGGAGCTCATCTGAAATCATCAGAGAGTGAATCCAGAGGGCCTTTAGGAGCAATCCAGAGGGCCTTTAGGAGGAATCCGAAGTATACTTTTGGATGACAAGCTAAAGAATCGCCAAAGCTTTCGCTACCAAGGGGGAGACGATCGTTGAGAGGCCAGAGGCAACTCGAGGACGCATGAGCCCCGTGGCCAGCTGGTCTCCAAGCAAGGCGAAGGGATGAATCCCTAGGTGTAGTTGTTCTTATTTTCCTTTATTTGATTTAGTTGTAGTTTGGTATTATTTTCATTAAACATTGTTATGTTTTATTCTTTAATTTAATTAGTAGATTTCTTATTAGTCCGGTGATTGCATGCTTCTTTTCCATATAAGTCTAGCCAATCTCTTCCTAATACGTGGCAAGTTTCATAATGGTAACTTTCGCACCAAAAGACTTGATACTATTCCGTCAATCCAACCCTTCGATAAACTCGTACGACTTATAGATAACTCCAAAAGAATGCTACTTCTATCTCAACACTAAAGTTGTTTTGCTAATCAGACTATGCTCCGACACACTATAAAAAAAGGGTCTTCATAAATTAAAAGGTATTTTTCAATGGAGAACACACGCTCTTATTTTACATTGCTTTCCTTATCTCCAAAAAAGCCCTATCTAACTTAAGCATCAAAGAGTCCTCCGGAGGCACAGCCCCTTCTAGCCCTCCGCGACTTTAGATTTTTTTTCTCATTTCGTGTGTGCAGGCCCCACTCCCTAACTATCCAGATTTCGACAGATTTTCATCATCAACAAATTGGCATTAGAAGAAGAGCCTTTTTTTTTTTTTTTTTTTTTCTGAAGGATCAAGGACTTACCTATTATCATGCCGCCTAAAAACACTGCTGGAACCAGTTCAGTTGCCACACGAGCATCCATCCGCCAACAATCAGCCAATCCACACATTCTTACCATCTCTAAACATTTTGGCTTCGAGCATGACAATGAGCCATCAAATGGATGGACTGGGCACGATCATCACCCTGATCCAATAGAACCCAAGCCCCAAGAGAATCAAGAAGCTTTGCCCGTCTTGCATCCCACTATCCCTCAGATCCATGAGCAATTCCAGGAACTCACCCAACTTGTCACTGATCTTGTCGCTTAGGTACGGGGAAGAACCTATCACCCCACGCCTTTACCTCTCTCACAACAGAGTTCTTGGTAGAAGACATAGCCTTGGAGCAATAAATCTACTAGAGGCCGTTCCTCAGCTGGATCATCATCACATGCCAAGGTAAGGTCTCAGAACAATTCCATCTCTAGGCCTTCTTTTAGAGTTAGGTCATGAGGCTTCTCAACCTCCAAAAATCACAACGACCTGGACAAGAGATTGGAATATGGGCCAAAAGATAAATGAAACCTTTAAAGCAAGAGACACTAATGTTCTAGATGACCTTAGTTCAAAAGATCCACCTTTTACTCAGGAGATCCTCGAAGCCCCTTTCTCCTTCGATATTTTTGAATATTGGTTATCAAGGCATACGATGGAACCACAAACCTGGTAGATCACTTTCAACACTACAAGACCACCATGATGCTGCATCGCCATCTTGGCACCGTTATGTACAGAGCTTTTCCTTTGACCTTAGAAAAGGCTGCTAACACCTTGTACAACCACCTTAAGCCTGATAGTATTGGCTCATTCAAAGAGCTAAGACATGCCTTTGCATCACATTTCCTGAGTAGCAAAGAACCTCGGAAGACCTCATAAAGCCTCTTCAGCATCATTCAATGCAGAGGAGAAAAAATTTGAGAATATATCTCCCGATTCAATGTAGCCACCTAGGAACTCTTGATCTCAACCTTGCTGTCCAGACCTTAGCCTTCCAGAATGGGCTTAAGTCGGGAACCTTCAGCTTCAAGTTGACTAAGCACCCTAGGGATATAAACGACATCCTTGCTCAGGCCAAGGAACTCATGATCTCGAAAGACGATCAGGCTTTCAAGAAAGAAAGAGAGGGTATGATGGAAAAAAGAAAGGGGGATACTAATGAACCTGATATGATCCACGCCAAGAACTAAGAAATTTATGGATCAATAAGACTTCCAAGATCGTCTAGAAGCAAATTTATGTGAAATCGCGACCCGTTGCTTATATTGAAGCAAGAACCTTGGTATAATGAAGATTGAGATCGCTACCTGTTTCTTATATTGAAGCAAGAACCTTGGTATAATGAATACACCACAATCAATTATGGAATGATTGATTGATAAGTCGAAGACGATCGCCACAGAAACTCCGATAAGTTCAGAAGTTCTAAAAGAACCAAAGAGAATTTTCTCTCCAAAAGTATGAATCAAATCTGAATTGTCTTATTCCAAAAAGCCAATAGCTATTTAAATACATGAGAATTCGTAACCAATTAGAAAAAGGAAAATTAAGAAATAGGAAATAAACCTAACTAGAATTCTAGTAGGAGTTGGAAACTACAAAATAGGAAATAAACCTAAATAGAATTCTGGTAACCTAAAATCCAAGTAAGGAAAGTACCTAACTTGGCATGCAAGCCTTATAATTCAGCAATTAAATTAATAAAGAAACAATTAAAAAAAAGGTAATAAGTAAAATTGTAGCCTGCCATTTTCCTTAATGTGCCAACCAAAACGAGTAAGTCTCCAATTTTGGGAAACTAAGATTTTAATTCACCATCTTGAGTTGCTGGATTATTCCAAAGCTTGAATTATGGAAACTCATCCTTGTGGATCACGTATAGCATCATCCTTGGGCCCTCAAAGATGGTTCTTAGCCCAAATGTGTTGAATCAGCTCATTAAGAGTTTCCCTGAACCTTTTAGCTCGAGCCCTTGTACTGGTCCAATTGGAACTTGAATAAGAAAATGCCATTTGTTAGTCGTGTCCTCATCATTCCCCTCCTCTTGAAAAGAATTTGTCCTCAAATCATCACCTACATCAAAAGGTCTTAAATCAGAAAATTTGAAAGTGGTACTAACATTGTACTCACCTGGCAAACCTAATTTGTATGCCTTGTCATTGATGCGCTCAAGGACAGAAAAAGACTCATCTCCTTTAGGAAGTAACTTTGAACGCCTTTGTGCTGGAAATCTTTCCTTCTTCATGTATAACCAAACCTAATATCCGGGTTGAAAAATCAGTTATTGGCGACCTCTTGCTCATTTCCCCATTTAAATCCAACATTCTTATTGATTACTTTGGTAAGTGGTGCGGCAATACTGTTAAAGTCTTTCACGAACCTCCTGTACAAACTAGCAAGGCCATGAAATACAAGCTTATCGATGCAAAAATTACACTTCTTCAAGTTAGCAAACAACTTCTTTTTTCTAAGCACATCCAAAACTGATTTTAAATGCACAACATGATCATCTAAGTTTGTGCTATAAATGAAAATATTATCAAAATAAACAACAATGAATCTGCCTATAAAAGCTCGCAAAACATGGTTCATTAATCTCATGAAGGTACTTGGTGCATTTGTTAGTCAAATGGCATAACTAACCACTCATATAAACCATATTTCGTTTTAAAAGCAGTTTTCCATTAATCACCCCCTTTTACCCTTTTATTCTTATTTGATGATATCCATTTTTTAAATCAATCTTAAAAAATACACAAGCACTATGCAGTTCATCTAGCATATCATCTAAACAAGGAATAGGATGTCGATACTTTACCATTATATTGTTGTCTGCTCGGCAATCAACTCACATTCTCCATGTCCCATCTTTTTTATGAACCAAAATCATTGGAACAGTGCACGGGCTCATGCTTTCTCTTACATGCCCCATTCCCATCAATTCACTAACCTACCTTTGTAGCTCATTTGTCTCCTCGGGATTGCTTCGATAGGGTAGTCGATTTGGAATTGTAGCACCGGGCACGAAATCAATTTGATGTTCAATTCCTCGAATAGGAGGTAAGCCATGTGGAATCTCCTAGGGAAAGATATCACCAAACTCCTGTTAAAGAGAAACAATAGAACTAGTCAAAGATGAGTCAAATTGGTTAGTATTTAACGTCTCTTTGTACAAAAGTACAATCATTGGCTGATTTAAAACCATTGCTCTTTTTATTTCACTCGTTCTTGCATAGAAATTTGTTTTCTCTCAATGGCTGAATCAGCTCTCTTATTTTCTCTCTCAATTTTTTCAGCCTCTCTCATTTTCTCATTCTGATTTTCATTCATTATCTTTTTCTCACTCTTTTTCATTTTCTTATTCCCATTTTGTAACCTCACTTGATCTTCATAAACCTGCTTTGGTGTCAAAGGAACTAGAGTGATTGTCCTTTGATTGTTTACAAACGAATATTTGTTGGTAAAGCCATCATGCTTAACACGCCGATCGAATTTCCATGATCGGCCTAGTAACAAGTGTCCAGCTTGCATTGGAACTACATCACACAAAACTTCATCTTCATATTTTCCAATCCGAAAGGAAACTAACACCTGCTTGTTCACCCTCACTTCACCACTATCATTGAGCAATTGCAAATTGTAAGGCCGAGGATGTTTAATTATTGGCAGTCCTAATTTATCAACCATTGTAGTGCTAGCGACGTTAGTACAACTACCTCCATCAATAATCATACTACATAGCTTTTTTTGTACGTGGTATCTAGTATGAAAGATGTTTTTTTGCTGCACTTTGTCATCTTCTTTGATTTGCACACTTAGAGCTTGATGCGATGAAATTTACACTAACAAGTGCACTAATCGTTCAAGTAATAAAATGATGAGTAAATATCGTTCCCAACGAGGACTGAGCAAATACTATAGAAATTATGACTTAACTCTTACTGTTATTTAAGTAAACGAATAATTGTAGGAGAAAAGTTTACTAGCAATTAACTAAAGAAAAAAAACAAAAGCACTAATAATTAACGGAAGATTTGCAAACTTTGGAATGAAGAATCTTATGAACTAATGTGCTAAGGACTCGACTTCACCTAAACCATAATTGACAAGAGTTTTGAATGGACAAATTTCAGTTACTATGTTTTTCAAGATGGTAGAATCCCCAATCAATTGGTTATCCTTATTCAGGTCTAACTACAATCTTGAGAATCATCAACTTCAAATATCCATATTCTAGGTCTATTCTAGATTGATTCAACTTAAGAAGCATTAAGTTCAATGGAATTCCTTTCAGTTAAATCTCCCTATTCGGTTACGGTTTAAACGGACCACATGAACTTCCTAGAATCCCTATTCGGTTACTCCTATTTCATTCATGGCATGTTTTACCCTGGCTTTGCATAGCTAACAATGCAAAATCATATTTATTAATTCAACTATTCATAAAAGCATAGCTTCTCTATTCGACACATCACTATGCCTTAAGAAGGAATCAAAATAATAAACAACATTAAGAACAATAAAACACACTCTTTGAAAAACAAAGTAAATTCCAACTTGTCCAAATAGCACTCAAGATATAGGTTTAGGATCCATCTATCCTTAACACAAAAATATCTACTCCATAATAATATTCAAACAACCCATGTTCATATTATAAAACATCAACATAGCTAGATAAGAATAATACAAAACCGGAGAAGAATGATTTAAAAGCTTGATGCGTAGCCTCCCGGAGTGTCTCAAACTCTCATTTTGCGTCTCCTCTCCTCCAAATTCTATTTTTTTCTTCTACGGCCGTGCTCCCCACTCTTGTTCAGCTAGGTTTTCTATTTATAACATTCAAAATCCGTGGGCTGGCGCTGCAGCGCTAAGACATATTTAAAACCCTATTCTGGTGCTGCAGCTCCAACTTTCTAGCGCTGTAGTGCCAACTTTCTGTCCAAATTCCTCTCTTTTTGCCAGCTACCAGTGCTGCAGCGCCAACATCCCAGTGCTCCAGCCTTGAGTTTCTGTCTCCTTCAGGCATTTTTCCCTTCTAGTGCTCCAGCAAGTGTCTGCACATAAGATTTCCAAGACTTAACATTGATCATTCAACTAAAACAACTTATTAGTAGAAAAAGATAAACTAAACTCAAATTACTAAACACACATGCAACACAATTCTAATGCTTAAGATCAACACAAAAAACGTGCCTAAAAGCAGTATAATAACATGATTTATTCAGAGTTATCACACCCCCAAACTAGAACAAAATTCTATGCACACACATCCTAAGAGTGCGAGATGGTTTGATTAGATTTGATATAACATGCCTCAAAGATTGCATATAAATTATAACGCAAGAAAACTTTCCAAATGCTGCTAATGTCTAGAATTTCAAATTTATTGCTAACTTTATCTTACATCAAATTATTAAAATGTGTGTGTGTGTAACACCTTTATAAATGTTGTGAGTTTTAAATTACTCGCAAGCGCACGAGTCGTTTGCAATATAGTGTTGTGCAAGTGCGAGGTCGAATCCACAGGGAATTGTGTTGTGAAAATATAATTTTTAATCTAAACTAACTCTATCTTAACCTAGTTCCGAATTTTAAATGATAATTTGTAAAATAAATTAAAACTAAATTAAATTGATTTTAAAACTAATAATAAAAAGCACTAAGGTTTCCGAATCCACCCCACCGAAGTTAAGCATACATGTTCTAAAAATATAGCCTATCAAAACATTCTATGAATCCAACTATAAGACAAAAAACAAAGAATATCCCAACTAAACCAAAAGCACCCGATGTATCCGCTCTCAACAAATCACAAAGGGAATCCAATTTAATCGAAAAGCATTCAATGTATCCATCAGATGAAATACAAAGAAAATCCAACAGACAATTTAAACTCAATCAATTATAAGATTAACTCAAATAATTGACAGAACATTTATACTAAAAATTGTCAGATTTGTACAAGAAAATCTGAACTACTACGCCAAACAACGGCGGAGCTTCATCTTCAACCTTAGCTGAAGAGTCTAGTCACTCATAACTATAAAACTATAATAAAAAGTGCTAAACATTTAAACTAAAACAACTGAATATAAAGAAATAAATAAACAACTTTACATGGGAGAAATTCCACTCGCTGACGGGCGGCGCTTCCCCTCGTGGTAGCAATGCCTTCGGGATCCACCAGAATGCTAGCGGACGTCCACCGGTAAACACCAAAGTGGCTCAGGAATTGTACCCTGAATGATGAAGTGGAGTGGGTCTTATATAGGCAAATACCACAAGTGGAATGTGTTTCCAATCCGATATGGGATGTGGGATATAGAAATGTGTTTCCAACCAATGTGGGACGTTGGATTTAAGTCTTCACATGCCCTTCAAAACTTCTGTTCATGCTGAAATCCCGCACAGCCCGCACAGCCTGACCTTTGTCTACTAAAACGGCCATAACTTTCTGTAGAAAAATCATTTTTACGAGCCGTAAAATTCTCCAGAAAATAGACTTCTGGATCTTTCTAAGCATATATGGCTCATATCCTGGTTCTTCTTGAATCAATACAGTTTAATTTTCAAAGATGATTGATCTGTACGGGCAATTCTGGCAATTTTAGTGAAACTCCTTTCCCAGTGCTTATAAACCTGAAAAACAACGAAAACAACTCAAAGTAACAAATTCCTAAGCTAACAAATGTAAATTAGAGGGCCAAAATATGCAATATTTGGCACTCATCAAATACCCCCAAACTTACAATTTGCTAGTCCCTTAGCAAAACAAAATAAAAGACTCAATGAAAAACAAAGAACATAAAGATAAAGTCATCACTCATGGTATCCAAAAATTTAAGGAGCACACATCACCATGATATTCATTCATAAGCAAGCTTAAAAAGGTAAACCCATCTTCACAATGAATAGAAATGTTAAAATCTAATTACTTACAAAAGGCAGGATAAGGCATCACAAGCTTGAATCAGTGTAAGGTGAATTAGCATATAAAAATGAAGCTTCCAAGTAACTCTAATGTGTAAGGTCTCCATGTCTCAAGATACACCGAATTTCCCATAAAAAATGAACGACAAAGGCATAGTATTTTTTTTTTTTTAATAAGGCACAGCTATGTTTAGTTCCCTTAAGCTTTCTAATTGACCCATGTAGCGAATGTTAAGTCAATGACTCCCAAACCAGGTGGTTTTAGGGCATTAGGTGTAAAGACACCCCTAAGGACTTACTAACTCGAGTCAAAAAGGCTACGAAATTAAACCGACCTTAATATTACCAAGCAAAATTCCACCTTTTGACGTGAACACTCACTGCTTACTGAGGCAAGAGGTCCAGTTACTCAGCGAAAAGTTTATTGATAATTTTTTTTTTTTATATATTTTCCTATGCCCAAGAGTTCATCCAACAAGTCATCCAGTTTCAGTTAAGATAAGGAAAAATACACATTAAAATCACATGTCATACCTCACATAATTTGTGCTAATGTGCTCGTGTTAGATTAGATCAAACATGTGAATTCTCAAAATGCCTAAAGTAAGTAACTAAATTTTAAAAATTTATCACCAGATCATGTGTTCAAAATGTTAAGCTCACCAATGACATCACATCACAGAAAATGTTTAGATCAACTAAAATTTCACGATAACATGAGCATGCATTTATCTCTATGACAAAAAGACAACAAATTAGGACAAAGTGTGTGATGTGTCTCCCATACCCCCAAACTTAAATTATACATTGACCCCAATGTGTGACTAATATGGAAAGAGCTGACCTGAGATATGGAGAACTATCTGGACTGGTATGGCTCATAGCATACCCCCAAACTTGAACTGAAGTACGCTTTGTCCCTGAAAAATAAAAACTGGAAAACAAAAAAATACTGGAAACAAACATTAATCATAAAAATGCAAATTAATAAATAAACAAAAGAAAAGATAAGCTGTGGGGTGCTTCCCATGAGCGCTAAGTTTAACGTCTTCAGCCAGACCCAACATTAGTAAACAGGCCCAACTAAGCTTTCCACCATCTGATCAATAAATGGGAATGGAAAATGATCAGGCCTAGTGGCAGCATTCAATTTACGGTAGTCTAGACACTTTCTCCATCTTGACTGCACTTGAGTTGGAACCAACTCATTGTCTTTATTTACTACCATAAATTCAGCACGTTTGGGCACGACTGGAATCTGGCTCACCCACTTGCTATCAGAGATGGGATAAATGATCCCTGCCTCTAACAGCTTAATATCTTCTGCCCTCACAACCTCTTGCATAGCAGGGTTGAGCCTTCTTTGTGGCTCCCTCGATGGCTTGGCATTCTCCGCTAACTGTATCGTGTGTATTACCAATGAGGGGTTGATTCCCTTGACATCCTCAATAGTCCAGCCTATAGCTTCCTTATGCTCTCTTAAGACGTCCAATAATTTCTCATCTGGAGCATCACCCAAATCTAAAGCTATGATTATAGGCAAAGAATCTGCTGGACCTGGGAATTTATACTTAAGATTATCTGGTAAAGGCTTAAGTTCCTTCTTGGGGGTGTCAGGTGCGGTGGTCTCCTCCGTCTTATTGCTTTCTCTAGGATCAAACTCCGAAATGACATTTACTTCATCAAGTAACTTATCTAAGCCCAAGTCCTCTCCAAAGTGAGCAAAGCATGCCTCCAAGGGATCCTCAATACGGGATTCATCCATAGTCTCCTCTGTCCTACTACTCTCCCGAGGAGCAGACTCCACGATAGTATTTTCTTGCTCAAGTAACTTATCTAAATCCAAATCCTCTTCAAACTGAGCAAAGTATGCCTCCATAATGTCCTCAGACTTCCTTTCTTTCTTGGGCACTTGTAGTCTCTCAGGGTAAGGTGCTTTAGGTAAAAACGACCTAGAGAGATCCTTAATAATACGAGTGGCTGTAGATGGCTCAGCATCTCTCTTCTCATTGTTGCTACTCTCTTGCCCTTGGTGCATAGCAGGGCTCTCTTCCACTTGATTGTCCACTTATCTCCCAGACAAGTATGGGACAGTTGATTGCACTTGTTCCTGCCAATGCATTGGAGTTGAAGAATTTCCCACTACAAACTGTTCCTTTGGGTTAGGCTCAGATTGACTGGGGAACTCTCCTTCCTCGCCTTCACCCACGTAACTTGTGATCTGATCAATTTGACTCTCTAGTGTGGCAATCGCTTGGGTGTTTTCTATTGTTGTACTCATCACTTCACTCATAGATTGGCTAGTTGCTTTCATGAAATCATTGAGAGCGTCCTCCAATGACTGTGAAACCGACGCTGGCGCTTGAATGGGAGCTTGGTAAGCGGGTGATGGTGCTGGATAAGCTGAGTGACTGTAACTTGGAATTGGTGGAGGAAATTTGGAAGTATAAGGGGCTCCTCCATGATTCATCAGCTGGTTCTGCTCCCATGAAAAATTAGAGTGGTCCCACCACCTTGGATTGTATGTTTCGGAGTAAGATCCATTTGATTGCCAACAACAGTCATTGAAAGCATTCATTTGTTCCATAGGATACTCGGCATAAGCTGGCATTGATGGGCAATTCTGTGCTAGATGCATGGGACTAGCACAGATGGAACAACTTTCAACATTGAAAGTGTTGGCAGCATTGAGGGACGGGCCGATCATTTTAATGAAATCCTTGAGAGCATCCTCTAAAGACTGTGAAACCGGCGCTGGATTCATCCACATAATTTTTTTTTAATTAAATTAATTTTTTATTATTTAAAAAAATTGATAACTAACTAGTAGAAAAACAAAATCAATTCAGACCAAAAATTTTCACAAACAAAACAATTCCCCGGCAACGGCGCCAAAAACTTGTTGTGAGTTTTAAATTACTCGCAAGCGCACGAGTCGTTCGCAATATAGTGTTGTGCAAGTGCGAGGTCGAATCCACAGGGAATTGCGTTGTGAAAATATAATTTTTAATCTAAACTAACTCTATCTTAACCTAGTTCCGAATTTTGAATGATAATTTGTAAAATAAATTAAAACTAAATTAAATTGATTTTAAAACTAATAATAAAAAGCACTAAGGTTTCCGAATCCACCCCACCGAAGTTAAGCATACATGTTCTAAAAATATAGCCTATCAAAACATTCTATGAATCCAACTATAAGACAAAAAACAAAGAATATCCCAACTAAACCAAAAGCACCCGATGTATCCGCTCTCAACAAGTCACAAAGGGAATCCAATTTAATCGAAAAGCATTCAATGTATCCATCAGATGAAACACAAAGAAAATCCAACAGACAATTTAAACTCAATCAATTATAAGATTAACTCAAATAATTGACAGAACATTTATACTAAAAATTGTCAGATTTGTACAAGCAAATCTGAACTACTACGCCAAACAACGGCGGAGCTTCATCTTCAACCTTAGCTGAAGAGTCTAGCCACTCATAACTATAAAACTATAATAAAAAGTGCTAAACATTTAAACTAAAACAACTGAATATAAAGAAATAAATAAACAACTTTACATGGGAGAAATTCCACTCGCTGACGGGCGGCGCTTCCCCTCGTGGTAGCAATGCCTTCGGGATCCACCAGAATGCTAGCGGACGTCCACCGGTAAACACCAAAGTGGCTCAGGAATTGTACCCTGAATGATGAAGTGGAGTGGGTCTTATATAGGCAAATACCACAAGTGGAATGTGTTTCCAATCCGATATGGGATGTGGGATATAGAAATGTGTTTCCAACTAATGTGGGATGTTGGATTTAAGTCTTCACATGCCCTTCAAAACTTCTGTTCACGCTGAAATCCCGCACAGCCCACACAGCCTGACCTTTGTCTACTAAAACGGCCATAACTTTCTGTAGAAAAATCATTTTTACGAGCCGTAAAATTCTCCAGAAAATAGACTTCTGGATCTTTCTAAGCATATATGGCTCATATCCTGATTCTTCTTGAATCAATACAGTTTAATTTTCAAAGATGATTGATCTGTACGGGCAATTCTGGCAATTTTAGTGAAACTCCTTTCCCAGTGCTTGTAAACCTGAAAAACAACGAAAACAACTCAAAGTAACAAATTCCTAAGCTAACAAATGTAAATTAGAGGGCCAAAATATGCAATATTTGGCACTCATCAATAAACTTAATCGTCTCGCCACTTTGATCGGTTTATGCAAGCAAGTAGGATAATGCCAATCTTTCAAAGTCCATAAGCTTGCTTTTAACACTACTCTCCACTAATGTAGGCCATGACAATACCTGAGATCACCAGGACTTTATTCAGCTTATCACTTTGGCTAAGGTTAAGGTATGGTAAAAGATTGATTTGAGGCTCGTATCACCTTAAGCACATCAACCAATAAAAATTTTATTTCAAACTTTCCCTCAGTTATCATGGAATACTTCCAATACTTTTGCTGTTGTCACATCTTCTTCTTCTTCTTTTCTTTTTCTCTTTTTTTTTCGTATGCTTGTACCATAGTAGCACCAGTCTTTATTTCCATGTGCATTAATGAAACTATAACAAAGCATGTACACGACGATCAAACACGGCTTTGCCAGCTGCCTGTGATAAGCATAATACAACTTGATCAAATAGTTTGTGTGGTAAACCTTTTTCACTTCGATCTTTACCTTGGTCACTCTCGATGGGAAATATGTGATACTTATCATAGCCAAGTGAAGACCACTTTCTCTTACTCAATCCTCTGCCACCACTTAAGAGAATAGTCCATTCATTAATCGATGTGCTCACAGGTGAAAGGTAGAGTTGTATCATTTTTTTTCATGGTTTTTCTTTGAAAAAGACATAGGTTAGATGATCCGGTGACAAAACAATAGATATCCAAGCTCAAAAGGGGAAAACTAAGGATAATCACATTTCAAGGGTTGGCTAGAAAGGCTCAAACTTTCCAAACATGGCCTGGATCATTTCCTTGGTATAGTACTACCTAGGATTTCGCCTCGAGTGGTCTTCAAACAAGTTTTAGAGTCTAAGAGATCACAAGAACTACACTACTCACATAAACGTTCTCCGAAACAGCATGACAACAAAGTGCTTAGGTGTAAGTGCTCATTGTGTTCAAAGAGTTCGATGTAAAATAAATTCAACAACAAATTCAAGCACACAGACAAACACAACATTTTTCAAATTTTCAATGGCTATAATCAAGTCAATCTATTTCTCCTCATCGGCAAAATCAAAATCAAACAATAGAAAGCACTCAGATAAAACAAACAGAAAAATAACTAGAAACATGAGCAGCACACAACACTCAGATAAAGTTCCCACCCTTAAACTTAAATGACACATTGTCCGCAATGTATTTTGTTTTGAATCATGAAGTAAGAGAAAGGAACTCCCCTGATTAGTCGGAACCTGAATCAATTGTCCTCGTCAATGTCCTCATCCTCCGGATCATTGCTATGACCGGGATATGGTGGTGCGATGAGGGAAGAAGGTTGAATTTTTGTGATTTGGAGAGAGAGAGCTGCTGGAAATCAGACTTGGAATTGACCTAACAATGGAAGAGCTGTCTATTAAAAAAAACAGTGTGCGACCTGGTGCTGTAGCACCAACCTTACAGCGCTATAGCACTGAATCTTTGGACAGTTCAGCATGTGAGCAGTATCAGCGTGTAGGGGCACGACCTGCGCTGCAGTGCCCAAAGTATGAGGCTGCAGTGCGGAGACTGTGACCTGACTCCAAGTAATCCTGAAAATAAACCAAGAATACACATTTTAAAGCCATAAAAATTGAATTAACATATAAACTAAAAAAAACAAAAAAAATTTAAACACACAAAATAACTTCAAAAGGCAAGAAAAATAAAAAATAAGAACCAAGATGGTAGTTCTAATTTATAGTCTTTAGCTTGACTTCCGGATTTATGGCTCTTGGAGAATGGTTGTGGACGATTGAGGATCAAACATCTCCATAATGTAGTGCTTCAATCTATGCCCGTTAACCTTGAACATCTCCTTGTTTTTCTCGTGTCGTACTTCAACAGCACCAAAAGGTGATACATTTATGATGGTGTATGGTCCAGTCCACCAAGATTTCAGCTTTCCCGGAAATATGTGCCGTCTTAGGACTTCCAGCAATCGTTCTTCCATTTTACCTGTCAACGAAGAAGATATTATAACAGGGAAAATATTTTTCTCTAAATAAGCATATTTCAAATGAGCAAGTAAAGTTTTCAATTTAGTTATTATTATTTGTTCCTCTGGCTCTTCATTTCCCATTTCAGACTTTAAGTTCCTCGCTTCTTCTTCGATGACGAGTTCTTCAGTGGTAGTAGTTCCTGATTCCATGATGCATCTCTCCGAAGTATCTTCATTTAATGTTTTCTCCTGAAACTCCTCAATGAGGTTATCGATAATATCCACTTGAAAACAAAAAGAAGTAGATAAGCCAGAAGGGTATTTCATAATTTTATACATATCAAAAACTACTTGCTCATCATTGACTCTTAAAGTCAATTTCCCTTGTTGTACATCAATTAGGGCTCTCCCTATAGCAAGGAATGGACGTCCAAGTATAAGAGGTATCTCACGATCCTCTTCCATGTCGAGAACAATGAAGTCTATAGGGAATATAAATTTATCAACTTTTACCAGTACATCTTCTATAATTCCTCGTGGTCTCTTAATTGATCGATCAACTAATTGAAATGACACTGTCATTGTTTTGACTTCTCTTAATCCATGTTTCCTGAAAATTGAAAGAGGCATAAGATTAATACTGGCACCAAGGTCACATAAAGCTTTATCAAAAAATGAATTTCCTAAAGTGTAAGGTATAGTAAAACTCCCTAGATCTTTTAATTTTGGAGGTAGCATGTTTTGCAGTATAGTGCTGCACTCTTCAGTTAACATTACCGTTCCGTGTTCCTCGAGCTTCCGTTTATTAGACAAAGTTTCCTTCAAAAATTTAGTGTAACTAGGCATCTGTGCTAATTCCTCTGCAAATGGTATGTTAATGTGCAATTTCTTGAAAATCTCTAAAAATTTGGAGAATTGTTTATCTAATTTTTCTTTTTGAAATTTCTGAGGATAAGGAAGAGGCGGCATATATTTAGTTTCAGAGTTGGAATCAACCAAACCTTTACCAGTAGACTTCTTCGCTGAAACATGTTTTTCCTCTTGCTCAATCTCTTCTTTCTTGCCAACTTGATGAGTAATTTATCTAGGTTGTGGCTCTTCCAATTGTGTGCCGCTCCTTAGTGTTATGGCCTTAACATCCTCCTTAGGATTCTTTTCTGTGTTGCTCGGGAGGGAACCTTGCGTACGTCCAGAAATTATGGTTGCTAGTTGACCGACCTGAACTTCCAAATTTTTGGTGGATGCTTCTTGATTTTGGAATCTAGTTTCTGCTATACTTAAGAAATTGGCCATCATATCCTCCAAGTTTGACCTTTTTCTGGAGGAGGATATTCAGGATGAGGTTGCTTCGCATTGCTTTGATTCCACAAGAAGTTTGGATGATTCCTCCATCCCAGATTATATGTGCTGCTGTATGGATTATTTTGCCTGTGAAAATTTGAAACAAAATTAGCTTGTTCAACAGATGAATTATATGCAAACTAATTACCTGCTTGACAGTTACTGCTGTGATGGCCACCACCACCACGCAATTCATATATTGAATGTGAGTTGGGATTAAGTCCATCAATCTTCTTGTTGAGAGTCTCTAGTTGTGCTGCTAGGGCTGTAACAGCATTTACGTTGTGTAATCTTGAGGCTCTATTGACAGATAACCTTTCACTTGGCCATTGATAAGAGTTTGTGGCCATTTCTTCTAATAATTCAATGGCTTCTTCTACAGTTTTTCTCATGATAGTGCCACCTGTAGCTGCATCAATCATGCTTCGGGTTGTACTAGGTAAAACGTTATAAAAAGTTTGTACCTGTATCCAAGTGGGCAACTCGTGATGAGGACATTTTCTCAATAGGTCTTTAAAACGTTCCCATGCCTCATAGAGTGACTCCCGATCGACCTGCAAGAATATAGTAATTTTATTACGTAACTTTGCAGTTTTTGCAGGAGGGAAGTATTTCCCTAAAAAAAATTGTGCCAATTCTGCCAATGTCGTTATGGATTCGGCTGGCAAAGAAGTCAACCAGCTTTTTGCTTTATCCCTCAATGAAAATGGGAAAAGCCTTAAGCGAATTGCATCCTTCGATACTCCGTTATGCTTGAATGTGTCACAAATTTCCAGGAAATTCGTCAAGTGAACATTTGGATCTTCTTGCGATAAGCCCCCGAATTGTACTGAATGTTGAATCATCTGAATGATGGCGGGCTTAATTTCAAAATTGCTCACTTGTATAGGTGGTCGTCGAATGCTAGATTCAACACCATCCATCTTTGGCATAACATAATCCCACAGTGCACGTTGCACCTCTGCATTGTTTCCTTCTGCCATTGTATTGACTGTTACTGGTGCTGCTCTTCTCAAAGCGTGAAAAGTGCGCTCAATCTCTGGATTAAGTTCTGCAAGTATTCTCCCACTAGTACGTGTCATGCACTAGAAATGAAAACCCTGCAAAATATACTTAAAAACCAAATTAATAAACTCTCAAATTAACTAGTAGAATCACAATAAATGTAATATTTTATTTCAGTCCCCGGCAACGGCACAAAAAACTTGATGCGATGAAATTTACACTAGCAAGTGCACTAATTGTTCAAGTAATAAAATAATGAGTAAATATCGTTCCCAACGAGGACTGAACAAATACTACAGAAATTATGACTCAACTCTTGCTGTTATTTGAGCAAATGAATAATTGTAGGAGAAAAGTTTACTAGCAATTAACTAAAGAAAAAAAACAAAAGCACTAATAATTAACGGAAGATTTGCAAACTTTGGAATGAAGACTCTTATGAACTAACGTGCTAAGGACTCGACTTCACCTAAACCATAATTGACAAGAGTTTTGAATTGACAAGTTTCAGTTACTATGTTTTTCAAGATGGTAGAATCCCCAATCAATTGGTTATCCTTATTCAGGTCTAACCACAATCTCGAGAATCATCAACTTCAAATATCCATATTCTAGGTCTATTCTAGATTGATTCAACTTAAGAAGCATTAAGTTCAATGGAATTCCTTTCAGTTAAATCTCCCTATTCGGTTACGGTTTAAACGGACCACATGAACTTCCTAGAATCCCTATTCGGTTACTCCTATTTCATTCATGGCATGTTTTACCTTGGCTTTGCATAGCCAACAATGCAAAATCATATTTATTAATTCAACTATTCATAAAAGCATAGCTTCTCTATTCGACACATCACTATGCCTCAAGAAGGAATCAAAATAATAAACAACATTAAGAACAATAAAACACACTCTTTGAAAAACAAAGTAAATTCTAACTTATCCAAATAGCACTCAAGATATAGGTTTAGGATCCATCTATCCTTAACACAAAAATATCTACTCCATAATAATATTCAAACAACCCATGTTCATATTATAAAACATCAACATAGCTAGATAAGAATAATACAAAACCGGAGAAGAATGATTTAAAAGCTTGATGCGTAGCCTCCCGGAGTGTCTCCAACTCTCCTTTTGCGTCTCCTCTCCTCCAAATTCTATTTTTTTCTTCTACGGCCGCGCTCCCCACTCTTGTTCAGCTAGGGTTTCTATTTATAACATTCAAAATCCGTGGGCTGGCGCTGCAGCGCCAACATCCAAGCGCTGCAGCGCCAAGACATATTTCAAACCCTATTCTGGCGCTGCAGCTCCAACTTTCCAGCACTGCAGCGCCAACTTTCTGTCCAAATTCCTCTCTTTTTGCCAGCTATCAGCGCTGCAGCGCCAACATTCCAGTGCTGCAGCCTTGAGTTTCTGTCTCTTTCAGGCATTTTGCCCTTCCGGTGCTCTCTAGTGCTCCTGCAAGTGTCTGCATAGAAGATTTCCAAGACTTAACATTGATCATTCAACTAAAACAACTTATTAGTAGAATAAGATAAACTAAACTCAAATTAATAAAAACACATGCAACACAATTCTAATGCTTAAGATCGACACCAAAAACGTGCCTAAAAGCAGTATAATAACATGATTTATTCAGAGTTATCAGGGCTCTCATTGCAACCAACAATTCTCTTTGGGCAGCGTATTCCTCATCACTCACATCCTCCAACGGTGGCATAGATTCGGTATCTTCTTCATCCTCGGTTTCAATTTCACCATTATCTCGCAATACCATGACTCTTTTGTTCGGACATTAGCTTACTATGTGACCCCTGCCTTGGCATTTAAAACACTTAATATCACGATTTCTAATGGTGGAAGAATCAGTTTTACCTTGATTTCTATGGCTGGTACTTTCTTGCTTTTGCTCGGTTTTGGGCTTGGTCGTGGCTTACTTCACAAAATTCGGCTTCCAAGATGAACCCGAGTTAGTGTTTTGCCATGTATTGTTGCCCCTCCTCTTGAGTTGGTTCTCAATTTTGACAGCCATGTGCACCATATCTTCCAACTCCACATAATGATGCAACTCCACCGAATTAGTAATTTCCAGGTTCAAACCAGCCAAGAACCTAGCCATAGTAGCCTCTCGGTCCTCCTCTACATTTGCTCGGATCATAGCTCATTTCATCTCTTTATAAAAATTCTCCACACTCCGACTACCTTTTGTAAGACTTTGCAATTTTTGGTACAACTCACGGTAGTAATGGCTTGGAACAAACCGTTTCCTCATCATGGTTTTCATCTCCTCCCAAGTCTCTATTGGACGCTCTTTATTTCTCCTCCTGTTTAACACTAGTTGATCCCACCAAACAATCGCATACTCAAAAAATTCAATGGCTGCAAGTTTAACCTTTTTAAGCTCGGAATAATTATGACAATCAAATACTAATTCTATCTTCTTCTCCCACTTAAGGTAAGCTTCAGGATCATTTTTGCCTGATGTAATTTTCATCTTAATACTACCCAAGTTATTATCTTTTCGATTCCTAGCTTTTCTACCTCGACCACCAATTCTCCTATGGCTAACAACCGATTCCCGATCATCTTCTTTATCAAATCCATTCCCATAATACTCTTCATCTTCAACTCTCTCTCCCCTAGGTTGAACTCTCTCCATCTTATGCACATTAAGAGTGTTTTGTTGCTACCCCACACATGCATTCTCTACTCGATCTATCCGTTCATGAACCTGTTCCATCTCCGTTCTCAATACTCTCCTCATCTCACCCATTTAAGCCTCCATGAGCAACTTCGGATCACCCTCTCATGACATATCTTCGAAATTATTTTTGTTCTTGTTGTCTGACATGTTTGCTGCAAAAACAAAGTTAGAGAAAAAAAAGGAACAAAAGGACCTCACACACTCCCTCACGTGTTTCACTCAAGAATGAGTCACTCAATTTCACTTGTGTTTTTACACAAAAACTAGATTGGCTTTTACCCTCTTATGTGCTCAACACTCTTGCCTTTTTCCACTATTAATAATCATCCATAGGTTCTTATCAAACTAACCGAACAAGTATCAAAGTTTTCAGCAACAATTCACCAATAACTCACAAAGAAATTTGGATTTAAAGGCTAGAATACAAGGAAACAAAGATGAGAAATTGAAAGGATTAAATGTAAATATCACACACCTTTTTTTCACAATTTTTTTTTATGAATCAAAACAAAAGTTAAGCAAACCTACAACTAGAAGGCTCTAATACCAACTGATATGATCCACGCCAAGAACTAAGAAATTTATGGATCAAGAAGACTTCCAAGATCGTCTAGAAGAAGATTTATGTGAGACCGCGACCCATTGCTTATATTGAAGCAAGAACCTTGGTATAATGAAGACTAAGACCGCGACCCGTTGCTTATATTGAAGCAAGAATCTTGGTATAATGAAGACGCCATAATAAATTATGGAAAGATTGATTGATAAGTCGAAGATGAATGCCACAGAAACTCCGATAAGTTCAGAATAAGAAGATGCCATTTGTTAGTCGTGTCCTCATCAAAACCTAGAGAACACTTCATCAAAAAATCCCACCTGGAAGGGAGAGCAAGAGTTCCCCTTAACTTTGAGAAGTTTACTCCGCTAAGTTCCTCTATAATCAACATATTTCTAAGTATCCAGGATCGGGACCTCCTTTGTTGGCCTCCAAGACCTCTCTATCTAAGTGAAAACTAGGCTAAGTGGTGTAAGCTTTGATAAGGATCATGGTCGCAACATTGAGGAGTGTCATGCCCTTAAACAGCAAATCGAATCCCTCATTAAAATGGGGTAATTAAAAGAATACATTGGATCTCGCCAAGTTCAAGATTACAAAGTTTGTACTCGGCACTCATACTGATGAACCTTAGAAAGGTTATATTGAGGATTTCAGAGTCCAAGGAAGAGCCTTAGGTGAAGTATTAAAAAACCAATTCGAGAAGAAAGACGCCCCAAGAATAATCTAGGACACACCACCACTGTTACTAGCACTATCAAAACCATTTTTAGAGGATAGGCTATAGGGGGACAATCTACCCATGGGTGGAGAGCTTACGTCCGGTCAGTAGCATCAGTTAGTGAACCTTATAAATAGGTTAAGACAGACCAGGTGATATCTTTTACAGATGAAAACCTAGAAGGAATACAAACATCGCATGACAATGCTTTGGTTATCTCTCTCCTCATCGCTAACTATAATGTTGAGCAGGTCCTGGTGTATAATAGGAGCTTAGCAGACATCCTTTTCTATGAAGCCTTCCAACAGATGAAGCTAAGGGATAACCTGCTCAAGCTAGTATTGTCTCTTATGTATGGCTTCTCGGGAACACTAGTATTTGCCAAAGGAAGCATACTTCTTCCTGTCACTGCTGAAACTCCACCACAACTCACTACTGTCCAGACTACATTTTTGGTGGTGAAGCACCCATCATCATACAACGTGATACTCGGGAGACCGACCCTTAATAAAATGAGGGTAATAGTATCTACATATCATCTGAAGGTAAAGTTCCCTACTGAGGAGGTGTGAGAGAAGTTCGAGGGAACTGGAAAACCTCTCGGTCTTGCTATTTGAACTCAATCAAAGGCCAAAGAAATGTTAAAGCTTTGCCCTCAGAAATAGAGGACTTGAGAGATGAACTTATGACCTCATGAGGACAGCCAGAAGAAAAACTCATCCACATCTCTTTAAATAGAGGAGATTCGAAGATTGTATTAATCGGATCTGGTCTCTCCGAAGATCTAAAAAAAATCTTTGATTTCTTTCCTGTGAAGGAATCATGATCTCTTCGCCTGGTTAGCCTCCGATATGCATGGGATTGATCCCTTAGTTATTGTTCACCGGTTGAATGTGGATACTAACCATCGGCTAATAGTCCAAAAAAAGAGGTTGTTTGCTCTAGGACAGCATAAAGCCATTAATGAAAAAGTGGACAAGCTTCTAGCAACCAATTTTATCCAAGAAATCAACTATCCAGAGTGGATCACCAATGTGGTGATGGTCAACCAGACCAATGGTAAATGGAAGATATGCATTGAGTTCATATATCTGAACAAGGCTTACCCAAAAAATAGTTTTTCCCTACCTCGAATTGACCAACTAGTTGATGCTACCTCCAGGCATGAGTTGCTCTATTTAATAGATACATACTCCAGGTACAATCAAATTTTAATACATAAACCTGATCGATCCAAGACCGCCTATCACCGATTAAGGTTTATTTTGCTATAAGATGATGCCCTTTGGACTCAAGAATAGAAGAGTCACTTAACAGAGGCTAGTTAATAAGATCTTCAAAGAACAAACCGAAAAAATTATGGAAGTTTACGTGGATGACATGTTAGTTAAGAGTGTCAACGCCAGGGATCACGAATATGATCTGGAAGAAGCTTTTCGGACCAAATGAGGCTGAACCTAACCAAATGTGCCTTTGGAGTCACAGCCAAAAAATTCTTGAGTTTCATGATAACACAATAGGAAATAGAAACAAAGCCTTAAAAGTTAAAGGCAATAATGAATATGGCACCTCCTCGAAATGTCAAAGAAGTGCAAAAGTTGACCGGACGAGTTGCTACACTCAACCGCTTCATGTTTAAATGTCTTGAAAGGTGCCTATTTTTCTGTAGAGCTATCAGAAAAGCCAAGGGTTTCACCTGGAATGAAGAGTGACAAAGAGCATTTGAGCAACAAAAAGAATACTTGAGCTCGCCACCTCTCCTAACTAAACCCATCGCAGGGGGAGGAACTCTTTCTCTATATATCAGTAGGCCAAGACATAGTAGCCTATATCTTAATTTGAGAAGATGCTGGGATGTAGAAGCCCATCTATTATGTCAGTCGAATCGTAAATAATGCTAAAACACTGTAACAACCCATCTTGGGTTGGCTACCCCCGAGACGGTGTTGTCACTTTTTGAAATCCCAGCACGACACATATATGCAATAATAAAAAAATATCAACTGAATTATCTACTTACATGAATCCTCAACCCTCAATAGGGGAGATACATTATTTAGATCTCAACTAAACATTTTTTTACAACATATTATGCATGAATATTTACAATTTTTTTTCTTATTAGTATGAGGATGTGGACCACATGGCTTACAAATAATGACTCCGTCGGTATCTCAGCTCACCAAACTATTTGTCCTGCCTACTACCTAAAATCATTGTACAATGAGGAGTGAGCTTCACAAGCTTAGTGAATTAAACTTACTAGAAGTATTCAATTTGTATAATTAGACTTCCAATATTCATTCATCTATATCTTATATATTTTGATAATAACATTCTAATATCACTACTCATATCAAATCCCCATCCTTTATAAATCTTTTCTTTTCATATAGTTAATCATCATCTTTAGATTATCAATTCTATCTCATAATTACCTCATTATGAGGTTCACAGCATATAATCAGTCACCCAGATAATTCTCATCATTTAATATTTCCATACTTTTTCTCAGCATAATTGTCTTTCTGTGTGACTTATTCATCTATTAATAAATTTAGAATCATGAATAGCGCTTTAGAATCTCAAGTAATAATAATCAATATTTAAGCAATTGCAATGCACAAATTTAAATGTTATTATTATTGGGAACGTCTTCCCACTTGTTGACATGTTTATCTTAGACCGGCTACCTTACCAGTTCTTTTATTTTCATTCAGACCGGCTGCCTTCCTGATTCTTTTATTTTCATTTAGACCAGCAACCCTCTCGGTTCTTTTATTTTCATTTAGATCGGCTACCCTCCCAGTTCTTTTATTCTCATTTAGACTGGATGCACTCTTGGTTATTTTATTCTCATTTAGACCGGCTTCCTTCCTAGTTCTTTTATTATATATGCATATGAATAATGACATGAAATATGCATATGAACAATAATATAGAAATTAACTATCCTGATTATTCTCAAATTATTATTTGAAAAAATTCCACTAAATTCTTCTCCTTATAAATCATATCAAATATTCAACCATAGCTCACCAAGAATTTCATTTATCACATTTATTATTAAATCGACTCATTATTCTTATAATATTACTTCTCATATAATAATTTTCTTCACATCAATTATTCCTATCATACCTATCAACCAATTTTTCATCTACCGCCAAATCATAAGTTAATAATTTATTCTAATATTATCACTATATATTTCATATTTATCTTGACTACTTAAAGTAAATCTAACTCACCACGTAGCACTTAGAGCTACCCGTGGATCACCTCTTTGCCTTTCCTGCTCCTTTCAGCAATTTCACCTGATTGCTGATTGTCAACACCTGACATAATATTTATATTAAAATTTCTAATTTATTTTTCAATTCTTCTATAATTCATACCATTGAAAATTTCGATATTGAATTCCGGGAAATTTCATTTATGCTAAATTTAAAAAATAAACTTTACGTTATTACCTTATGTTTTTCTTAGAGCTTCCCGTGACTCTCTATAAAATTCTCCCGTAAACCTCTTCAAAATTTTACATTTTCAATCTTTCTTTCGGTCCCCAAGTGTTTAGAGAAATAAAGTAGTTTGAATCGTAGAAGGAAAAAAACCAATCAAATTTGGTAAGTTTAATTAAAATAAATAACAAAGTGTGTGTGTGTGTGTATATATGTAAATTTGCCGCCCCCCACCATTTCACTTTTATGTTTTGTATCACTCTGCCTTTAATCTTTCTCTTTTGGAAACACCTGGATTCCAGGTGTTTCCACATTTTTTTTAAAACCTTTTTTTTCTTATCTTCCACGAATTTTTTTTCTTTTTCTTTTTCCTTGCATGTTGTCCACACATCTTTTTTTTCTTCAAAAGAATTGTTTTATAAAAATTAAATCTTTCGCATATATATTATTTTAACTCCATGTCATATTTATTAAATTAATTCTTTACTATTTCTTTACGAATACGGGTATTACAATTCTATCCACTTTACAAAAATTTCGTCCCCGAAATTTCCTTACCTAATTCATGAAAGAGTTGGGGGTATTCTTTCCTCATTCTTGCTTCATACTCCCAAGTAATTTCTTCAACATCTTTGCTTTGCCATAATACTTGAATCAATTGAATAACATTATTATGCAAGACTTGTTTATTTCTATCTAGAATTCTGACCGGTGCTTGCATAAAGGTCAAATCTTCTTTTTCAAAACTACAGGTAGTTTTAATAGGAAGAAAGTGTGAAGACTTAGAAAGTCTATCAACTATAACCCATACAACATCATGACCTCTCTGGGTATAGGGAAAACCATAAACAAAATCCATGCTCATGTACTCCCATGGCCATTCAGGTATTGGAAGAGATTGTAATAAACCTGTTGGATGTCTATTCTCAGACTTCACCTGTTGATAAGTCAAACATCTAGAAATATGCTCCGCTACATCCTTCTTCATCCCTGACCACCAATAATTTTGTCTCAGTCCCCTGTATATATTATTACCTGGGTGCATGGAATATACAAAATCATGAACCTCCCTTAGTTTCTCCTTTCTCATCTCCACATCATTGGGAATATAAACTCTATGCCCCAATACCACCATACCATCTTCTCTAATTCTAAACTCAGCTGGCTTTCCACTCAATACTTCATGTCTGATCTTCTCTATCCCTTCATCTCTACCCTGCCTCTGTAATAAATGGTCAATAATAGAAGATTGTATCACCATATTTGCCATCAATACTCCTCTATCATTGACGCTCAACTACATCCTCATTTTTCTTAATTCTATCATCAAGCTAGTATTATGATTCCCAACAGCAGCTAATCTTCCTGTAGCCTTTCTACTCAATGCATCAACTACTACATTAGCCTTTCTTGGATGATAATAAATTGTACAGTCACAATCACTAATCAACTCCATCCACCTCCTCTGCCTCAAATTCAACTCCTTTTGAGTCGGTAAATGCGTTAAACTTTTATGATCAGTAAAAATTTCACAATTGGCTCTATACAGTTGATGTCTCCAAATTTTCAAAACAAAAATTATGACAGCCAATTTTAAATCATAGGTTGAGTAATTCCTCTCATGTTTCTTCAATTGCCTAAATGCATAAGCTATAACTCTCCTATGTTGCATCAACACGCATCCCAACCCCTGATGTGATGCATCATTATATACTACAAATCCTTCATCACCAGAAGGAAGCACTAATACTGGGGCAATAGCCAATTTTTTTTTTTTTCAATAGCTGGAAACTCCTCTAGCATTCTTCTGACCACCTAAACTTCACTTCCTTCCTGGTCAATCTAGTCAATGGTCCAGCAATCATAGAAATTTTTTGGATAATCACCTATAATAATCAACCAACCCTAAAAAGCTTCTAATTTCAATTACACTAGTGGGTCTTTCCCAAATCAACACTGCTTCTACTTTCTATGGGCCAACTGCTATTCCCTCTCTCGATACAACATACCCCAAGAAAGATATTTCACTCAACCAAAACTCACACTTAGAGAAATTTGCATATAATCTCTCTCTCCTCAGAATTTCCAACACTATCTCTAAATGTTGCTTATGCTCCTCTTTATTCTGGGAATATACCAGAATATCATCAATAAACACAATCACAAATCTATCCAAGAATGGTTTAAACATCCGATTCATTAGATCCATAAATGTTGCAGGAGCATTAGTCAACCCAAATGACATCATAAAGAACTTATAATGGCCATAACGTGTCCTAAAAGCTGTCTTAAGCACGTCCCCTATTGTGCAAAAAGTATACCTAAATTAATAAGCAAATAATTGAACGTTTTACTTGCAAGTGCACATGGTCAACATAGTAGTATAGTGTGCAAGTGCGAAATCATTCCCACAGGGATTGGTAACTTTTGATTTAAAATTAATTTCGTAATATAAGACGATATAAATAATAAATGAGTTTGATTTGATAATGATAAAAGCGTAGGGACTTAATATCCACCACTAATCATGCTTTCACAATAAAACAATATGCCAATGCTTTAATCACATTATAAATACCTAATGTTGTCAACCTAAGGGTATGGTGTATACTCCTTAAGCTATTAATTTCCCTAAGTAACGAGTTAGGTACGGTGTATACTCTAACTCTTTTCTTTCTTAAAGTACTTAGCATATTGTATACTAAGTTGTTCCTTAAGAAAGCATAATATCTGTGGAAATCGACAAAGACACGAGGCCTAGGGCATGGTATATACTCCCGGTTTCTCATGTTGATAAACCCAATAACCAGGTGTGGATTTCTTTTGCTACTATTGTTAAACCCAGGACTCGATCATCCAAATTGATTTAACTAACTGGTCCATACCACATGTATATGTTGATTAGGCAAACACATATGAGGAATTCAAGATAACAGGAATTAATCAAGTTAAGCATAATAATGTAAATATCGCAAAGGCACCAATATTGAATTATTGAGTAAACATAATTAGGGCTTCAATCAAGCCCTACTAGCAAATTAGTCACACATGAGTTTGATGTTAAACATCTTCATAAAGTAAAATAGAAGGGAAAGAATAAACCCGAAAAAGCTTCCTTGAAGAGTTGTCAATTTTTCTGCCAAATCCCCCTCTCATTCTTTCTGTGTTTACAGGCTTATTTATAGAGTTTAAATAACCCTAGAAACATCTAGAAACCCTAAAAGTCGTGAAATAAAACCCTAAGCTTATTTCCAAAATAGGACCAGTCGCCATACTGCGCGAATGCACTCGATCGCAGCATGGTACGCTCGATCCTTCTTCTTGCTCGCACGAGCGCAGGTGCGCTTAATCCTTGGCTTAGGTACTTGAGTGCTGTTATGCTCGATCGCAGGTCCCCTGTGCTCGATTGTAACAGCAGATTCTAGCTTTTCCCAATTTTGCTCTTTAAGCCCAACAATTCCAAAATGCTTCCTTTTCTCCAAAAAACTAGAAAACACAAAAAGGAAATAAAATAGAACGAAATAATACACACTAAGAGCTTAACAAATATAAATTAAGGAATATTTAAGCACTTATCACACCCCCAAACTTACATATTGCTAGTTCCTTAGCAATACGAAACTAAAAACTAAATGAAAAACAAAGAACACAAAGATAAATCCATCTTTCATGCTATCCAAAAATTTAAGTATCACACAAAACCATGATTTTCATTCATGAGCAAGCTTAAAAAGATAAACCCATCTTCGCAATGAATAAGAATTTTAAAATCTAATTACGTACAAAAGGCCGACTACGGCATCATAAGCTCGAATCAGTATAAAGTGAACTAGTACATAAATATGAAGCTTCGAAATAATTCCAACGTGCAATGTCTCAATGTCTCAAGATTTACAGAATTTCCCATCAGAATGAACAACAATGGCATAATTTTATTTTCTTCTTTCTTTTATTATAAGGCTCTACCATGTTTAGTTCCCCTAAGCTTTCTAATTGACCCATGTAGCGAGTGTTGAGTCAATGGCTCCCAAACCAGATGGTTTTAGGGCATTAGGTGTAAAGATACCCCTAAGGACTTACTAACTCGAGTAGAAAAGGCTACGAAACTAAACTGGTCATAATTTAACCAAATCAAAATTCTCACCTTTTGACGTGAACACTCCCTGCTTACTAAGGCAAGAGGTCCAGTTACTCAGTGGAAAGTTTATCAATGATCATCATTTTTTTCCTTTTTTTTTTGTTTATCATATGTACTATGCCAAAGTGTCAATCTAGCAAGTCATCCAGTTTCACCCAAGCCATAAAAACATACACATTAAATTCACATGTCATACCTCACATAATTATATGCTAATGTGCTCGTGTCAGATTAGATCAAACATGTGAAATCTCAAATGCATAAAGTAAGTAACTAAACTTTAAAACTCTATCATCAGATCATGTGCTCAAAATTTTAAGCTCGCTAATGAAATCAAATCACAAGGTTTTTTTTTAGATCAACCAAAATTTCAAGACGAACATGAACATACATTTTTTTTATATAATGGAAAGCAACAACAAAACTAGGAAAAAGTGTGTGTAAATGTGTCTCCCATATCCCCAAACTTAAATTACACATTGTCCCCAATGTGTAAATAGCATGGAAAGAGCTGACCTGGGAGATGGAGAACTAGCTGGATTGGCATGGCTCATAGCACACCCCCAAACTGGAACTGAAGTATGCGTTGTCCCTGAAAAACAAAAACTAAAGTAACACTGGAAAAAAAAAGAAACTAAAAATAAACAACAACAAGAAATTGAAAAACAATAAAAATATAAAGGATACGCTGTGGGGTGCCTCCCATGAGCACTAAGTTTTACATCTTCAGCCAGACGGTGCAACCCCTCACTGTTGTTTGGGTAGTTTCTGGAACTGCGCTCGATCGCTATAAGCTGGCACTCGATTGAAATGCCAAGGACTACTCTATCGCAGAACTGAAACAGAAAAACAAAAAAACAAAAGAAGAACAAAAAAAAACTTAGAATTTTTTAATTTTTGATAAAAATAAAATAGAACAAAATAATAAAACTAACACGAAAATAATTCTAAACAGAATTTAACACAATCCCCGGCAACAGCGCCAAAAACTTGTTGTGCAAAAATCTACCTAAATTAATAAGTAAATAATTGAATGTTTTACTTGCAAGTGCACAAGGTCAACATAGTAGTATAGTGTGCAAGTGCGAGATCATTCCCATAAGGATTGGTAAATTTTGATTTAAAATTAATTTCGTAATATAAAACGATAGAAATAATAAATGAGTTTGATTCGATAATGATAAAAGCGTAGGGACTTGATATCCACTACTAATCATGCTTTCATAATAAACCAATATGCCAATGCTTTAATCACGTTATGAATACCTAATGTTGTCAACCTAAGGGCATGGTGTATACTCCTTAAGCTATTGATTTCCCTAAGCAACGAGTTAGGCATGTTGTATATTCTAACTCTTTTCTTTCTTAAAGGATTTAGCATGGCGAAGACTAAGTTGTTCCTTAAGAAAGCATAATATATGTGGAAATCGACAAAGACACAAGGCCTAGGGTATAGTATATACTCCCGGTTTCCCATGTTAATTAACCCAAGAATCCGACGTGGATTTCTTTTGTTACTATTGTTAAACACAGGACTCAATCATCCAAATTGATTTAACTAACTAGTCCATACCACATGCATATTGATGAGAGTCATAAAATGCACCTTAACAGTACTTAATTGTTAGCATTTTAGGGTTAATCTAGGTTTGAATTTCACTTTTATACCTTAACAACTCTAAAGTGTCATTCTTGGATCATTGATCTATTTCGATGCATTTTCAGGTACATTAAGTTCAAAAGAGATGGAAAAGCTATCATTTCTTTTAGCACAATGACTCAATGAACACCGGAGTGAAGGTTCACAAGCACTTGGAAAGGAGTTTCACTAAATTGCCAGAATTGCCTGTATAGATCAATTATTTTTGTAAATTAAAACTCTATTGATGCAAGAAGAACCAGGGGATAAGCCATATATTCTTAGAAAGATCCGAAAGTTTATTTTCTGAAGACTTTTATGGCTCGCAAAAATGATTTTTCTAGAGAAAGTTATGGTAGTTTTAGTAGACAAAGGTCAAGCTTGAAGATGCCTAGGGCGCTCGAGCGCACCAGGCCTGCGATCGATCGCAAGTGCGCACTCGCGACATCCCACATCGGTCAAAAATACCTTGCAGTGCACCATAGTGCGCTTAATCGTACCATGCTACGATCGAGTACACACAAGCAGTATCCCACATCGGAATGGAAACACATTGCACTCCGGGAATTCCCCTATAAAAACCTAACTTCACTTCGTCTTTTAGCATCAACTGGGATTAGATCCAGAGGGCCTTTAGGAGCAATCTGAAAAATTTTTGGAGGGCAAACTAAGGAATCTTTGAAGCTTGGCTACCAAGGGGGAGATCATTGAGAGGCCGGAGGAAACTCAAGGAAGCATAAGCTCCGTGGCCAGCTAATCTCCAAGAAGGCAAAGGGGTGAATCCCTAGGTGTAGTTGTTCTTATTTTCTTTTCTTGATTCAGTTGTAGTATGGATTTATTTTCATTAAACATTGTTATGATTTACTTTTTTACCTAATTTGAAGATTTCCCCTTAATCCAGTGATTGCATCTTTCTCCCCCATATAAGTCTAGTCATGCTCTTCTTATGTGATGTTGTTGAGGTGTGATTGAGTCTGATAGATCTCTCTTCTAGATTTGTCCATTACTATAGTATTGTCATTATGGTATATTGTCGTTTCTTGATAATCTATAAGTTAGGTCATGTGTGCTTGAAAGTAAAGAGTATTTCATAACAATTGCATTAGGGTTTATATATGTGCTTTGATTGAATATTTGCCGATTGCTTGTTTGGGACGTGAAACTTGCAATTGAGATAAAAACAACTAAATTGAGATTGGAATAAGGCAACAAACCTATGGAGGATTCCCGGAACCTTGTTGCTTCCATTATAATTTTCATTACAATTACACAATTCTCATATCACTTTACTTTATTATTCAAATTCTCTCATTAAACTTTTATCGTTCGTGTTAAGGATTCCATCTTCTCTTGTAATCAACTTGTTTCCCTATGGAATCGACACCCCAAAGCTCTGCTATAACTATCGTGTTATACTCTGGGCGTAATCAAATTTTGGCGCTGTTGCTAGGGAAATGCGCTTAAGTACAAGGAAGATTGTCAACATTGAGACATGACGGTAGAAGATTTGTAGATAGTTTTCTTTTCTGTAGCTGTAAGGTAGTGACTTCATTCCCTCTTTAGCTTGCTGCATTAATTTTATTTTATTTTATTCCTTCTTTTTATAGGACTTTTATTATTTTGTGACCTTGCATGCTCAGATATAGAGGTGCTTTGGGTAGATTTGCTTGTAGGCCTGTGCTAGAGTCAGAATCAAACTTTTTAAATCCTTTATTTGATAATCCATCTAGTCCTGAAGAAATTAGTGAACACAGAGATAACCCCACTAGGACCCTTCAGGATTACCTCCACCCTACACACATAGCCACACCATCATGCATCATGTTTCCAGCCAATACTCGACAATTGGATTTTAAAACAGGGATGATACAGTTACTCCCTACATTTCATGGCTTGGAAAATGAAAACCCATATGTGCACATTAGAGAGTTTGAGGAAGTAGTTGCGACTTTTCATAATCAAAATGAAACTGATGACATTGTGAGACTTAAGTTCTTTCCTTTCTCTTTGAAGGATAGAGCTAAGAGTTGGCTATACTCACTAAGACCACGATCTATTGGGTCGTGGACTGAGATGACTCGGGTCTTCTTTAATAAATACTTTCCCCAACATAAGACCAATGCTTTAAAAAGGCAAATCTCCACCTTTGCACAAAAGGACAGTGAGACTTTGTATCAGTCTTGGGAGAGTTTTAAGGAATTGTTGAGTATGTGCCCTCACCATGGGTATGAGAATTGGCATTTAGTGATCTATTTTTATGAGGGACTTACATATAGAGAGTGCCAATTTGTAGAGATGATGTGCAATGGTGAATTTTTACAAAAGGATCCTGATGAGGCCATAGAGTACCTCAATGAGCTTGCTGAAAAAGCTTACACTTGGACTGGACCTAGTGCTACTGAAAGCACAAATAGGTCACGACCTATAAGGCACCCAAATGGCGGTGGAAGTTACCATCTTAGGGAAGAGGATAACCTTAAGGCCAAGGTCGAGATGCTCACTAGGGAACTAGAGGTCTTAAAGACTAAAAGCTCAAAGCCAACACAAGTAGCTAATTATGCAGCGTCTTTGAAACCATGTTTTGTGTGTAGCGAGATAGATCATCTCGCCCAAGAGTGCCCCATATTTGTTGAGATGAGAGGGATGCATAAGGAATAATGTAATGCCTTAGGCATGTACAAGAAGCCTTTGGCACCCTTCTCTGATACTTATAATCCGGGATGGTGAAATCACCCCAATTTCAGGTGGAAGTCTGAAAACCAGCAGCTTGCACAAACCCCTGCTCCATATCTTGAACCATATCTTGCACCTATATCTTCTAGGAGTTCTTTAGAAGACACTTTACATGCTTTTATTGAGGCACAGGGTAAGACTAATCAAATATTTGAATCTTTAATTACGCAGGTTGTTGAAGAAAATAAAGTGATAAAGAGCCAAGTGTCCAAGTTAATGAGCTACTTGAGTGTGACTGAGCAAGGTAAGTTCCCTTCTCAAGCTAAGTCCACATCCCATGGTCAGCACCTGGCACAACAGAATTTGAAGGAGGTGAATGCCATTGAGACACTAAGTGGTAAGTTATTACACATCCCAACAACGAAAAAATCAGAGGATGTGGACGAAAGCCACCAAGCATACATAATTGACTCATTCATGGAAAAAGTCCAGCACCTTAATCCATTGGAGTCCATCCACACCCATGGTTTAACAAGAGCAATTATCAAACCAGAATTTGCGGATGTTACTGATGACATCTTTGAGGCCTCTCCAAAGCATATAAGCACTGAATTTGGCAGTGAAGCAGTGGCTGGTGCATTCAACCTATGTTTTTCTAGGAGGAGATAAGAGCGTCTGGCTGAAGACGTAAAACTTAGTGCTCATGGGAGGCAACCCATAACATATCCTTTTATTTTTACTATTTTTCATATTTATTATTATTATTTTGCTGTTTTTCAGTTTTACTTTTGTATTTCTTTTTCAGGGACAAACATGCGCATCAGTTCAATTGATCGTGCACAATTTTTAGCTCCATGCACCTTTGGTTAAAAAGGAGGTTTCCTTAATTTTTGCTTTTACATTGAGGACAATGTTTATCTTAAGTTAGGGGGTGGAGGAAACACATTTCTTATTGCATACCATTGAACTGCTTAGTGTCATTTTCCCTTTTTGTTTGTTTTTAGCATGGTTGGTGTTAGCCTTAGAGTTTATTCACATGTCAATGATATGAGATTAATTGAGATAGCATATAGAATTTAGAAGAAATTAAATCTTGCTTCAGTTTGAAAATAATTTATGTATCAATCTTCATTTGGTTGGAGACTCTAGTTTGCGGTAAGATTGTATGATTAGTCTAAAACATTTAGAGAAGTTTTATGTGTGATTACTTTGTGAATACTTTTGTGGTCTCGACAAGCTCTAGAACTTATTTGATAATCAGTTGAGGCGAATTCCTAGAATGCACATTACTTAGGACATGATATAGGCCATTTTTGAACCGTTTAAGCCTTTCAAACCTACCATTGCTATATTTATCGCTAGTCACTTATTTGAGCTTTTTCTTGAAAAAGAATTTGAGACTTGTTTCTTTCAATAGCCCATTCACTCACCTTCATGAGCCTAAAAATATTTTATCCTTACCTTTCTTTTAAAAGAACTTAGTTATACACATTTGTTGAGAAGCACTTAAAAGGAGTAAGGATGGAAATACGAAAAGAAAAAAAATATCACTACCACAACCCAAGTACATTAAAGGAGATAAGTTGGGGGTTGTGGAAAAGAAAAGAAAAGAAAAATGAAAAAGGAGGTGAATGGTCTTATGCCAAAATACAAAAGAAAAGAAAAAGAGAAGTGAATTATGGCAAAGAAAGAAGAAAAGAAAAGAAAAGTGGCGACTTATTGAGAGATATGCTCTTATAAAAAAATGGTTGAAATAGTTAGGTGTTGAAGCAAGGTTATCAAGTGCTTAAAGTGGTTGTGTTTAAAACTAAGAGATTGAGTTCTTTTACTTGTGAATCCTTCCCATTCTTTCTTAACCTTTACCTTAGCCTAGCGTTACAAGCTTATTAAAGACCTATTGATCCAATGTAGTGTGATTTTTCTACAATAGTGGAGAGTGATTTGAAAAGTGAGCCTATGGAGCTTGTTTTTGTGATTGATGTCACGCAATTTATTATGTTCTTAGAGGCCAAGACTTGTATTCATGAATGTTATGCATAAAGTCATCCGGGTGTTCAGATTAATGGATTGTGGTAAGACGGATGATAAGAGTTAATAAAAATTTTAAGATTGATGCTTGGATTACTTTTGGACTTAAGTGATATTTAATGATTCTATGTGATGCGTATTATGTGCAATTTCTGAGACAAAAAATGTGAATTGCTCCTTGTTTAACACTAGCATTGCTTTACCTTGTTTTGATTCCTACCATAGAATTCATTTCTTGTTTTCACTTAAATTGCTAGGAACTAGCAATAGGCTAGTTAGGGGTTGTGATGAGAGTCATAAAATGTACCTTAACAGTACTTAATTGTTAGCATTTTAGGGTTGATCTAGGTTTGAATTGCATTTTATACCTTAACAACTCTAAAGTGCCATTCTTGGATCATTGATCTATTTTGATGCATTTTTAGGTACTCTAAGTTCAAAAGAGATGGAAAAGCTATCATTACTTTTAGCAGAATGACACGATGAACACCAGAGTGAAGGTTCACAAGCACTTGGAAAGGAGTTTCACTAAATTGCCAGAATTACTCGTACAGATCAATCATTTTTTAAAATTAAAACTCTATTGATACAAGAAGAACCAAGAGATGAGCCATATATGCTTAGAAATATCCTTAAGTCTATTTTCTGAAGAATTTTATAGCTTGAAAAAATGATTTTTCTAGAGAAAGTTATGGCAGTTTTAGTAGACGAAGGTCAAGCTGGAAGATGCCTAGTGCGCTTGAGCGAACCAGGCCTGCGATCGATCGCAAGTACGCACTCGCGACATCCCACATCAGTCAGAAATATCTTGCAACGCACCATAGTGCGCTCGATCGCACCATGCTACAATTGAGCACACACGGGCAGTATCCCACATCGGAATGGAAACACATTGCACTACGGGAATTCCCCTATAAAAACCCCACTTCACTTCGTCTTTTAGCATCAACTGGGATCAGATCCAGAGGGCCTTTAGGAGCAATCCAGAGGGCCTTTAGAAGGAATCCAAAGAACTTTTGGAGGGCAAGCTGAGGAATCTCCGACGCTTTGCTACCAAGGGGGAGATCATTGAGAGGCCGGAGGCAACTCAAGGAAGCATGAGCTCCGTGGCCAGCTAATCTTCAAGCAAGGCAAAGGGGTGAATCCCTAGGTGTAGTTGTTATTATTTTCTTTTCTTGATTTAGTTGTAGTATGGATTTATTTTCATTAAACATCGTTATGATTTACTTTTTTTTATCTAATTAGAAGATTTCCCCTTAATTCGGTGATTGCATCTTTCTCCTCCATATAAGTCTAGTCATGCTCTTCTTATGTTATGTTGTTGAGGTATGATCGAGTTTGGTAGATTTTTCTTCTAGATTTGTCCATTACTGCAGTATTGTCATTATGGTATATTGTCATTCTTGATAATCTATAAGTTAGGTCATGTGTGCTTGAAAGTAAAGAGTATTTCATAACAATTGCATTAGGGTTTATATATGTGCTTTGATTGAATATTTGCAAATTGCTTGTTTGGGATGTGAAACTTACAATTGAGATAAAAACAACTGAATTGAGATTGGAATAAGGCAACAAACCTAGGGAGGATTCTCGAAACCTTGTTGCTTCCATTATAGTTTTCATTACAATTACTCAATTCTCATATCACTTTACTTTATTATTCAAATTCACTCGTTCAACTTTTATCGTTCGTATTAAGGATTCCATCTTCTCTTGTAATTAACTTGTTTTCTTGTGGAATCTACACCCCAAAGCTATGCTACAACTATTGCATTATACTTTGGGCATAATCACATATGTTGATCAGGCAAACACATATGAGGAATTCAAGAAAACATGAATTAATCAAGTTAAGCATCATAATGTAAATTCCGCAAAGGCACCAATATTGAATTATTGAGTAAACATAATCAGGGCTTCAATCAAGTCCTACTAGCAAATTTGTTACACATGAGTTTGATGTTAAACATCTTCATAAAGTAAAATAGAAGGGAAGGAATAAACCCGAAAGAGCTTCCTTAAAAAGTCGTCAATTCTTCTGACAAATCACCCTATCCCTCTTTCTGTGTTTACTGGCTTATTTATAGAGTTTAAGTAACCTTAGAAACATCTAGAAACCCTAAAAGTTGTGAAATAAAACCCTAAGCTTATTTCCAAAATGGGACCAGCCGCCATACTGCGCGAATGCGCTCGATCGCAGCATGGTGCGCTTGATCATCCTACGATCGATCCTTCTTCTTGCGCGGGCGAGCGCAGGTGCACTCAATTGCAACAGCAGATTCCAGCTTTTCCTAATTTTCCTCTTTATGCCCAACAATTCCAAAATGCTTCCTTTTCTTCAAAAGCCTAGAAAACACAGAAAACACGAAAAGGAAATAAAATAGAATGAAATAACAAAAACTAAGAGCTTAAAAAATATAAATTAAGGGGCTTAAATATGAATATTTAAGCACTTATCATCCTCATCCTTTATCCTCAATTGATGATAACCCGATCTCATGTCTATCTTAGAAAACACCCTAGCTCCTGTAACTGCTCGAATAAATCATCTTCCTGGGCAAACGATATCTATTCTTGATGGTGATCTTATTCAACTATCTATAATCAACTCATAACCTCATTGTCCCATCCTTCTTGTTGACAAAGAACACAGGGGGTCCCCAAGGTGACATACTAGGTCGAATAAATTGTTTATCTAGTAACTCCTAAAGCTAAACTTTCAACTCTCTCAATTTAGCTGGTGCCATTCTATAAGGTGTTATAGTTATGGGTGTTGATACTGAAATCACCTCAATAGAAAACTTAATCTCTCTATTGGGAGGCAAACCAGACAACTCTTCAGGGAATACATAAGAAAAATCTTTTACCATCAAGATTTCTTTTAACTTCCTAAACTCCTTGCTAGAATCCACCACATATGCCAAATACCCTTCACAACCCTTCTTCAACCATTTACTAGCAGTCAGGGCAGAAATAAGACAATTGGCAAGTATCTTACGTTCTCCCTAAAAATTAAACTCCTCTTGTCCGGGTATTTTGAACACCGCATTCTTCCTAAAACAATCTACCCAAGCATGATATGCAGATAACCAATTCATCCCCAGAATTAAATCAAAATCTGTCATATCTAAAGGCAATAAATCAACTTCAAATTCTCTATCAGCAGTAGGAACCTCAACAATAATCGTATGCATCAAAGGACTAGCACTAGCATCAATAGATTTCATATAAACACTGGATGGAAAAGAATGGGTTACACCAAGATCAATCAATAATCTAGCAGGTCTACTAAGGATAGATATCATACCCATAACAACATCATGAGTGGCTTATGAATCTTGTTAGGTCAATTCATAGACTCTGCTGTCTCTGGACTATAACTAGCTACCACATTCTCTCTTAGCTACTGATCCTCTACCTCTACCCCGTACACTACCTGATCCACCACTTCTCTCCACCAGTCTTCTCTCAACACTTCTAGCGCCTACATCAGCAGATTTCCCAACTGGACAATCTACACCAATGTGTCCTCCCTCACTATATACGAAGCATATCTGCGTAGGGCAATTCTAAGACAGATGCCCCTTTTGATTACATCTAAAGCAAACTATTGGCTCTTGATCATACATTAGATTACCACCTCTCCTTGGTGGTATAGTTACTCTTCTACCAAAACTCCCACTTCCCATAGCCTATCTCCCAAATCTAGGGATCCTACCGATATTACTCTGAGCTACAGAAGCAACTGATCTTGCTTGCCTCTGACTTTGCACTACAGTTCCTTGTGGCAAGGAACGCCCCATCTGGGGTGGTCTCCCACCCTACACACTCATACTACCACCACCTCTACATCCCCAAATCTAGACCTCTTCGGCCAATCCTTCCTACCTCTAAACTCCATCAAATCATTCTCAATCTGTAATACTTTATCCACCAATAAAGCATAATTCTCTATTCCCATTTAGGAGAGTTTAGATCGAATGTCATAGTGTAATCCGTCTAAAAATCTCTTACACTTCCTCTCCTCCGTATTCACTAATTCAGGTAAAAACCTTGACAAGACTATGAATCTACTGTCATATTCAGCCACTAATAAATCACCTTGCCTCAAATGAATAAAATCTCTCTCTTGTTGTGCCCGAAATGTATCTAGAAAATACTTCGCAAAGAACTCATCCTTAAACTTACTCCAAGATAAAGGTTGTTCTACCTGTGTCCTCACCCTAGGCATAATATCCTCCCACCATTATGAAGCCTCACCTTCCAGCATAAATGAAGCAAAAGCAACCTTCTGTCTATCTGTTACTAGTAAGACTTCAAAATATTTCTCAACATGTCTAATCCACTGCTTAGCTTCCATGGGATTTACAGATCCTCTAAAAGACTGGGGCTTAAACTTAAGAAATCTCACAAAACAATCACCTTGCATCTCATGTGCAAACATACCTTCTCTCTCATAAACCTCTTGTCTCACCACATCAGGTTCTATTCTACCCCTCTCCTCTAATCTACTCTGCAAATTATCAGCTTTTTCTTCAGTTGCATTCATCCTTTCTATAGCATGGTCAAGAGCTTTTCTCAATTAATCCCTCATAATATCAGATTCTCTCCCAACTCTACTAGTACCAACTGCACTAGCAACCCCCCTTGCAGAAACCATAAACTCAACCTCCCCTTCTGCTTCAGCTCTTCTAAATATTGAGGGTCTACCATGTCCTATCTGATTCAAAACTCTACCTCTAGCTCTAGCACGTCCATGTGTCATCCTCAGACTCTGCATTAAAATATAGTTTATTTAAATCTTCCACTTCTTTAAATTCCTATGTAGTCTACAGAATCATAAAACCAAATGCTCTGATACCAAAATTGTAAAGACCCATCCCTGGTTGGCCACCCCCGAGACAGTGTCGTCACTTTTTGAAATCCTAGCAAGAAACAAATATACAACAATATAAAAACATCAACTGAATTATCTACATACATGAATCCTCAACCCTCAATAGATGAGATACATCATTCAGATCTCAATTGAACATTTTTTTACAACATATTATGCATGAATATTTACAAATATTTTTTTTTCATATTAGTCTGAGGATGTGGACACTATAGCTTACAGATAATGACTCTGTCGGTATCTCAACTCACCAAACTATTTGTCCTGCCTGCTACCTAAAATCATTGTACAAGTTCAGTGAATTAAACTTACTAGAAGTATTCAATTTGTATAATTAGTCTACCAATATTCATTCATCTATATCTTATATATTTTGATAATAACATTCTATTATCACTACTCATATCAAATCTTCATCCTTTATAAATATCTTCTTCTTATATAGTTAATAATCATTTTGAGATAATCAATTCTATCTCGTAATTACCTCATTATGAGGTTCACAGCATATAATCAGTCACCCAGATAATTTTCATCATTTCATATTTTCATATTTCTTCTCAGCATAATTGTCTTTCTGTGTGACTCATTCATCTATTAATAAATTTACAATCATAAATAGAACTTTAGCATCTCAAGTAATAACAATCAATATTTAAGCAAATGCAATGCATGAATTTAAATGTTATTATTATTGGGAACATCTTCCCACATGTCGACATGTTTATCTTATACTGGCTCCCTTCCCGGTTCTTTTATTCTCATTCAGACCGGTT